>OY725321.1:12835379-13279002 GCA_963242795.1 Inga leiocalycina
TTGAACCACTGGGAAGAGAGAAACGTTAAAGGGATAATAATTTAATGACGTGACTTATTTTTTATTTTATTATTAATTTAACAAATATAATTTAAAGATGATGAGAGATAACAATAAAAGAGATAATAAGCGAAACCTTTGGGTTCCGATCTGTTTCTTCCCTTTTTTTCCTTTGTTTAATTTTTAAATTATTTATCCAGCTCACCAACTTATAAATGTATTATTTACCTGTCATCCTATACAATCATCTAACCATGTCGGTAAAATTAACCGGGTTGGTAACACAACAGGAAAATTAATGTCATCTATGTCCTTTTAAAATTATAGGGACTATAACTGTTGTAATATATAAAATTTGAGAGACCAAACTTTGATGGGCTAGTCCGTTTTCCCAACACGATTTAGGGTTCATGATTAAAAAGTAAATAAGGATTGCATATAAATAAATCTAAGATTATTGGTAATATAAATGCTATGCAAATGTAATGAAAATAACAGGAAATTGGTTCTGGGTTTTGTAAATTAATAACTAAAAGAATAATGTAATTTAATTAAAAGCTAAACTATTATTTTTGGTCTTTTCTATAAAAATGGTGTAGGAATGAATGTAATTGGATTTGAAAATATGAATGTTAGATGCTCTTGGTAATAAAGAAAGTGACCATCCTTACTTAAAAAGATTATGAGAGTTAAAATTTATTAAGTTTTAAGAAAAATTCCAAGATAATACTTGAGTCCAATATTCTCAATTAATAATAGCTCCAACTTACATAGCTAACACTACAAAAAAAATGATATTTTGTAGCTGTGACATTGTAGCGGTTATAATTAACCCCTACAAATATTAAAATTTGTAGCGGTTTTAACCTAAACCGCTACAAATTTGTAGCGACAAACTACGCGCCAAGTGGCGTGACAGATTGGCAACATTTTTTGTAGCGGTTAAGTAGAAAAAACCATTATAAATATGGCGCGCATTTCCCGCCAAAACTTATAGCAGTTAATAAATAAAACTCGCTACACGGTTGCCGCTACTTGGTGCGACCAAGACGCTCCAATAGTGTAGCGGTTATTTGTAGCAGTTTAACCAACTGAATCGCTACAAAATTCCAAAGTCGCCTATTTGTAGCGGTTATAAAGTTATAACCGCTACAAAATTTCAGAGGTCTCCAAATTTGTAACGGTTTTGTACCATAACCGCTATAGAACTTCAAAGGCTTTTGTAATTTGTAGCGGTTATTATAAAACCGCTACAAAATTTAGCTGCCCTAGTTGCTTTGTAGCGGTTGATGTGGCGGTTATTTCAGGAACCGCTATAAATTCCTCCACTATATAATGATGCTATGGTATAGATCTGAAAGAAAGTTAGAGATGGGGAGGATGAGTTCTCTGAACACCAATCCCTTGTACCGAGGGCGGAGGATTGGATGACTGATGAAGAGGTTGTGGAGGAGGTTCCTATACAACCAAAGAAATCTTAGAAGGAAGCCTGCATTGATATACCGATGGTGGGAGACATGTCTGACGAGGAGGAAGAATGGTGGCGTGGGGATAGGTGGAAATCAAGAATTGAGGTCGAGATCACTCAGAAGGGTCCAAATATTGTAGTCTCATCGGAGTTCCATCAAAAGCTAGTGAAGAAATGGAGTACTTCTCTGATTGTTAGGCTTCTAGGTCCATGGTTCGTGAAGAACAACTTGGTCCAAAGTTACATCAACTATGAGGTCGAAGGGGTGAGGTAACTACAATAGAAATTGGTTCTGGATATTTCTTGGTTCGTCTAACTAATGAGGAGGATTATGAGTTTGCTTTGACTGGTGACCCATGGTTATACATGGAACATTACCTAGTTGTACATCCATGGAAACCCGAGTTCGATCCTGATGCTAGGGAGGTACCGAAGATCGCTGTATGGGTACATATTCCAAAATTTCCAGTAAATTTTTACGATAAGGGTATCTTATACATAGTGGGTAGACAGATTGGAAGGGTACTTAAGGTGGATAATAATACTTTGAAACAAACAACAGGTCGCTTTGCTTGATTATGTGTTGAGCTAGATCTGAATTCTCCATTGCTCCCATAATTGATTATTACTGGCAAGGAAAAAAAATATAGTGTACAAGGGCCTACACTTGATATGTTTTTCATGTAGGAGGTATGGTCATAGGTTCGAACATTGTTCACGCAAGAAAGAATCTGGAGCTTGGGGAGTACAGAGTTTGGAGACTGAGTGTGAAGGGAAAACAGCGGATTCGACGCAGACTAACCATAACCCAGTAGCCATGACTTATGGTGAATGGATGGTGTTACCCAAGCAATGCAGAGTGCAGCATGGCATCGGAGGAGAGTTGAATGTTAGACGAGGAGGGGTACATGATTTGCGTAGTCATAATAATGTTGGAGGATCAAGATTCGCAGCATTGACAGACGAGAATATGGAAGAGAAGGGAAATGAAATCACTTTAATGGCATCCAATAATTCGACACATGATACTACAAATCAAGAATCTTCAACAATCAGAATTATTAAATCATGTGGGTCCTTGCCTAGTAAGATGAAGCTTGTGGAGATTAATTCTGGGACTAAAGAAAATATGGTGGAACGTAAGACGGATATGGTGAACCCAAAGGAGCATTATCAACAAGTGAAGAATAAAATGGTAGACCAAGGTAATTCTAGTTTGAGCTCAGAAAGTGGTAAAGTATAGAGTGCTAGGGGCTTTACAAAAGGTGTTAATGAAGGAAGGAAGGGTGTCGTGGGATCCTCCAAACTGCAACCAATGAAGGCCTGTTCGAGTTCGTCTTTAAAATCTGCAAGTGTGAAAATTCAACCCCCAAAATCTACTAGAAATAGTGCTTCGAACCCTATTGATCCAGGTGCTGGTAGAAAGATTAACTATTCAACTAGTATAAATCTCCCAAGTAAGGAGGGTGATATCGTTATGAAGGAGTAAGG
Source organism: Inga leiocalycina (assembly GCA_963242795.1). Lineage (NCBI taxonomy): Eukaryota > Viridiplantae > Streptophyta > Magnoliopsida > Fabales > Fabaceae > Inga > Inga leiocalycina. The sequence continues at coordinate 12,838,339 of OY725321.1, forward strand.
TGAAGGAGCATACAGGCCTACGTCCCAGTAGCGTTTTCCAAATTGTTGTAAACCTTTATCTTTTATTATTTTTTTTAATGATAGTTATGACATGGAATACTTGGAATGCTGGTGGTGCCTCATCTCGTCATTTAATCAGTGACATTATTGACAAATAAGGAGTTAATTTCTTTACACTTTTGGAGCCTAGACAGGAGGGCATAAAGGCAACGTTATTGGCTCAGAAGCTTGGATGGTATAATATGCATGTGATTGAAGCAAAAGGATTCAGTGGGGGTATTTTGTTATTTTAGGATTCAAGTTGCAACTTTTCAATTATTTCGGCGGGTGAACAATTTGTCCATGGAATGGTTAATGCAGGTAATGATAACGAATGGTCCCTCATAATTGTTTATGGGCATCCTAATATGTACCCGAGGCGCCTGCTGTTGTCTTCATTAAGAGACATTAGCTAGGTTGTTTGTGGGGGTTGGTTAGTCGTTGGGGACTTCAATGTTGTATTGTGTCCTAAGGATAGATGGAGTAAGAAAATACGGGAAACCAGTGGAGTTGATAGGTTTTTCCTGGAGTATATCGTTGATACTGGAATAATTGATATTGGCTTTAGTGGTCCTCAATTTACATGGGGGACTTCGTCTAGTCAAAGTAGGATCGATAGAGCATTGGTGGATGGCGAATGCCATGCGCAGTTTCCTAATGCATCGGTGCTTCATTTACCAAAGTATAAATCAGATCATTGTCCCATTTTTGGTTAATGCTAACAAGGTGGCATATGGTGAGAATAAATAGAGGCCTTTTCGTTTCTTCGCCCCATGGGTTATGCATGATGAATTCTCAGGTTTTGTTAAGGACCAATGGAATGTAAAAGAAGATTGATATGGGTCTTTAGAGGATTTTACTGAGCAACTGAGAATTTGGAACAAAGAGGTATTTGGGAATTTAAATTATATGAAGAACAAGCTTTATAGATGCCTTAATGGGATTAACACCACGATTGCTAGAGTTGGGCCATCAGTGAGACTAGAGAATTTCCAATGTGAATTATAGAAGGAACTTGAGAAAATCTTGGCCCGGGAGGAAATTATGTGGCTCCAATACTCTCGTGCTACTTGGTATGTTCAGGGTGACCGAAATACCAGATATTTTCACTCAAAGGCTAATGGTCGAAGAAGACGGAATCGGATCTTAGCTCTTAAACTTGATTCTCAAGAATGGTCTTATGATGAGCATGAAATATGGGACTTTGGCAGTAAATTTTTTGAAGAACTATATACAGACATTAGTACGTACCAGGGGTCCTTGGTGTTTAGGTGCACTTATCCTGAGATTGATATGACTGATAGATGTGCTTTAGGAAGACAGGTAGATGGAATGGAAATTAAATGAGCTTTGTTTGATATGGGTTCTCTAAAAGCTCCAGGTCCGGACAGGTTAAACCCTCTTTTTTATCAGAGCCAATGGGGTACGGTTGGTTTTTCAGTGACATTATTGGTCAAACGGGTATTTTCTGATCCGGAATGGGTTCATCATATTAATGGTACTCAAATTGTACTCATTCCTAAAATTGACCATCTACAATCTTTTCGTGATTTTCGGCCAATAAGCCTCTGTAATGTAGTCTATAAGATTGTTACAAAAATTATTTCTAATATATTTAAATCTATTATGCCATTGGTTGTGGCCTTGAACCAATGTAGTTTTGTGAAGGGGTGCCAAAGTACTGATATTATTATTCTAGTGCAGGAAATCATCCATTCTATGCGAAGCATAAAGAATAACCAGGGATTTATGGCAATTAAGATTGACTTGGAGAAAGCATATTACCGAGTCAAATGGAGTTTTCTTTTTGAAGGCTTGAATGAACTAAGGATTCCTCAGTATCTCTGTGACATGATTAAAGCTTGTGTATCTACATCGTAAATATAGCTACTTTGGAATGGGTGTGCTGTAAAAGCCTTCCACCCTTCTAGAGGAGTTCGTCAAGGAGATCCTATCTCATCGTATCTCTTTGTAATTATGATGGAGAGGTTGGGGCACTTAATCTAGACTGCAGTAGAAGATTGGAGATCTTTTAGGTTGTCTAGGCAAGGTATGGCTATTTTTCATGTCTTTTTTGTTGATAATCTCATTTTGTTTGCAGAAGCAAATATGGATCAAGCTGGGGTGATGAAAGCTATACTAGATGATTTTTGTGAGATATCCGATCAGAAAGTAAATGCTGAAAAGTCATACATTTACTTCTCAAAGAACGTGGATCATACAAGAAGAAATATTTAGGAATGCCGATCTTACATGAGCGAAGTACTAAGTCCTTATACAGATTTATTCTTGACAAGATGAATGCTCGCCTAGCAAGCTGGAAGCCAAACATGTTATTGATGGTGGCAAGACATACTCTAGTATCGCTAGTCATGTCGGCTATGCCATCCTATGCCATGCAAACTATACCCCTCCCTCTGGATACCTGTGATGAGATAGACAAAAAGTGTAGGAATTTTATTTGGGGAAGTACATCCACGAGTCGTAAACCCGATATGGTAGCTTAGGGTCGGGTGTGTTTTCGAAAGAATGATGGTAGACTGAGCTTAAGACAAGCAAGGCTTTAGAATTAGGTTTACATGATGAAATTGGGGTGGAACTTGATACACAAACGAGATGCACTGTGGGTTCATTTTCTTCTAGGAAAAGTACAAGACGGGCAGTGATTTGGTGCCAAAAGTGGAAAAACGATGGATAGAATCCAGTACATGGAAGGGGATTAGACAAAGTTGGGAAGTGTAAGTGAGAATATTTCCTAGAAGATTACATATGGAACTTCGTCTTTTTGGCATGATATATGGGTTCCCCATTTTGACAGATTGGAGAATTTGACACTTCGACCACTAACAAATGAAATACGGGAATGGAAGGCTACTGACTGTATTACTCAATCGGGTCAATGGGATCTGGATAAGTTTAGGCATTTATTACCAAAACATGTTGTGTTAGCAATCCAAAGAGTGAATATTAATCGTAATGCTGTGGTGATATTCCTATTTAGAGATGGACATATGATGGTACATTTGCTCTAAATGCTGCATATAAGAGGTTAGCTGGGCACGGTGAAAACCAATTTTGGTTTGGATGGAGCCCATGGTTGTTTATTAACTAACTTGGCACGAGCTCAGAGGGGAAACCACACGACTGAGATATGCCCTTTTTGACAAGACGAGACCGAATCAATTATGCATGTACTTTGAGACTGTGCAATGGTTAAAGAGATTTGGAGTGAGACGCTGCCTAGTCAATGGCATCAACATTTCTTTGACTCAACCGATAGAAACACTTGGTTAACATGGTGTTTACTCCGTCATGAATAGGTGTATGGCTACGAGTTTCGACACTGGTTTACGGTTTTATGTAGGCACATTTGGTTGGCAAGGAATAACCATATTTTCAACAATAAAAGTGTAGTAAACAGGAGTTATTGGCACGTACTAGTTTAGTGTTGTCTTGGGGTATGTCCACTCCCATGCAACCAAAGTCTTACATCTAACCAAGTATGGCTTGGCGCCTTCCACCCATTGGGATGGTTAAAATTAATACAGATGGATCCAGGAATGAAGCGTCGGGGTGATAAGGGATGAACAAAGCGGATTTGTCCGGGGGTTTATGTATAGGATTGGATGCGGGTCGGTGATCACAGCAGAACCTTGGGGAGTTTTGTGGGGTATGAAATTAGCTTGGGAAGGAGGATTTAGGCATATTATTGCTGAAAGTGACTACAGCAAAGTATTGGATCTTATTCAAGGAGTGGTATCCGATGAACATCATGATGATACTGTAATCTTGGAAATTCAGTCGATATTGGAACGTGAGTGGGATGTGGAGCTACTACATTGTTGTCGGGAGGCGAATAGAGTGATTGCTTACTTGGCAAGAAGAGCGTGGGATATGACGGTGGACTTTCTTGTAGTTGACAGACAACCTGCTGAAGTTAAACGTCTGTGCATAGAAGATGCTGTGAACCTACACATTTATACTGAGTTAGTAGAGTAGAGCTCGTAGGGCTACGCCTTCTCATTTTCTATAAAAAAAAATCTTTTAACAATAAATTACCTAACCAATATTATATCTAGTTTTTAATATAAGATTCAATTAATTTTTTTAAAGATTAAAGAAGTTAAATAAATTCATTTGAAGTATTTTTATTTTTATTTTTTATACTAAACTAATTTATCTGACTTATATAGTGGTATATAATCAAATGGTACACAACATATGCTCTGATTAATTAACTTATTTAGCTTTCTTAATTTTTTGAAAAAGTCATTTGAGTCATATATTAAAGATAAAGATATTATTGTACTGTATTATTTTGGTGAGTTGCTAAAAAGAGAAGTACATTATCATTTTAGCTAATTAATTTAGTGGGATAAAGTTTGGGTCTCTAAAAGTAAAAGAATATTTTTGTAAATCCAAGGCATTAATTTGCTATTGTTGATGAGTGATAAGTGTTAATAACATTAATTTGCACTTCACAAGATGGGGTCAGGAGCCTCTCCATTTCTTATTTAGGTCTATTTCCCTCCATTTGCCTAATCCTGACCGTTAATCTAATCTAATGGTTAGAACGCAAAAAGACTCACTGTACTACACCACTCCATGATCTCCACAATCCCGCACTGTGCGTCATCAGTATTGAAACATAACAAAAACCATTTATTAAAAAAAATATATCACCCGCCTTTGATAATATATCCTCGATTGTATATCTACCAAATCCTTATCAAGGTTTTTCTAAGTTATCTAGCATGTGCGGTAAATATGAAAAATTATGATTTCTTTGATCATGGGCTAGATAAACATTTTATCATTTCTTCTGTATGTTATATTTTTTCCTGGAGAAAGTAGCTGAGGACTGAGGTAGTTAAGATTTTTAATTACAAAAAATATTTGAAAATCAACTTCATATGTTTACTAGTCTAAAGAATTATGCTAAAAAATTGACCTTGGAATTTAAAATCTTAATCATTTTTATTAACAAATTGATACCAATCTAATTTTTGCCATTTATGCAGATAGTAGAACTACATAAGAAGTCATTATGAGAGGCTAGCATAAGAGATAAGAAACACATGCAGAGGTTGGAGGAAGAACTGTTGAACTGCTCTCATGAAATATGTATAATAGTTTGCCATGTCTCTCAGCTTTAGAAGCTCTTTGAATGGGTTCTTATGCTTGAAAGTAGTTAAAGTTCTATATAATCCATTTGATTCCATTTTATATTTAATCTACTTTATATTTTAAAATTCCCTCATGTTTGGATTAAAGATAATGAAAGGAACTGAGGCCTTTACTAAAGGCTAAAACCTAGCTTATGAATAAGTGTCTTATTTTTATCTCTAAGTAGACTTCCTAAAAGAAGAGCAATAACCAAAAAGAAATTGATCTAATATAGGATTTAGTTGCCATGCAATAGGTTATTTGTATAGAAGACAAGAATCCTTTTGTGAACCAGAATAATAAAGCTCTGTATAAAAAAAATTCGTTGGCAAGTCTATAAGCTCTCTTGGACAAAGGTAGCTGACAGTCTGGTCTTCCTATGAAGAAGCAGCAACAATGAATTCATGCAAAAGAAGCTAAATTGAAGTACTAGCTGGAACAAGGAGAGTTGACCCGGATGACTTCATTTAGGAGGCTCTAAGTTCAGTTGTGAACCTATATTTGTAACATATTGAAATATAGTTTATATGTAGACAATGCAATGTAATTCTATTGTAATAGAAGTTTCTTAATTTGAATAAAATTGTCTCAAATCTTTTCAATATATTTTCATGTGCTAATATGATTTACCTTTTGTAAAGACTTGACTAAATTCAAAAGCATCAAGTGACTGCACATAATGGTTTAATGGAGCCTACAATCACAAAAAATAATGCAACAATTACATGATGTTTGAGATAAACTATTCACGAACTGAAAATATAATAGACTCACCCTCCTTAATGATGTGAATGGTATTTGATTTCGTTCATGTGTATTAGAGACAAGTGGACCATGTTGCATTGGCATTGGCATTGGCATTGGCATATTTGACATAGGAAGCCCATGTTGCATTGGTACTAGTGCATTTGACACATGGAGGCCATATTGCACAAGAATTGGTGTAGTTGACAAAAGGGGACTATATTGCACTGACTTTGGTGTGCCTGGCATAGTAAGATTATATCGCACTGGAAGTTGAGTATTTGACATAGAAATGGTAGGATATATAACATTTGATATAAGGGGGCTATGTTGCAATGATGCAAGGGTATTTTGCACCATGGCTGACTTCACAAGGGTTAAAAAAATCAATGTAAAAATTTTATACTTTTGAACCTTGTGAAGGCTTTTTAGTAGATTTTTTTTATGTATCTTTCCTTCTTTTTTGATTGGGGTTGTCAACCCAACTCTTATTATTAATCTTTTTGCGTTCTTTCTTCTTGAATCCAATTCCTTCACCATCATTCTTACCACCATCATCATCAACACCACCTTCATTATCAACACTATTGGATGAGTGTTTAATAAGACGTTCATATACTTTCTTACTAAGTTCTAGTACCACTTGATGAACCATAGAGAATGCCTCTGGACATTCAGAAGCATCGTTGGCTAATTTTATGAGCATTGGACACAATTCCCTATATCTATTTGAACATTATAGTTTAGGATCAACCTCAATTTTCTTTCCCTTGCAATCATACACTACATCACACCTTACTTCTCTGGTCCACCTCTTCAAAATATATTTATTTGGAAGTAGCTTCACATCCTGATCATACAATATCCTCAGTGCATGACAACATAATATTCCCCATTGTTCAAGCTTTTTACAACTACAAGTAATGTTAGACTCCTTATCTTCTTTTGATGGCTCATATGTCAACCTCCACTCTCCTTTTCTATCAACCCTCGTGATTACATAGTCAAATACAATAGTATCATTGTCTTCTTTTATCTTTCTTTCTTTTCTCTCCTTTATACATGTAGTATCACGTAAGTTATACTCCTGTTAGAATAAGTCAAAAATTGGCAGAGTGTAAATTAGAGAAAGCTGTTAAAGCATGGATGAACTCTTCAAAATCAACCTCGGCAACTTCTGTCGTGAATTAAAATCACTCTTCAATTCATTATATTGTTTATCCACTAGCACTTGTTCAAAAACTTCAAAGAATTATTGATAATTCAATTCAGGATTTGTGCAAATTTTTATAAATGCATTTATACTTTCACTAAGTTGCGTGCTTCTCATACCAAGGGCCTACGAGTCCTTCATATAACAAGTTGCCTATTTTTCTTTTAACTCATAAATGGACATCAACCATGAATTAACTTCTACATTGTATTTTGTTAATAGTGTTTTCCAAGATTCCTTAAATACTATTTCTTCCTCGCAATGATACATACACCAATTAAATAGACCCAAAAAATGAGAGTCATCTTTCATCAAGTTCCCAAGATGTTTTAACGCATTCCTATTAATATGGAATGTGCACAAGCCATGCTTACATTTGGCATTATATCTTCCAAAGCTCGTGCTATTGCAGCATCTTGATCAATAAACATAGTAAATGGCATTTTTTTCTTATGTGCTTGCAAAAAAGTTTCAAAGAGTCATTTAAAAGATTCAATAGTCTCATCATATAATAAAGCAACACCAAATATTACTACTTCTCTATAATGATTGAAACCTGAGAAAACGGCAAGTGGCCTATTTTCACGATTTGTGGAGTATGTAGTATCAAATGAAATGATGTCACCAAAACAACAATAATCTATCAACATACGTGAATTAGCCCAAAATACATTTGTTATTTGTTCTTCTGAGTCCATTTGATAGGCATGACAAAATGAAGGATTTTCTGTTAGTTGATGTTGGAAATAACGAAGTAGACAACCAGCTTCACCATAAGCCATTTCTCGTTGCCTCCTCGATTTTAGATAACTCTTTAAATCATCAAATTAGACCTCCCTCCTGCATATTTACTCATTAAATTAAAAGAGGCCTTTTGCTTAATCCCGACATCTTCAACAGCTTCCAAAGCATACCTTTGTGCCGCTGGTAATTTCCTTTGTGATCAAAACATATGAACAGTCTCTTGAGACTCTAAAGGATAATTATGGTCTAGAAAAAGTTCACCAACTCTAAATTTTTCATCCATTTTTTTAATTATCATTCGAACTTCACATCCCATTCTTGTTTCCTGTCGAGGCTTCCTAGTTTGAAAATCTCTTTTATCTTTTTTTCTCACTCCTTCCTTGTGACAAACATATCTGTAATATATGATAGAGCCATCTTTCTTGCTCTTATTAGAGTTTTCTTTTCTAACACAAAATCCTATTCTTCTACCATAGCCAACCCAATATTGCCATGCCTCTTCTATATTATCAAATTCTAGTCCAAGTGTGGGATTCGTATTTATATCCATGGCTTAAAGTTAAAGGAGAAACTGAAAACAGATATATCGGGAAAAAAAGTAAGCATCCAAAATAAATATAAAAAACAAAAAAAGAGAGACATGGATGAAGATCAGTACGTGAGAAGAAAATGGAGACATACCAAATTGCAATCAAATAATCAAAACAGCTTCTTGATCTAAAATACACTCCTCTTCATCTGTTTCCTTCACTAGTGTCTACGCTTATGGGAGAAAAAGACAATATTGAGACCTTTGATTTTTTTTTTTTGTGGATTTAATAATCAAAGGAGCTTAGGGATGATTTCCCTCCTCCCCTGCTTTACTTTCACATGTTCCCGTGCTTTTGGAAGGGGAAAAATAAAAGGCGGGTGATATATTTTTTTTTAATAAATGATTTTTGTTATGTTTCAATACTGACGATGCACAGTGCGGGATTGTGGAGATCTTGGAGTGGTGTCTTGTGTCTTTGTGCATTCTGACCATTAGATTATATTAATGGTCAAGATTAGGGAAATGGAGGGAAATGGACCTAAAAGGAAATGGAGAGGCCCTTGACCCCGTGAGATGAGTGATCACTGTTAATAACATTGCTGATGAGTGTATTATTTTTGTAATTATCTAATTGCCATTGTTGATGAGTGATCAATGTTAATAACATTAATTTGCACTTCGCGAGATGGTGGATAAAGAAATGACAAACACATGTCAGTGAATATTTATATAAACGATAAATAAGGTTAGGGCACCAACATATTATTGGTTGAGATAGTAAAAGACCTCACTCCAATAAAAAAGATAACATAAATTTAAATACTGAGAAACACACTTATTAAAAGAGGTAAGAAGTTTTTACCCTTTAGTTTTAAAAGGAAAAACCTTCATCAAATAATAAAAAAAGTCAGGGCACAATAGATAAATAAATACGTTCAATGTCCCCAATAATTGTGTAGGTTCGCTATGACATGTGTGCCCTGGTCAGAGTTTATATAAGCTGAAATTGTATGGATATTTAATTTGTATTGGATTTGTATCACAAAACCATGTTTCTCTTGCTGGTAAAAAAAACATGTTTCTCTTTTTTACTTTCCCTTGATAAAATATAATATAAAAATAATAACATTCTCCTGATTACTCAATCATTATTATTATTTAATGTTTAATAGGAAGGAGCATTTCTAGATCTCTCTCAATCTATATATAGTGGTTGAGTTTTCATATCATTCATATGCTTATTTGGAACATCTTATCTTATATTTATTTTATATACAGTAAATCATAATTGAAAATTTACTTTAATCACCCTTTTAAACAAATAATTAATGTTCCTTAACAAAGATTTTGAGTCAAGTCTTGTAAACAACAGAAAATCACGCGCCAACACAATTCTTGTGTTTGTTCAAGAAATTTCCAAGCTCTAGTTAATTAGCTGTTGTGGCCGACATGATCTTTGAAAGGATTGCGGTCTTTACATTTTTAACTAAAGAATTGTCTTCTTCATACAAAAAATATTCCTAACAATTAAGGTGGGTACGTGTCTTGAGTCTTGACCGTTTAAGGAGAAATGGTGGAGAAGGAGAGTGCGAAAGGCCCTCGGAATGTGAAGCGAAGCTATCAATCATTATTATATTATATTATATTATATTATATTACCTCCTTAAAAAATACTTCCCCATCCAATTTATAAGAAACTTTCTCTTTCGTAGGACTGATCCCTTTTATAAACAATTTTTATTTTTTTCTGAAAATATAAGCTTGTTTTTTCTATTTTACAGTTATTAAGTACTCATTCTCTCTCATATCTTATACTCATTATTTTTCATACTTTTTATCTATTCTCTCTCCTATGCTCTTTTCATAAATAAGACATATATGAAAAAAACATAATATTTTTGATATATTTATTATTTTTAACTACTAATTCATTTTACGAAATAAAAAAAATATATTTATAAATATGTCCGGCCAAGTGATTTGAATAGATCAGAAGACAACCAAGTAATTTGAATAGATTAGAAGACAAGGGAGAGAGCCTCTCTTATTGGAGCAATCCCACCGTCAATGACGCAAGATCTCACTCACGCGCCTTACCAGAGCGTGGCTCTCACACTGCATTTCTCATTTGTGATAAATGATGATACAATATTCATGGGAAGTTCTCTCACTGTCTAATAAATCTGTGCGCATTTGCATGTATATATGTTTGTTGTTGGCTAATGAAGAGTGTTAACATAATCAGTGAGAACGTATGTTTGTTCATTCTTAGCATGATTGAGAAAACTTAATCAACTTGAAGACTTAGGCAATATCATCCTACCTTCTAACTAATGCTAATTGGTTGCATGAAGCTTCATGATCTTGTTTTGCCCTAGCGGCCATCTTCTTCCATAATAACAACTAGAGTGGCCCACACAAATGGAATTCTCGTTTCGAACTTTCAATTGCAATAATAGGTACTAATAAGAGACAGGTAATGTGAAAAATATTAGTTATTCACAGTTTTTTTAACAATGCAAGTTTTTTTAACAGGCTTTAAATTAGGCCATGCCTTTATATAGGTTAGGCCAGAACTTTGTATATATCAAACTTGGGTTTAAAGAAATCCCTCGACAAGCCACAAGCTAGTCAGGTTTAGGCTGATTTATTATAATACAGGCTTAACGTGGTTTGATTTGTTTAACCTCCAATCATAACATAAAGAATCAATATTTGAATCTTTATTGAAGGAGGTGCTCACATTTAGTGTCTCAAATATGATTACTCCCAAACTTGAAGTAATATCATACCTGAAATTGGAAAGTGAAATCAAATGAGAACTGGAGAAGGGATTTTGGGAAGCCACGTGCTGCCATCTCAACCATTGGAACAAACAGGATGCTGATAGAGTGATATTAATAGGCAATCCACTTCGCTCAAATAGTTAATACCTGTCGCTACTTTGGTCTCCAAGTAATCTAAAGCATGACAACTAAAGTATTTGTACCCAGAATTAATTACATTATCATGAACACAAGTGCTTCCAATTAATTTTCTCATATCAATATGAATATGTTGTAACTTGGAATGTGAGAATATGTGCAGATGCTACTCACGGAACTAATAATTTTGTATGATAGTTTTTAGGGAAAATCATTCTTAGGTCCCAAGCAAGGAAGATAATATTAGAAAGGTCCCTGGGTACAACCCCCAAAGCGCGCATTCACAACCTGATGAGTGCATTTTTACAACCTCAAGGGACCTTTCTGATATTATCTTTCTTGCTTCGGACCTAAGAGTGATTTTCCCTAGTTTTTATGCATATCACTACAAAAAAAAAGGTATTTTGTAGCGGTGCAATTGTAGCGGAACCGCTACAAATTATAGTATTTGTAGCGGTTTTAACCTAAACCGCTACAAATTTATAGCGGCAAGATATTTTGTAGCGGTTTCCTACAAAAAACCGCTACAAATTTGGTGCAAAATTCCCGCCAAAACTTGTAGCGGTTAATGCACAAAAACCGCTACAAAATACCAAAGGTCATAATTGTGTAGCGGTTTTGGGCAATAACCACTACAGAATTTCAAGAGTCTCGACATTTGTAGCGGTTCTGGCCAATAACCGCTACAGAATTTCAAATGTTGTGAACTTTTGTAGCGGTTATTGTAAAACCGCTACAAATTTAATTATTTGTAGCGGTTAGAGTAGCGGTTATTTGAATAACCGCTACTAATATCTGGCCTATTTAAACCCCCACCTCCTTCATTTCTCCTTTTGCTCATTTTGTTTCCTGAGGTTTCTCTGAGTGATTTCTTCGAGATTTAAGCGTTCAGACGTCTCTATAGGAGTTTTTGCTCAGTATTCCACAGTATTCGCACTTGAGGTACGTATATAACACGTATTTTTATTTATATTTGTATTTTTATTATATTTTTGCATAATAATATGACTATTTTTTTTTTAATTTTTACAGTTGACATGGCTTCAGGACAGGATAAGGGGAAGGCCCTTGAGGTCCCCAGACCGACTTTACGGGGTGGTAGCAGCCGGGCAGGGGGCAGAGGGAGGGGGCAGCGCGCAGGCAGGGCTACCGCGGCATCTTAGCCCATCCCCCCACATTCACCGCAGACGATCCCACAGGCGACGACCGCAGCAAAGGTGCCTAAGATGGAGAGGCCAGAGATTAGCGTTGAGAACTTCCTCAACGAGGAGGAGTTCGAGATCCCGATGGGGTTCAGGGAGATGGAGCACATTAACCGCTACAAAATTATAAATAACCGCTACTAATTAATAACCGCTACATTAACCGTTACAAATAGTACGTGGATCCCTATAAATACCCTTACCACAACTCATTTCAAACACTCCCCAATTTCTTTTCACCTTACCTTTCTTTCATTTCCTCTCATTTTCAACTTCTTTCGTATGAGTAGAGGAGCTGAATAATACAATCAAATATGGTAACAAGATTTTCAATTTTTTTTAGAATACTTCTTTCCTTTCTATAAAATTTATTCTAACCATTTTTTTTTCTAAATATATCATAACTCTATCTCATTTTCATCTATTTTTCATACATAATTACATTATATTAGAAAACATAATAATTCCTTATTACCTAGTTATCCTTAATAATATTATTAATATAAATTTTATACTAATCCTATTCAATTACATTTTTTCATTTTATTTATTAATAAGTTAAACTATTGAATAATAAACTAATTGAAATAGATAAAATAATAACAAAATAAACTATTTAATATAATATTGAAAAAACAGAAATAAATCATCGTATATTTTTAAAAAAAAAATTTAAATATTTGTAGCGGTTATTAAACCGCTACTAAATAACGCGCCTTTTTACGACTCAATTTAAATTTTTTGGCGCCAATTTTGAATTTCATGAAATTAGTAGCGGTTTTTAAAACCGTTACTAATTTCATGAAATTCAAAATTAGTAGCGGTTTTAAAAACCACTACTAATTTCATGAAATTCAAAATTAGTAGCGGTTCCTTAACCACTACAAATAAAAAATGTCATTTTTTTTTCGCCAACAAATTTTCAATTTTTTATATTTGTAGCAGTTAATTAACCGCTACAAAAAAAAATTCTTTTTTAAGCTCTCAATATAATTTTTTTATATTTGTAGCGGTTATATAACCGCTACAAATATCTCTGGGTGTTGTAGCGGTTAATATGAACCGCTACAAACTATGTAGCGGTTATTTTTTATTGAGTAGCGGTTTTATAAAACCGCTACAAAACCGCTTGCAACGTACGATTTAGTAGCGTTTTTATTAACCGCAACTAACCTAGTTTGTAGCGGTTAGAACCGCTACAAATTCCCATTTTTAACCGCTACTAAATCACGTTTTTTTTGTAGTGTATGTGGTTTACATGAATCTTTAGATTTTAAAATCATATTGGAATAAGGGATTTAGGCTGTGTTTAGATCGAGAGAAAAGTGAGGAGAAAATAGAGTTGAAGAAATACATAGAAGGGAAACTTTAAAAAATGATGAAAATATTTACTATTTTTGCAAAATATTCCTCTTTTAGTATTTTTCCCTCTTCATATTGACATGGATTTGGTATGCCCTTTCCTATGTGACATTTCCATAACTCTTGAAAGTGAGGATATTTTGGTCATTTTACTTATATTTATTCCTATTCCTTTTCTATGCCCATCAGAACAAAATTACATTGACAAATGATAGCATTGCCAGCATTTTTACTTTAAAAAAACACACCTAAAATTTCCAAGAAAAATTATAATTGGTAGGCAGGTCATGGGCATAGTCTTGAATTTAAACACATTTAGAGCCCAATCACACTCAAAATTTGAATTGATAAGTATGCAGTGAATATAACAGGGTTGCTACAAAGTAAGCACAACCATGTTTTACAAAAAGGAATTCTACAGTTAAAATTTGAAGTTTACACAGTGATAGCTTAACGCCTTCAAGAAGGGACGAAATGAAACTGAAGAATTAGATAAATAAAACCTCAGTTTTTTCTTTTAAAAAAATATGAACTGAAAATAAAAACACATATAATGCTATGAATATTAGGCATCAAGACAAAACTATCATCTCACTCACTATTTTCGATCAATACATGTTTTCTTCTTTGCCTTTGCAACAATAAATAATTGAATTTACCAAACCAAACAAAAAAAAAAGTCATCACATTTAATCTTCGTCAGAATCGTCAAAAGTCATCTTCTTTGACTTCGGGGCATTAGCAGAAATCTCATTAAAGTGAGCTCCGTGCAGCTTGGACTCCTAATGAACAGAGGAGAGAATGGTATATCTATAATCAACACAACGACCCAAAAAAAAAAACAATGGGAATTATGAGAACGCATAGACATGAGTGAAAAAAAAATGATAATCAACTTATTTTTAAGGCTAAAGTATATATTTGGTCCTCTATGTTTGCTTTAGGTATCATTTTAGTCCCTTAAGTTTATAAAGTGCACTTTTAATCCCTTAATGTTAACACCGTTAGTTTGACTTAATGGAAAATATTAACTCAGCAATTTTAAGTGATGGCTGCACAATTAACCGCTGACTAAGCATGACTACATGTTAATTCTTTAATTTAATATGTTTATATTTTAAAATAAATATAAATCTGGGAAAAAGAAAAAAGAAAGTGTCTTCTCCTCTTCAAGAACGCACAAGTTTCTCCGTGCCCGGCAACTTCACCTCTAATTCATCTCTTCGTAATTCATTATTTTAGATTAGGTTTGGGTGGATTCTTCATAATCAGAAAGTTGCATCTGCAGATTATTTGAATCATTAGGAGTGTTTTTAATATGGAAGACTCCAATTTGTCTAAAGCTCAGTTTCTCATATTCAGAAATATGCCTTTGGGTTTTGACGCATAAAGATATTAGGATGCTGTCTTCTTTTTTCTTTTAGTTTGCCAGTATTGTTCACCTAGGATTTTATTCTAGGTTATGGGATGGTTTGTAATATTACTTTCTATGTAATTTTATGTTTTAGGTTTAATGGCAATAAAGAAGAAATTAGATAATCTCCGCAAGGATAGATGCAACCAATAGTACATATAAAAAGGAAAAACAACAGACTTACAAGATTGACGTTCAAGGATTGGTTATTTCTTCGGATGAGATGTTGAAGCAGTAGGGATGGAGGGATCGAAGCCGTAGGGATGAGTTAGGGATCGAGGGATCGTTAATGAGAAGCGGTAAACCAGTCCGTAAAGATTAAATCTTTTTCAATTTATAGGTTTTTAAAAAATTAATTTATTAAAATACTAACATACATGCATGCTTAATCAGCACTTAGTTGCACAGTCATCGCTTAAATTTGTTGAGTCGGTATTTTTCGTTAAGCCAGACTAACGGTGTTAAGATTAAGGGATCAAAAGTGTACTTTATAAACTTAAGGGACTAAAATGATACTTGAAACAAACATAAAGAACCAAATGTATACTTTAGCCTATTTTTAAAGAGTAACTTCAAGAAACATCAGCCATAACTTATTTTTATAATCCTTGAAAAGAATTTGAAGTTTCAAAAACCCTCAGCTATCGTCAATATAAAGTTATTGATCACTAACTATAATTTTCCTAAGAAAATTCACCTTTTTCTTTACATGCGTCCCAAACTTCAGGAGAGCATCAGGCACAATTTGATTTGCTTCTCTTAAAACATTCACTGCCTCCCCAGCAAGTCCCTGAAATATTACCACCAAAAGCTTAAGTTTAGAAAAGGAAAAATGTAAATTATATTATTGAAAATTTGAAATGAAGGGAAGAATAAGAAAATTCAAATATGAAGAAGAAATACTACCTTATTCTGCTGTGTGAAAAACGTATGAGAAACACCTTTCTTCCCAGCTCGTCCTGTCTTACCAATTCTATGAACATAATCTTCTGTAGTTAAAGGAAAACTGTAGTTGATGACAACTTCAACATCAGGAATATCCAATCCCCGTGCAGCCACATCAGTGGCAATCTGCCCATCAAATTATGACATCAAATAAATGTCCATATAACACAATAGATAATCAATTGAAGGAAATTACCAAAAAGATAAATATATAACAATGTTGTTTGAGTTCATAAACTATATATGATTAAACTTTTTGTGTAAATGAAGTGGTAAAATAAAAAAATGATGTGAAGCAGCATGCCATCAAAGGACAACGTCCGTTCTCGAATAATGATAGTGCCTTTGTACGTTCATATTGCGCCTTGTCCCCATGTATCGAGACAACCTTCCAACCCCTGAGATGTTGTTTAATAGAATATGAGCACCTTTTATAGTTGCCGTCCACAACAGCTTAACTTCTAATTTAATTTCTTTTCTTTGGAGGAAAAAAGGGAGGGGGAAGAAATGATAGAGGTTCACCCTTGATGAAGCATCTTTTCAACTCGCGTGGCTTTCAATTTGTACAAGACAAGAACCAATACTCTATTCCTGATAAAAGGTACAAACTGTAAGAAACACCAGGCAGAGCCAACATTGAAAGGAATTGATATTAATAATGTTTAAAAATGGCATTATCCTTTCATGCTACAGTATTATAATCATACAGCAAGTGATTCTAAACCCATGACCTACGCGAGCCAATTATTCCCTAACAAGCTAGCTCTTGGTGGACCTGTTGTATGAAAGATTTGGGAAGGTTTGTAATCAGTTGCTAAAGATGTAATCTTATATTCTGAATTTTTTTTCGGTGGAAACATCGAAGGTCCCTGCTTTGAAGCAAAGCCTTTACAAAAATCTTGGTTCTATCTCCAAGTTATAACCCAATCCTCTTCTGAAGTCCCGCACTTCACTGCATTATTTTACTGCATTGTATAGGTTGTTATTTTCTGTTTCTGATAGGTTAAATGTTAATTATTCCTATTTGTCTGTGTACATTGCTTTCTCAGCTGATCATAGTTCTAGTACACTTCAGTTTTGTAAGAATTTATTGGCAGTCCAAATCCAAAAAAGCTTCAGTCTTCACCATTCCAACTCAGTTTGAAGTATGTTTATGGTGCTCGTAATCTCATTAATTCCCTGCTTGCTCATTTGAAATTTATTACCTTCAATATAAGTGAAATAATATATGGCAATATTCGTTTTTTTCAACCATAAATAAATAGTTGAAGTAAATTACCGCTGCGATTTGTGGTCCTTTTCTAGCAAAGCAACCAGGCTTCTATCTTGTAAACGACCATCCAAGACCTAAGTGAGTAAAAAAAGTTTTATATAGATAATTAATTATATACTACATGGACACATAGAAAACCTAGGAAGTTAGCGATTTGAAGTAATTTTCACCTCAACTATCTGCATAACATCATGATTGGCAGCTAAGTCCTCTGATCCTACAAGTCTACAACAACCTGTCACAAGTTTCACTAAGTTCAAAGTTCTATAAAAATGAAAGGTTGAAGGCCATTAAAAAGGAAGGTAATAAAAAGGCCATTGAAAATAAAGATACATACTTTCACTGGGTTAGGATCCATAAACTCTTGAGCTAAGTTATGGACTGCTAGAGGCCATGTAGCACTGAACATAACCATCTGTCGAACTGCAGCAGATCGTAATCTTTTTGTTAGAGAAGTTAAAATATTGTAAGATTATTGTAAAAGAAAACCAAAAATTGATAAATGAATAAATTCAATGGAGAATCAAAAACAAAGAATTCAGAAAAATTTCATCAAAATCATTTGAAATTATCATTAGAAATAGTATAAATGATTTAAAATGTAGTCACCCAAGGCTTCATGGATTTAATTTTGTATAAAAATATTAACACTTCTCATATCCTTAATATAAGACATATTTGGGGAGTTGATTTTGGTTCTAAACATAAAACATAGTTTTTATATTTGTCAAATTTTTTCTTAATTTACCCCTATTGATGCTCCCTCAACCATAACTAAAGAAGAGAGAAAAGAAGAGAATCAAGGAAGATGACTGGAGTATTTTAAAAAATTAATGTCATATTAACTAACATAACCAACTTATTTAATCTAATCAAATTAGGTAAACATATCTTATATTAAGGACTGAATGGAGTAATATAGTTTTGGATTCGTTAAGCTTGCGCAGAAAAGTTGGAGCCAATATAAAATAGTTTCACGTTCTGGAACACAAGCTTAACACAATACAGGATAAAAACCAGAGATGTAAGAAAAATACAAGAGATGAACCAGAAAAGGAAATTATAATGTAAGTTATGGGTGGAAAAAGAAGCTGTATTTGATAAAATATCTCATACCAGAGCAAGTCTGACCCCGTATAGAGCGAACTGCTTGTTCAAATTCCATATCAAACATTCGATCTGCTTCATCAAGCACCTAGGAAAAATAAATTCTCACTATAAAGATGAGACAGTACAAATCCAAATTCCAACACGTGCCTCAAGATTCAAGAAAATGAGACATAATAGAACAAATTTTTTATTTATCAACAAAATCTTTTAGAATTGATAAACTGATCACCAACATTTTTCAGAACTACATACCACAAATGAAACCTCTTTCAAAGAAAGAACACCCATTTCAATCAGATCCTTTATACGACCTGGAGTGTCAATGACAATGTCCTGTAAGAGGTATTAGTAATCAATAATTAATAAAAAGAATTTGTGTTAAAAAGGAGGGAAGAAGCTTCCAAAAACAGACTATGTGTGTGTTCGGATAAATGTCCAAAAGCGATTATTTGATCAAAACCATGGTTTTGTATATGTGCTCACCGAACACTCTGAATTTGTTCAAAATCCCGTTTTTGTTTTCAAACCATGGTTTCAGCCTGAAACCATGGTTTTATCTATAAGCTATTTGCCATCCAATTTTTCTCTTTCCTCATTACCGTTGGGCGTCATTATTAAGTGCTGTCAGGATTCTCTTTTTCTCTTTCCCTTTCCCGTGTTCCATTTTTCTTCTCGTCTTCACTATCTCATCCTGATAATCTCTGCATCTGGAAGTTGGAACTCGGATCGGAAGAACTGCGCCTTGTCGCCTTGTCGCAACTCACACTCGACACCATCAGTGATCGACGCTGAGACGAGACACGCCGATCGTTGACGCGAACCTGGATCTGGTCTGCTGGAAGCCTGGAAGTGAACCTCTCGTCCCCTCCTTGAGACGGACCCCGACCCTGACGGCGACAAGGGAAGAGCAACGCCGTCACGCTTACGGCCAAACATGGAAGCGAACTACAAACCCCTCCCAAAGTTGCTTGGAATCCACGCTTGTCAGACCTCAGTCCTCACTCGACAATGGACGACACTCGTTCCTTCATTCTTAAAATCGGCCGACAGCTCCTCAGTCCTCAGATCTTGTTTGGTACTACTGCTAATTTATCTATTAATCTAGTAATCTAGTGATCTGATATGTGCATTTGGTAATGCAAAATTGTGAATCTGTTGTTTGATCTATTAATCTAGTGATCTAGTGATCCGTTATGTGCGTTTGGTAATGCGAAATTGTGAATCTGTTGTTTGATTATTTGAATGTTTGAGATTGATTTGTTGATTTTGATAATACCACAATATCAAAATTGTGCAATTTATATGATTTGCTCAACAATATTGTCTGGTCTATTTCTGCTTCTGATCCGATGGCATCACTTAAATGTTTTTGAGAGGGAACAATTCACAAGTTCTTTCCTTGTGCATCATTTTAGGCTAGAGAATCATTTTGAAGTCAAGACCCTCAACATGACACCTTGAAGGGTTCACCACTAAGACCAAATACGGCAGTAATTTAGAAGTTCATTCACACAAGCATATTTTTAAAAGAGTCTCTGGCTTGAATTTATATTTTTAAATTCTAATTGTTGTATATTGTGTATGTGTACGACTATATAGTATTATTGTGCCAGAACCCATAATCTTAATATAGATTCCATTAAGAGCATATTTGTTCAAGCTTAGAGGAGGAGTAATTTAAGTGACAGTTTTTTCTTGCTTAATTCCATTGAGATTCCATAGAATGTGGGTATGAAATTGTTTTTTCCCTTATTCCTTGAGCTTTAGGTTTAAGAATGTAGATATTTGTATTTTTTTGCTGTCATGAATTTCTCAATTTTTTTTTAAAAAAAGGACTTAATTGTGTTTGAGTAGACAATAAGTAAGTTGATACTAGGTGGGTGATCCAAAGTTAGGAGTTTCTTTCTTGGATGATTTTACATTTCATTATTTAAATGCCTATAAAATGTAAAATCTATTGTATGTTAAAAAATCCTTGTAAAATTTAGATAATGTAAAGAGTATCATTGGCCTTTGATTGGACGGTTATTTCGTTATCTGCATAAAATTTGACTTTATGTATTTTTCATTATCTAGAGTGTTTGGAAGCACCTCGGTCTATATATCTGAAAAACTTGAACTTTGTGTTTGCTGCTTTTGTATATTACAGCAACAATGCGTAGCTATAGTTTTCCCACACAGGTTAAAATTGTTTGTGCGACGATGGCCATACACAATTTCATCAGAAGAACTTCTATTTCTGATTCTGACTTACGCCACCATGAACGAGAGGATAGTTTGTTTGATGTCGATGGCCCTGACGCTATAGACTCTTCAACAATACCTTCATTACTTGCATCTTCATCTGACATGGCTTCTCTTCGTGATTCGATAAGAGATCGGATCATTTATTATACGCAAAAGCATTAGTCATGTGAATGTTTTCGTAATTTATCGTACTCTCTTTTTGACAATATGTTAAATGGTATTGTATCCATATTTTGACTTTCTCTATTATTGACAATTACCCAGAATTTTTACTTTGGTGTTTTGTAGAAATGATTTCTTATTTTAACAATTTTTTAATATACTTACATATATATATATCTTCAGAGACTAGGCAGGAGTGGTAAAAAAAACAAAACAGAAATTAAAGACACGGACACACTTGCAAAAGTCAAAACCATTCCAAAGAATTTAATGAAGAATAATAGAGTGAGTTTGGCAAAAGATAACCTAGGTTGTGAAAGGAGATGAAAATTAATATAGTGTACGCATTTAGTATATACATTTGATCTAATTTTGTAATTTACTACATAATTAACTAATGTTATAATTTTAAAATTTTTTCATCAACTTTTTTATATTACATAATTGACAAATGTTATAATTTTAAAATTTTTTGACAAATTTATTTCATTTTTTTGTATTTATTATGCAATTTAATGTGAAATAATACTTAAAATATAATCTTATCTTTTATATGTAATTATTATAAAAGTTAATGTCCTTTTTAGTCATTTGACCATGAAAAAAGCTATTTTGATCAAATCATCCAAACACTTTCATTTTATCAAAATCACTTTTTTCCCATAATCTATTCTCCAAAAGTTATTCTCCATTTTTTCTCCAGAAGCTATTCTCTAAAAGCTAATAAGAACACACCCTATGACTAGTTCAATGTAGAACCACGTTGTACCCTGTCTTCTTCAACTTAGTATCTCAGATATCTCTTGGTATCCAAGAGGCCTATGTTTGAAAATTTGGTATCCCAAATGACTGGTGGCCTCCAAGATGCCTAAAAGCATAGATGACATCATTTTTGCATCACAACCAGCAATTATGGAGATTTCATATCCATGGATTGCTTACTAAATTCAAAAATAAAAAACAATTGCATTCTTTTAATAAAATTCTCTAAGCTCATCATCCATCTCTCCTCGCCCTTTTTTCTTCTATATCCCTATATATCCTTTTCCTTCTCTCCGCCCTTCTTTCTATTCCTTGCATTTGGTTCGACATGAGCATGTCAATCAAAAACACATAAAGGGTCACCACACCATATATGGAAACATGATTTATGGAGAAGGCAAAAGGCCGTGTGACTACAACTCTACAAGTGGCATCAGCATGCAATCTATTCATAGAAAAGGGAAGATCTGAACAGCTTACAATGCCAGATTTTAACGAAGATATTTGTGGCCCTTTGGAGGTTCCACCATACAAACACATAGATTCCACACCACAAGACGTCCCAGCATCACACATAACATCTGAAATCTGTAAACAGTCAAAGGAAACTGTCAGCTAAATATTTTTCCACTCTTTTAGTCAATCAAATCCACAGACGTGGAACATATAGGTCTTGTGGAATGGCAACATTAAGGGAAAATTCCTGCAAAGAGATAGTACCCCCCCTCTTAGATTAAAAGGCCCTAGATCCGTCACTTTTTCAAACGCATAACATTAGTTTCACAACTTCACTTTTTGCTTTGCTATATTGATGCAACAGTGAACGCGGTCAGAAAGGGTTATTTTTTGGGTGTTTTCGCTTTTACTGCGCTATAGCAAAACAACAGCGATTAGGAGTATCTTCAAGTTATTTCTTTAATCTTCCTTTTGAATTTTGTTCTTCTTTTTCCCACTTCCAATGATCCTTGTGAGCTTCTACCTCTTGTCTTCATCTTCCTACAAAGAAAAGGAGTTTATAAGCTTTCTAATTTCTTCAATTTAATCAAAACTTCCATACATTTAGCTATTTGATAACTGCTAAAGCATTTTCATCACATCGCATTTTTCTTCATATGAATAGGAGTATGGGACAGCTTGTACTCTTTTAAAGGGGTAAAATAGACAATTTCGTTATAATCCTATGATCTTAAATATTGAAACTAAATAACTAATTTATAGGGTTAAAAAAATTAATTTAGCAAGTTATTTGTAAAAATGAGTATTCATTTTACTCAAATACCCATTTAGATCGTTAGTATGAGAAATTATTCTTTTAATTGAAAACTTTCTTAACATGTACAATCAATATAGAGTTTAGAAAAAGAATGTGAATATATAAGGGATTAAGATATTATATTTAATATTAAAAATAAATATCTCTATCATCTATTGATTTTTACATTTAGGATCGAATAAAAAGTGTGTGTGTGTCTAAGGCTAGGTTAATTGAATTTGAAAGACTGGCAAGTTTTAAGTTTTAAATTTATACAGGTATTTGCTGATTATACCAATGTACATTGATGATGGGGTACAAGATTAATGCTTTCATGAATCATGAGTTGCAATTTTACCAACTAGACTAATTTTTTGTGCTAATCATCACTGACACCAACTCTCAAATTACAATAATAAATTGTGGATTATACTTCCTCCCATCCTTAATGAAAAATCTAATTTGAGAGTTAATGTTGGTCATAAACGTAATATTTATTTTATATGTTTATTCTTTTTTTTAAAATTAATCCTATTGATATTCTTCAATAATAATCATCAACTATGAGAGGGACACTACTGGAAAAATCACTTTTAAGACCGGTTAAAAAAGACATTTTAGACCGGTTCTCGATTCGGTCTTGATACAGCCGATCTAAAAAGTCTTCTACTTTTTAGACCGGTTATGGAACCGGTCTTAAAAAAAAATTTTAAGACCAGTTATAATAGGAACCACTCTAAATTAATAAAATTTTAGACCGGTTCTTATGAAGAACCGGTCTAAAAATTTGTGACCGGTTTTAAATTTTAGACCGGTTCTTTATAAACCGGTCTAAAAAGTCAAATTTTCATACCGGTTTTCTCCAAAACAGGTCTTAAATTTACTTTTCAGACCGGTTTTGGATAGAACCGGTCTTAAAAGTTGATTTTTTTAAAAAAAAAATTTCGTTTAAAAGTATACCCAGCAAGTCATTTCCCCTGTTAAAACATTTCACTCAACAAGCAGCAGCCAGTTCAACGACATTGAAATAAATAAATCTTAAAACTCATTGGAACATATTAAAACTCAACTCGCTTGTGCTTAAATAGTGCTGGCCGAAACAAAAGCAAAGGAAAACAACCATGTATAATAAACTCACAACCATAGACAGAATCATAATGCAAGGAAATCAAACAACCATGACAATGTTGTTTTGATCAAGTTCCTTATCTTTTCACTTACATACATACATCAAAGATTAAATTACATTAATGATGATCACACTCGTCTCAGGTTGATGATCACTAGCTGGCCTGGCTTCAGAGAATCTACACTAAGACGCCTCATAGCCTTCATTTTCCTGTGACGACAATAAAAAAAGTAGTTACATATATACACCAATAACAATATACATAATTCAAATATAGTTCATGATAATTATTTTAGCTAACTAACCTTCAATGTAGTTTTATAAAGGGATATCCTCCCATATCCCTTCATGATGATCATTTCTTGTGCTGTGTTCATTGTCTGCTTCATCTTCTTCGTTCAATTCTGGTAAACCTCTAGAAAAAGAAGGAGTCTCAAGCAGATCATTCATTAAATGACTTTCCTGATTAATATCAACGACCCTTTTTCCTTGGAGAGCTACAGACCACATTTTGTTTGCCTGATCAGTAACATAGAACACTTGTTTCGCTTGATATGCCATAATAAAAGGTTCATCTCTAAAACTTCTACTATTTAAATCAACTAATGTAAATCCCAACTGATCAATCATCACACCATTGTTGACATCAATCCAGTTGCAATTGAAAATGGGAAGTTTAACTTTAACATAATCAACTACCCAAATCTCTTCAATCACCCCATAATAAGGTATTGCTACCAATCTAGGATTATTATCTTTTGAACTAGAGAAATGCATAGATTCAACCACTAACATAACCCCACTGTTCTGGACGATGCTCCTATCATCAAGGGACTTTGTGTAAAATGTATAACCATTGATCACAAATGAAGTCCAACTTATGACATCAGCCTCAGGACCACGTGCTAACCATTTAATTGTATCAGAAACACATTCTTCGCCGTCAACCTTTTGTTTGAACCAATGTGCAAAAGTTTTGTTATACTCCCTAATTAACCTTTGTTCAGTCATTCGACTATTTCCTTTCCGTACAATTTCTTTATGAGCATTAATGTAATATTGAACTTCATCAACATTATTCAAGATGTACAAGTGGACTTGTTGCAATTCATCAGGATCCATGCTCTTTACTGAAGCCCCGCGTCTACCGCCTTCTTTGTCATGACGTTCAAGGAGTTCAATGTGTCCTACATTTGACAAGTAATCTTGACAAAACTCCATGGCTTCTTCAGAAACATATTTCTGAACAATAGATGCTTCAGGCCGGTTAGGGTTCTTCACATACCCTTTTAGGATTTTCATAGTTCTTTCAATTGGGTACATCCATCGTAAATAGATAGAGCCACACAACTTGATCTCCCTGATTAAATGAACAATTAGATGTACCATGATGTCAAAAAAAGAAGGACGAAAAAGCTTCTCAAGCTGGCACAAGATCAGATATCCTTCATTTTCTAGTTCATCCAATTTTTCTGTCTCAATGACTTTACTACAAATAGCATTGAAGAAGAAACAAAGTCTAGTCAAAATATGTTGAAGATCATATTCGGCAATGCCTCGAATAGCTACTGGGAGCAGTTGTTGCATTAAGACATGACAATCATGAGACTTTAGCCCCACTAACTTCAAGTCTTTCATCGACACAAGCTTCCTAACATTTGAAGAATACCCTGAAGGAACTTTGATGCCATGTAAACACTGACAAAAGCTTCTTTTCTCATCCTTAGACAAAGTATGAGCAGATGGAGGATAAAAAGTTCTCTTACCATATGGCTTTGGATGCAAGTTTTCTAGTATCCCCATTTCTTGTAAATCTAATCTTGCCTTCACACCATTCTTAGAACTACCTTGTATGTTAAGCAGTGTCCCAACAATACTATCACAAACGTTTTTCTCCACATGCATGAAATCAATACAGTGTCTTACATCAAGCTTCGGCCAATATGGAAGATTGAAGAAGACAGACCTCTTTTTCCATTTACTTTTCTCATTACTTTTCTTTGTAGTCTTACCAAAGATAACATTCATATTTTTCACCTTTTCATAAACTTGCTCCCCAGTCAATACCTTCGGAGCATCTTCAAACTCTTGTCCACCAAAAAATGCGTTCTTTAATCTGCGATACGGGTGGCCTCGTCTAAGAAATCTCCTATGGCCAAGATAAACTGTTGTTCTTCCATGTTGAAGTTGATGGTAGCATGTTCTTTCTTTACAAATCGGACATGCTTTATAGCCTTTAACACTATAGCCTAACAAGTTTCCATATGCAAGGAAGTCATTTATAGTACAAAAGATCATGGCTCGTATTTTAAAAACCTCCTTCTTGTTCGCGTCAAAACCATCAACACCTTCATCCCACAACTCTTTCAAGTCTTCGATCAAGGGCTCCAGGTAAACATCTATATCATTTTCGGGTTGTTTTGCTCCTGAAATCAACATAGATAACATGATGTACTTTCGTTTCATGCATAACAGAGGAGATAAGTTGTAAATTACCAACAGAACAGGCCATGAACTATGTATACTGCTCAGGCTACCAAAAGGATTCATGTCATCCGTGCTAAGCCCAAGCCTAAAGTTCCTAGGCTCTTCACCGAAGGCAGGAAATAATTGATCGATTTTGTTCCATTGAGAAGAATCAGCCGGATGTCGAAGCTTTCCATCGGATATCCTCTCATCCACATGCCATCTCAAATTTCTTGCATCGTTTTCATTAGCAAACAACTGCTTGAACCTTGGTATGATTGGAAGGTACCACAATACTTTTCTAGGAGCGTTATTTGATTTGTACCTCGGGGTTTCACATATGGGACACTGTTGTTCCTCTTCATGCTCTTTTCTATACAATATACAATCATTAGGGTATGCATGGATCTTTTTATATTTCATCCCTAGTGGACACAATATTTTCTTAGCATCATAGTATCGAGAAGGCAACACATTATCATCTTGAAGCATCCTTAAAAGCCTTAAGCGTTTCTGAAAAACTCTTGTCGCTCCATCCATGTCGTGCTTTCAAGCTTACCAATTTCAATACTGCTTTCAACAATTGGTACTTTTTACACCCCGGGTACAACGACGTCTCAGCATCACTAAACATATTACCATATGCATGTAATTGCTCAAAACTCTCTTCTCCTATATCACGAATAATATCCTCTATTCGATCATCCGTATCCGTGTCATTATCATCAAAGTTCACTCCCCCCTGTTGAGATGAACTTGGCATTTCTAATTCTTCACCATGCCATACCCACACTGTATAACTCTTACAGAATCCTTTACAAATTAAATGTGTATATATATCTGCAGTACTTAGTCGCTTCTCATTCAAACATACTACACAAGGGCAATAAAACTTTCCACTACCATCATTGACATGCCTACTAGCGAAGTCTAAAAAACCCCTCACCCCATTATCATATTCAACACTCGTCCGTTTAGCATCTATCCAACTATGATCCATATATATCTCAACACTTCTAGCACCCTATATCCAACAACAAAAGGATAGACAAAAAACAACAACAATAGAGTTTTAGATATTTCAACGAAATTAACAGGCACCATTTGAAACTAGTATTGTTTTAACAAACCAATAACACTGCAATAATCAAACAACTAAAACAGAACATAAAGTGGTATTAATTCAAAAAGTCAGAGCATATGAATTATAAAACAACGAGAAGTGCTCAAATTAAAGCAACAACAAGAACTTTAATTTTTTCCAGATTACGTTTAAGTGCTCAAATTAAAGAAACAACAAGAACTTTTCATTGAACATTATTAATTATAAAACAACGTACAACTAAATAACAGATCGATCGAACACTAACCTGAATGAAGACCAAGGAGTGAGCTTCAACCCAAAGTCACTGTGGCATCGACTAAGGTTAAAATGAAGTCCTCAAATTCACGGCACTGACAAAGGGAAGTCAAATCAGAGGAGAATGGTTACTGCGTTGCGGAGATTAGAGGTCGCGGCGGAGAAGACTGATGATAATCAAAAAACAGCGACGACAAACACAGCAATGGAAGCGGTAATGTCTGAGGAGACTTGAGCAAAAGAGGGACGGGACGCCATGGACGAGTTCAGAACAAGCACGGACAGAGGTCACAGAGAAATCACAAAGAGAGAAGAAAGGGTTCACAGAGCGCGCGATCTGGGCGCGGGAGGAAAAATAAGTGTGAAAAATTTTAACTTTAAGACCGGTTTTTATTAAAGACCGGCCTTAAAAGAGGGAAAATTCACATTTGAGACCAGTTTGTACAAAAACCGGTCTTAAATGTAACACATTTAAGACCGGTTTTTCCCACAACCGGCCTTAAAAAGTTATCCAATTTTGAATTTAAAATTTTTAACATTTAAGACCGGTTTGCATATAAACCAGTCTTAAATGTTAAACAATTTTAAATGCGTAAAATTTTAAGACTTTAAAACCGGTTTTTTTTTATAACCGGTCTAAATAAATTTTTTAAGACCTGTTTTTTTAAGAATCGGTCTAATAAGTTCAATATAATTATAAAACTACCACTGCGCAAATTTTTAAGACCTTATCCACCAAAACCGGTCTAAATGTGACGGTCTAAAAAGGGTTTTTTCCAGTAGTGGGAGGGAGAGGATTAAAGAAGATGATTAAGATATTTTTAAAAAATATATATTATATTAATTAATTTAATTAATATTTTTAATCTACTCAAATTAATTAATTATATATTACATTTAGAATATGTAAAGTAATTAAAAGTAAGAGAAATAAACACGAAAAAGAAGGAGCAAGGGTGAAGTTGGGAACCATGAGTAACCACCCAGTCACAACAATCAATTAGCCAATGTGGTCGCTTTCGCTTCTTCCTGGGATTCCCTGCCTTCAACAGACTCACGAGGCAAAATCAGAAGGTGGGGCCCACCCGCACAGACCGGGACACCAACTTTTGCTGCCAAGGGAAAACGACAGATCACATTCTTTGAGGATATTGGTTATGGGAAACCTTGCTGCACCACAGTGGAGCAAATTATTCTCAAAATGCTCATGAAACCTTTTTAAATTTACCTACACCTTTACTTTATAAATTAAATATGATTATTTATAAGATATATGGGGAATTTATAAGTTAAATATGTTTTTTCACAAGATAAGTAAGTGAAATTATAATATTATTTCAGTCATATATAAGATAATGAGCATATTCATAAGAATACATGCCATTCACATGAGACGTGGACATTTTCAAGTTATTGTGTATTTATAAGATATATATGAGAATTTATTAGTTAACTATGTTTATTTACAAGATATATGATAATTTACAAGTCAAATATGTATATTTATCAAGGAATGAAAAACCGGACCGGGCAATGAATCGGTCACAGCACAGGTTCAAGGGTTAATAAGTTAACCGGGGTCTAACCGGTAATTGAACCAGTCATATTAAAATATTATAATTTATTAGTGGCAATATATATTAATATATTTTTAAACTTCTATAGATAAAAATGAAGATTTTTAGAAAAAAAAACTTAAATCTATTAGTATGAGTTATAATGCATATATTCATGCAACGATATCTCATTTTCTATAATTATTATATCTTTTTAAATAATTTTTTTCATTATCTTCTTCATTTTTTTTTTTAGATTTGTTCTTTCTTTACCTATTTTTTTCTTCATTTTGGTATTCAACTTTCAATTTTTCCCTAAAAAAAATTATAAAAAAATGAAACCGGTACAACCGGTTGAACCATCGATTTTAACCGGTTATGAACGGTTCAACCGATTTCAAACCGATTCTCCAATTTAACCATCAAACTAAATCGAACCACTAGCCGGTTCCCGGTTCGATCCGATTTTTTGTACAGTGATATTTATAAAACACATGTGAGAATTTAACACATAAAATAAGGGTATAAATGGTTTTTCAACCAAAAAACTTAATTTCAATTTAAGCTTAGGGGTGTACTGAAGTTTTAAAAAGTTTTTGGGGCTTCTTAAGAATAATTTGTTTCGTAAGGGTTACTATGAAATTTTCCCAAAGATTAAAATAACCTCTCCAACCACATCCGACTTTCCCATCTATTTTAGGCCGAGGGAGAGAGATCAAGTAAAGCCTCACTGCATTTGCTCCTCCCATCGTCCTCCGTCTTCTTTACCACCGCTGCCGGTGTGTGCCTTCGGTCTTTTCCTCCTCAGCCGGCGTCATCCACGGTAGGAACAGTGGGAGATTTCTCCGCTTAGCTCGGAGCCACCGCTGCTTTTCACCTCGTCGCAGTTCTTCCATCGCCGAGGTGTGTGTGAGATCAAGCTTCATTTTTTTTTTCTTTTTCTTCCCTCTTTGACGCGTCAGCTAAGAGTGAGTAGTGAGCCTAAAATCCTTTGAAATAATTTTTCCATTTTCCTTGCAGCCGGTTATTTAAAGAAAGAAGGAAGGTTGGAGGTTCTTCTTAGTAAATAAAGTATTCAAGACTGAAAAGAAAGTATTACATTGATAGGTACTTCTACCATGCTTTTGCTGTTCAGAATCCTAACTTAACTCAAACATTTGCACTAATCCGCATCTTTATCTGGAGCAGAGAGGTAAGATTCTATATTTTTTCCGTTCCCATGATTTCTTTTATTGCTTGTGGTTCCTTTGATTTAAGACTTTTATGTTGACAAGAATCCTAAAGTAAAGGAGTATTAATTATTTGGCCTTACTCCTCCTATCCTAATTATAAAATAAAATTAATTTTTTTAGAGAAATTAAGAAAACTAATTAAATTATTTTAGAGTATTTATATTTATTTATTTTTCTTCAAACTAATTATTTAATTAATAAATTAATATATAATCTAAAGATACATAATATATGATATTATTAAGTAACTTATTTAATTTCCTTAATCTCTAAAAAAAATCAACTTTATCTTATATTTAGGGCAATGGGAAGTATAAAATAATACTATGCATGTGGTAACAAATACAATGCATTAGGTTTCATGATTGCTTATGTCTCTTGATAAATTGTATGAGAAATCATGAATTAATTCAAAGGAAATGTCTGTGAATGATTCAAATGATGCTTGCAAGGAATTATTTATGCTTGGAGAAAACGTCTATTAGTGATTCATAAGGAGAGGAAGTTAATTTCGTATTAAAATAGTAGGAAAAAAAATTAAGTATACTCAACTTTTTGCTTCACAAGATTATTTAACATCATATGCCAAGTTCAGTGCTTAAAATTATATTACCCTTTTATAGAAACGACACTGTGATTTTCATTGGCATTATTTACTACCCTTTACATTTCCTCAGCACAACAATTGGCCTAAATTCGTTTTAACGATATGAAAGTACTAGAGTGCATCTAGAGCTTTCATTCATAATTAAGACACAAATCCTTATTTCATAGGCAATGTGCCATTTATTTATCCCAAATACATATATAGCGGGCAAGGCTTACAATGTCTATAGAAAGAGGCTTTATTCTTTATCCCTCAAGGTGTACTTCAAATAGAAAGAGGAAAGCTTTGTTAGAGGTGGTGTTTCTTTATTCCCTTTGGTTGGATATACACCAAGGTATTAAAACCCGGATTGGGTATTGAACCTGTCGGGGTACTAGGTTAAGGGTCAGTGGGTAAGACCGAGACCAAACTAGAGCTAAACCTGGATCAAACCGATGAAAACTTAAAGATTTTAGGCTTATAGTATGAAATTATAACGGAAAAATTTTTTTAAAAAATTTATATAGGAACCTGGACCGGACCGGTCTACCGGCTGGTTCGCCGGTTTCCTTAACATTGATATACACCATAACAACAATTTATTTTACAAATTGGGTCCTTATGAATATGTAACCATCTTGTCCCAAATTGGGTCCTTATGACTTCTTGACAATCTAATAATCTTGACCAACACCATATCCTACGATTAATACATCATCATTGTGTAAACATGATCCGATGGCTGAGTAATTGCCCCCTTAAAAATTCTTTGCTAAAGTTTAGAAAACAATTATTAATTATTTTGCAAATGTTTCTTATTGGATGACAAAGTAATTAAAATATGACTTACATTATTGTAAAGTTTAGAATCTGAGCTTGCAAATAGGGAACATTAACAAATTGCTTGAAAACTAAATAATAGAGAGAACTTGTTGATATAAGGGCGCCATATCAATACTTATAAATATCAATAGTAGCACTTCCTTCATCGAAGTAAAATAAAAAATGAAAATAAATACATATGTTTAAACTGTCCAATTAGTTATCAGGTGTGAAATTCCAAGCACTATTGTTAGCTGTGCGTGTATGGATAGTCTAGCTCTAAAGCAATACCATCATTGTTGATGACATATTGAAATGCGTCACTAACGTATGTCACATGCGTTCAGTTAGGGTTGTTTTCTATATATATATATATATATATATAAACACACACTCATACATCCTAATGGTATCATTTAACATATGCATAATAGCAAATCAAATTTATTTTTATAAGTGAGCGTTGGGCATTCTCTGCTATTCGATTTATGGAAGGAATAAATCAAATAGTCTCACAATGTTTTTGGTTCTTTATCAGCAACTCCTTGTATCTTGCATTAAGTAACAAAGGCTATAAAGAAGGTATTTAGTGCATTTGAATGTCATCAAGAATGATGATTTTGCCTTAGAGCAGATTTCATCAAGAATGATGATTTATCCTTATACTACTGACAATTGTGCTTGCAATTCTGCATGTTGTGTCCTCTAATTAGGAAGTTAAATATTTGGATTTATTTTTATCTTATTTTGATTTGATATAGGAAAAAAACTAATTTGCTATTGTCGATGATTATGATTATTGATATCACAAACTTATATTCAAAAGTTTTCTCTGTTGTTTTGCTTTCAAGTAATTTGTTAGTGTCTTTCTATCTGTAAGTTTGTATTTCATGTTCCAATAGTGTGAGTAAAATTTTTATTACCTCACCAGTTTGCCTATAGCAACAAGACACATTTGAAAAGTCATCATAGATGTTATCTTAACTTCAAAAGAGAATATTTAATGGGGAAGATTGCTCGGCCATTAAAAAAAATAATTAATTAATGAAAAACTAATCATTCCATATTAATTGTAGGATATGTTCCATCGGTAAATGGTTAGAGTTATTTTATTGTCAAATATTGATGGAGATATTTGCGTTACATCAAAAGAAATACGGGTGCTATTCAGTGAGCATGTGACATAAATTGTTTCTGTACATATCCAACCAAAAGAGACAAAGAAACCCAGTAATGTGTTGTATACACTATGCATGTATTATATATAAATAAATGGCGCACCATTTGTCGTGTAATAAAGCCAAGAAATATATACTTCACCTACTCTAGTTAGGTGTTGTACTATGCATGTATTATAATGTGCTATGGTTGTTGATTCTTTATTATCTGTTTTGTTTGGTGTCACTTCTCTTTATTTTGTGTTACTGACGTTTGAAGGAAAACTTGTTTTTCTTATTAGTTAGGTGATCTTTCCATATTTCAGATAAAAGAGGGGTGTGCGATATTTTTAATCTTTTAATGAACTAAAATGTGTTAAAGAAATGAGTGGCCGTGAAAATTAGGTTGTTTGGCTTCTTGGATTAATTACAGGATTGTGTTATGAATATTGATTATGTGGATGTCTATTAACTTATATCCAAACCAACTTACTTTTCCAGTCAACTTGATCTCTAAAATCGGACATCACTGTTTATATGAAGGCACTGTTCATATGTACGTTACTGTAGTACGCGATTTACTATAGCAATATGCGTAAATCACTGTTTATACGTGTTTTTTGTGCCTATAAATAGAGGTCATAGGCTAAACATTTTGTACAGATAAGTGAATGATAATTTCTCTCTATTTTCTCTCTTGAGCTTTTCTCTTCTTTACCTCTTGCTCTCTCTTATTATAAAATATCTATTATAAGGGAGAGCAAGAGGTAAAGAAAAAAGAATTTCTAGAGAGAAAATAAAAAAAAAAAATTCTCATTCACTTGTCTGTACAAAATGCTTAACCTAATACCTTTATTTATAGGCACAAAAACACGTATGAACAGTGATTTACGCGTATTGTTACAGTAAACGGCGTGCTATAGTAACAATGGATGAATGGTACTTTGCTACAGTAACTTCTGTATGCTTTTTACCCAACCTTAAGTTTGTAAGGGCATATTTGGTATGATGGAATTAGGGGTGATGGAAATGGAATTGAGGATCAATTCCATCATGATGCTTGTTTGGTATGATGGAATTGGAAAATTTTTCAATTCCATGTGGAAGCCAAATAGGCTCAATTCCACCCAATCAATTCCATCAAAATATGTAAGATTTACAATTCCATGTGATCATTCCATCTATTACCCTCCACTACCTTCAAAAAAAATAAAAAATAAAAAATTGAAGGACATTTTGGTATTTTTATACAAAAATTAGATCTCATTTCCATGATATACCAAACATATTTTTAGTCCCCATTTCCATTTCCATTTCCATATCCATTGTCATATCCATATCCATTTCCATATCCATATCTATATCCATCTCCATCAAAATCAATTCCAACGTACCAAACGGACCCTAAATATTTGATTTTAAAAAAGTCATTTTTGTCACTCCTAATTCAAACATACATAAATGTGGTTGCGCTTGTGCACCGGTGCTATATTGAGGGAAAAACGTAGAAATTTCCAAAGAGTAAGAAAGGTGTTCTGTTTTTTTGCTTTACAGTTAAGATTGATCTCTCTGGGCAGCTTTGTCTAATCTTTTCTTTGGCTTCTATTTCTTGGCATTTTTTTAATTAATGATGCAGCGCAGTATCTCAATGTATGTGATAATTAATTTTTGTTGTACTTGATCACTTGCTAATAAATTGTTAACCAATTTTTTTGTGAAACTATGGGACTAAAATTAATGATTTGAAGCTACATGGACTAAAATAAAAAATTCAATCAAACTTTGAGGACTAACTATAATATAAACTCTAGTTATTTTATCCCCCACCTTTTTTTTTTGTTCCAAATTTTATCCCCACGTTTGAATTTTGTGTAATTTGTATTTTTCTTAGCCCCTTTGTTTTAAAAAAATTTCAATTTTGAGAGTGTTTGGCTATCATCCAAACATGGACCACATAGACAAAAGCAAATGTGCATGAATAATGAGCAAGATTTAAGATCGAAAACATGTTTACCTATCTTCCAACGCTAGTGGACCGCCTAAATAAAATAAAATTATCGGGACACAAGGAAACAACAAGATATATGCATTGCACTTGGATAAAGAAAAAAAAAACACATTTGACACTTATCCTAAAAGGGAAAATTCTGTAACTAATTTTATTTATTTTTGTGTGGATAACTATTCTCTTGGAGATTGTCTAGTTAAATAGAGGGAAAATTAGAAAGTTGAATTTTAACGTAGAGTGAATGAAGTTTAAAATTTTAAGGTAGAGTATGTGTGAAATATGTGGAAAGTGTCTTATAAATATGATTTGATAATCAATAAAAATAGTTTAAAATATTAGATTTGTGATATAATTTAAGTGATTTTCATTATAAATTTTACTAACTACACTAAACTCTAATAATATTATATTACTCTAAGTCTCAATATAATCTTTAAATTTGTGAATGAGTGTGTCCTAAAATATAGTCTTCATTTTAAATTTGTCAAAGTATTTATTGTGTTTTTTCAACTTTACCCCTTAACTATATTTGTTTCATTTATTATCTAACACTTGTCCTCTTTGCAAATAATGGAATAGTTGAAAAATATATATATTTATTGTTCTTAACTACTTTTAATTAAGTTTTGATAAACACAAATTGATTATTTGAAGTTTATAATTAAGGAGAGAGAGAGAGGGTAATTATTACTATCTCTTGTTAACCTTATTAAATATGAGAAAACATTGAAAAAAATATTTAATACTTATGAGAAATTAACAAGTGCATTAAAAAAAAGGATCAATTAAAATATTTCCTTCGGTCTTTTTTATAAGAGGAAAAAATTTGAATTGCCTTTATGCTTTTTATAAGAGTTTAACAAGAGTTTTTTAAATATTTAATGAGTTTTTTTTTTCTATTTTTACCTTTCATTAATTATATGTATTGCATTAATTAAAAAGTTAGTAATACTCATATTTACTGAATTTTTCTCCTTTACTTATTCCTCATAAATAGGGGCATACTTGAAAAAAAAAATTTATTTCAGACATATTTGTTATTTTTAATTAATTTAACTATTCTTTTAAACCACAAAATTTGGTTATTAACTCTTATAAATAGAAAAGAAGCGAGTACTTATTAACGACACACATTTTCACCAGGAAGAAAAGGGGAAAAAAAAAACGCATGCAAATCTTTTGGACATTCTCAAAGGAACGTTGAGCTGCTCTTTCTGCCTCCAATTACTAGAGAGACCTGTTACAGTAAGTTCGAATTCCCTTTTGATACTATATTTCTCTCTGTTCTTTGATGAATATTGTTAATATCTAAATTATTTTCCTTTGTTTTTCTCTTGGAATTTTCCCCCGCCAAATTCTGACAGTTTTCTATTAACATTTGCATTGAATGTAAGTTTTTCTCTCGTTTTAATTTACTGATACCGAGTCTTACGCTTTGCTTACGGATATAGAGATTGATGTTATAAAAACAAGTGAAAGGTTGCCAGCCAGAAATTAACCAGCAAAATTTCGAATCTATTACAACTTTCCATGCCTGATTTGCTCACACTGTTACATCTGACTCTCACGGGCTTCTCTCTTCAAAACATGAACAATTTTACACAATTGAGCAATACCAGTCATTAGATTATCTCGTACCTAAGCAATTCTACAGTCTGATGTTAGTTTATAGGTAGATTGAAAGAGCATTGTTGATAAAAGAAAAAACAGAGAGAGAGAGGATTGGGTCTTCTTAATAAGGATAAGGTGTAGGTTACTAATTAGCGGAGTTAAATTGGGCATTTTATTTATAAATGAATCTATCGCAACTATGCAAGGTTAATGCATTAAATTCAGTAAATTATATAGTAATAAAGATTAGAGGGAGCACCTTTATTTTCTTTCTTAGATAATCTCTCTCTACCGCACAATTGATAAGGACATTTGTGCAAAGGAAGAATTTAATATTATTGGCTTTTTGCAAAGTGACTTGTAATTATGATCCAACACTCCATCCAAGTCTTTTTTATAAGAATCCAAAATTTAAATTGTATTGATCTTTTTTATAAGAGCCCTGCAAAATTTGTCTGAACTTTTAATTGTTTTTTTCCCCTCATTAATTATATAAATTGTATTAATTAAAAGGTTGGTGATATTTATATTGACTCTACTTCTCTCGCTTATTTGCTCTCTCAAAAATAAGGGCATATTTGAAAAAGAAAGTCTATTTCAGACACACTTATTATTTTTAACTAATTTTAACAACTTTTTTAAATTACGTAATTCGATTATCAAGCTCTTATAATAAGTAATATGGTGGGCACAGACAGGGTGCATAATTATGATTTATTCATTATTATATGTACGTTATTTGGATTTCAAGAGTCATTAATGTTTATTTATCAATTTTTTGTTATAATTAATGTTTAAATGTGACTCTTTGGTTGGGGTAAAGAAGAGAAAATTTGTTAATTCAAAGTATATTTAATAAGTTAACAATCATTATTTAATTTGTGTGAATTAGTTAAAAGTGCTTTATAATAAAAACCAGATAGGATACTTTCTCTTATTCTTATTACAAGGCACCAACTACCAATTCTCACAATCCAATAAAAATAGTTAAAATCATTAAAATTGTCCTAAAATTTAAGTGATTTTCAATATTACCCTTACCAAATACACTAAAATCAAATATCATATTAATTATTACTCTCTCCCACTACTCTTATTAAATATGGATAGACATGGAAAAATAAATTAAGGGGTTAAAGGTCTTTTTTGCCTTGGAAGTATTGCTTCAAGGGCAATTTTGCCTCGGAAGTCTCAAATGTGAGGCAATTTCACCCTGATCGTTATTATAGTTAAGTTGACCGTTAGTTGACCAAATTTAGGGGCAAATTTGCCCCTGAGATAACAACAAAATTACTCAAGAAGTTTTAACTTAGAAGTAAATTTGCCCTGGAAGTTTTCACTTAAGAGCAAGTTTGCCCTAAAATTTGGTCAACTGACAGTCAAACTTAAATGGGATGACGGTTAGGGCAAAATTGCTCACATTTGAAACTTCCGGGGCAAAATTGCCCCTGAGCCAATACTTCCGGGATAAAAATGGCCTTTAACCCTAAATTAAATGCTTCTTAAAAACTTGTAAGTGCCTTGATTCTCCAGGATGTCATCAGTCCAGGATAAGCGTTCTTTATGATGTAAACCGTTCTCCTTCATTGTAACTGTTTTACCCCCGGCCAATTCCCTACACTAGCTTGGCTATCGCTTGTCGGTGAATCAAAGAGTCCTTTTTTGAGCCTTCCATCATTGATTTAGCTTTCATCAAAGCCTTGACTTTATTCCAAAAAGCCAATCGGCAGAAAGGATTGCATCCGTGAAAGACCACCAGCAGCGAGACTAGTGCCACATAGTAGCATTGATCCAGTAGTTGAGCCCGAGTAGCCATTGATCTTGTCAATCGCATTAGTTAGTGGCGGAGGAAAAAGTAAGGAGATTGGGATATACATAGCAATTTTACCGAATCGGGATAACAAGCTATAAAGGTAGCAAAGATCCACCCGGGAATTTAGTAGCTCCTCGAAATGCATTCGTTCGACCTTTCACAAAGAAGCACCCCGGTACAATTCATTCCCATGGTGCACCCGGGAGAAGAAGTTGTTTTTCAATCAATTCCAATTATCCACCCCGAGTATCCCAAGGGGAGTCTTTGTAGGAGCAGGTTGATAGTAAGTACTGCTTCTGTTCTGCGGCCTCAGAGACGCGTAGATAGCATACATCATCAGATGAGCAGGAAGTACCAGTAGTAGAGTAGAGCGGGAGGTGCCAGCAGGTGAGCAGAGAGCTCCAGCGGCAGGACAGCAGGGCAGGCAGCCCCCATGGAGTCGGGATAGAGGGAGCTTGCAACTGCTTTCTATTAAATGGAATGATTTAATGTATTGAAGCGAAGATTTAAAGACAACCCAAAAAAACTGCAAAAGTGGAGAGATGCTTTAATCCAATCTGCAAGTCTATCTGGATGGGATTACAATAGTACCAGGTAGCTTCAAAAATGTTATCTTTATTGTTGATTTTAGGGATTTACTTAACTAATCTTTAGGATTCTAACAAATTATTGTAGTTTTTTGTTTTTTTTTTAATTTTCAACCTATTAAATATGCCTTTTCTTTTGATTGATAGTTGTGCTAGACCTGAATTCAAACTTATTGAAGACATTGTCAAAGACATTTTGAGTAAGTTGAACTACAGGTCATCACATCATCTTGAAGGACTCGTTGGCATTGTTCGTCATATCAAAAATATTGAAAACCTTCTAACTGAAGCTCGCATTGTGGGAATATGGGGTACGGGTGGTTCTGGTAAGACCACACTTGCTAAAGCTATATTTCAAGTGTTGAGAGCTCAATTTGATGCTTTCTCCTTTGTTGATGTTAAAGAGCAATTAAAAAAATTTGGTTTGGTTAAGTTACAGCAAAAATGCCTCAAAGAATTGTTAAAAGATAAGAACATTGGAATGCATGACATAAATTCCAGTTCTGTGCTAAATAGGCTTGGACGCAAAAAAATTCTTATCATATTT
Organism: Inga leiocalycina; assembly: GCA_963242795.1. NCBI lineage: Eukaryota > Viridiplantae > Streptophyta > Magnoliopsida > Fabales > Fabaceae > Inga > Inga leiocalycina. The sequence goes on from OY725321.1 coordinate 12,878,304, forward strand.
GATGATGTGGACGATGCAATAAAAGTTGAAGCTTTAACCAAAGTGCTTTATTGGTGTGGGGAAGGAAGTAAGATTATTATCACATCAAGAGACATGCAAGTGCTTCAAAATGCATATGAAGAAATTAAACCAAGATCCGCCCAAGAACCATACCATGTTTCAGAGTTGGATTTCCACGATGCCATTCATCTCTTTAGTTTGAAAGCTTTCAAGCAACATGAGCCATATGAAGGTTACATGGAGTTATCAAAATTAGTCGTGAAATATTGTCAAGGAAATCCATTAGCTTTGGTAGTGTTAGGTTGCTTTCTCCGTGGAAGAGAAAAAGTAGGGTGGGAAAGTTCTTTGGAAGAACTAGACAAATATCCACCCAAAGATGTTGTTGATGTTTTGAAGTTGAGTTTTGATGAACTTAATGGCAAACAGCAGAATGTGTTTCTTGACCTGGCATTCTTAATCAATGTAACAATTGATATTTCTCTGAACCTAAGACAATTATACGACTGTTTTGCACCTATTGATATAAGTGTTCTTAGAGAGAAATCTCTCATTTCATTTGATCATCATGATTGTGTTGTGATGCATGATCTTATGTTGAAAATAGGCCTTGAAATTGCTCGACAGCAGCTATTGTTGGCTAATCCTAGAACACTTGTTCGACTATGGAAGTATGAAGACATTGATTATTTTTTCAGTTGTGGCAAGGTAATGATTTATTCTGTTGAATTGTTTCTTTAGCATTCTAATTGTTAGATTCCTTGTGATATTTGTTTGTCTACATGTTTTTTATTTGTTAAAATCTTTGGTGGTAACTGGTAAGTGTCAGCATTTATCTTAAAGATTCTCTGTTTTATTTTCTTTAATTTGATATTCCTACAAGAGATCCTTTCTCGATTTATTCATCCACCTAAACTTTTAAATATAAATTAATGAGGACTAGTGTGATATGTGTTATTTTAAAAGATAAAATTAGTCTACAGTGAATGTTCATTAAGTGATAATGAAATGATTCACAACATTAATTTTTCTCTTACTAATTTGTGTAATTTATATGCTGGCATGAGCATGCTTTTATAATAGTAAGAATTTAATGTTGTTGGACGGACATATCATATGTCACTACTACAAAAAACTAAAGCTGTGGCGCTTATAATTGTATTAACTGTGGCGCTAGAGAAGTGCCACATATCTATACGCTACTAAAAATAGCTGTGGCGTTTGGAAGCGCCACAGCTATTTAATTTTTTTTTTTTCAATAGCCTCCTGTGGCGCCTGGCCAGCCAGGCGCCACAGGAGGCCCTTTTTTTTTTTTTGCTTTTTATTTTTATTTTTCTTTTTCTTTTCTTTCTTGTGGCCCTTTTTTTTTTTTTGCTTTTTACAACAATAATGTTCTTACATTAATACTCTCCAAAGCTAACATAAAAAATATCACAATACAAGAACTTGATATGTGAACACAGTACATCAACAACTGATGATTAAGTAAATTAAAAGATTACTAAAAAACGCAAGTTTGTCGGCCAAAAAATTTAAACAAAGCAAAAAGGAAAACGTTATATTACGGTTTATCTTGACTGTACTAAAAAAAATGTAAACAAAGCAAGTTAGAATGAAACAATCTTCTTCTTACGTTGGTGACGCTAGCTTGAGTGACGAGGATGAGCAAATGTGAGCTGTGGAGTGGGGACTAACGAAGAAAGGGGAACAACTAGGAACAAAAGTGGGGACTAACGAAACAAAATGGAAAAAGGGACAAGAGAATTTAATGAAGAAGACGAGTGTGTGTTTTTGTTGTGCAAGAGAAAGTGATATCTTTTACAGGGGGAGAGGCGTCAACGTGAGCTAAGGAAGAGGGAATAAAAAGGAAAAAGGGAGGGAAAAGATAAAAAGTAAAGTTAAAGGAGGGAAATCTGATTGGCGGGAGAGTTGAAAATTCATATTCAGCCAATTGTGGCACTTCTTTAAAGAAGTGCCACAGCTGCTCCTTTTTTTTCTATTTAATTTTTTTTTTATTTTTAAGACCCAATTGTGGCGCCTGCCAAGGCAGGCGCCACCCTTGGGTTGGAGCAGCTGTGGCGCCTGGTGGACCAGGCTCCACAGCTGGCCAATTGTGGCGCCTGCCTTGGCAGTCGCCACAATTGGCCCCACTAGCTGTGGCGCCTGGTGGACCAGGCGCCACAGCTGGTCCCAAAAATTAAAAAAAAAATTAAATAAAAAAAAGGGGCAGCTGTGGCACTTCTTTAGAGAAGTGCCACAAAATGTGCGCCACCTTTCAATCTTTTTGTAGTAGTGTGTGAATTTGAAAACAAATAAAATATATGGAGATGGAAGGAGGCACTGTTTTCCATTTATATAGTGCATGTGATTCGTAGGGATGCTCGTTTTTTGGCGTCTTGTAATGTGTGTTGTCGTTATTCTGTAGTTCATGTTTTTTTTTCTTCTGGCAAAAAAATGCTTCTTTCTTTAAATAAAGATTAAAATTTATGTATATGCCAAGTGTTATAAATGAATATTTGCTTAAATATCTGCACATGCATGTGTGTAGGTATACGTATCAGTGTGTGTGCATGTTTATGAGATTTTAGGAATTCATTTATTATTAGGAAATCATGACTTGTAAGAATTTTTTAATAAAATGCGCAATAGCATTATTAATAATTTGGATATTTCTAATAGCAGACATATTTAATTGGTACAGTATGTTTTGGTCCTTTTTTAGGTAATGGTAATTGTTTTTCCCTTCATTTGCTATTGCTAGGGAATGGAGGCAATTCGATGCATGTCATTGGATATAAGCAAGATACAAAAGATTAAATTGAGAGCTAGTATTTTTCGGAAGTTGCATTATTTAATATTTCTTAAAATTTACAAGTCTGATCGGGGAAAACCTTCAATGTTGAATATTCGTGGAGTTTTGGATTATCTTCCAAAAGAATTGAGGTTTTTGAGCTGGGAAGAATGCCCACTACCGCATGTGCCATTGCATATCTGTGCAGAGAATCTTATTACACTTGACATGCGTAATAGTAATCTCCAACAACTTTGGAATGGAAATCAGGTATGTACCATAATTCATATGTTATAATTTTTTTAAATGGAGTGATTCAAATTAAAGATCTCATATTTATGAAACATTGACCAAATAATGCACAATGCAAATGTTTTCTTTACTACCTTTAAATTGAGGGTTAATAACAGCCGTACCTTTTTCTTTCGGGCAGGAAACCCAATTATTCTTTTAAATGCATTGATTTATTTCCATAATAAGCTCTCATTTTTGTTAATTGGCATGGGAGAAATTATTGATTAAATTGTAGTTATGTGTCATTATCTAATGTATTAAACTCTATTTCTTTTTCCAGCATTTTCCAAATTTAGAGAAAATAGATTTATCGGCTTCAAAATATCTCACCGCATTGCCAGATCTCTCTCATGCACCGAAGATGAGAAAGTTGAATCTTAATGGTTGTGTGAATTTGTCTCAAATTCATTCTTCAACTTTCCCAGGAAACAATGTCGATGTAAGCTTACGAGATTGTGGGCCAATGCAGATAAAGTTTGGGGGCAGTATGAAAGGGAGAAGTTCAGGGTCTGTGATTGTGTCCGGTGTTTTTGATCTTGAGAAGTTGTATTTGTATAAAACTACAATGAAGGTGTTCGCATGTGGCAACATGATATGTGGTGTTAGATTGAAACATGAGGTAATGCCATTGGAAGAGAAAACAGAATTGAGAAAGGTGGCACAAAGTTGGGGGTCTTTACTTCCATTTGTGAGGGAAGTTAACTGGGATGAGGGCCCAATTGAGTTTGGGCATGATTTCAACCAACATTATGACTATTTTCACTATCATCAAGTAACATTAAAGAATTGGATAAATGAAGACGAAGAGGATGATATGTTGATGAATGAACATTCACAAGTGGTGATGATGTCATTAATGGAAGATGATGAAGAGGATGATGTGTTGATGGAAGATTGTTGCAGTAAGAGTGTTACATTCACAAGAGTTCCCAACAGCATCACTCGCTGGTCATTACTGACGCAACTGACATTAAAATCACAATCACTTCCACTCTCTAATGATGACTATTGCAGAAGGATGAAACTTCACTTGGATGTGACATACTCTTTCCCCGACATCACTCCATCATCCCATTCACCTCCGACGTTGCTCGACATCGGCTACACGATCAAACAACGTGGCTTCACATATCCTTATCCTGGTCCTGTTCTAGAGCCTTAGAGTTTTTGTGGTCAGACTTTAGAGGAGGCAAACAATTTTCAGCAGATATTGTCAGGAAGCAGGGTTAGATAGAACAATTGATTTTATTAAGGGGGTGATCATATAGTTAGTTATATTCATGAGTAAATTGTAGGGATATTATTATATTATTCACATCAGAATCATTAGTTATATTCATGAGTAATTGTAGGGATATTATGATATTATTCACATCATTACTACTTTATTCACTGTTTGTATATTAATTTTCACTTTTCCCTAATTTGATTTTAATAGTTGTTTACTTGTTTTAATTACACACACATACTAGACCCTCATCGATTGCCAAAAGGCAACCCCACACGTCAGAAAATCAGATGGTTCATTATAATATTTTTCAAACTGTATCAATTTTAATTAAAAAAAATTGAATGACAAAATGAATCTAATATTAAATAGAAGATTATTAATGGATGTAAAAGCCATGTGGTCGAGCGGGACAAATGAAATAAAAGAACATAGCAATATATAAAACAACAACAAAGTAACAATAACATCTGCAGTTAGTAACGACTTGACCTATTGACCATAAGGGTATGTTTGGTGATGAATATAAAAAACTTCATCCTATACCGGATCAATTATCTAAGATTTCATTATTCTCTCTAGCTATTTCATTAATTTCATGTGACTTTAATGTTTAATCAAGCCATTACACTTTAATTCTTTATGACTTTATGCTTTAACATCTAAAAAACAAAGTCCCAAAACCTTCAAACGTATGAGTGGACTGAATCTATTGACTAAAGTCTTTATTTGTTTTATTCAAATTTTTTAATGAAGTATACTACTGATTTATTTATTTGTTTTATTAAAAACGCAAAGCACTTGTTCTTTCATTCACTTTAATTAATCACTCCCTATTTTGTTGTTATAAGTAATAAAGCAATCAATTGAAACCAACATGGTGTAGTCTCTTTTTTCCTAACTTGGCTGCAGCGTTACCAATTTGGTCTCTTCATTCTAATAATGACTTCTTCTTATGTGTTACGTATGAAGACTGGAATAAAAACAATTTATTAAATTCCATTTCTTTATATTTTAAGAAGTGGGGTCTGAAGATTTTAATTAATTTTTTTATTATTTTTACTCATATTTTATCTCTATTGATAGTGGCAAACTTATGTGTATTTATCATTAATGACAAAGTAATAGTGCATTTTATTTTTTTTATTATATTCTTCATCCTATTCATTTTTTTATCTCCCTGTCATGTATCTGCCTAAAAAGCATTTGTTTATTCATTAAATATCATTGTTTATCTTGAAGTTCTTCAGTTTAATTTGTTTTTTGTTTTAAATTTTTTAATCAGACTTCACATCAAAAAGTTCTTGTTAAGAAAATGACTAAAATTGCTTGGTCCATGCATTTGTGTTCGGTGTGATTTATTAATCTTCTAAACAAACTTTGAAGTATTAGGAAATATGGTATGAGTAACACTAATAGTATATTAACTTGAGTCGCCACTCACATTAATTTTATTTACCGGTTGTTTCTGAAATGCACAGTTTTCTGGGTCTTACTGAATATTACAAAAGATGCATACGGAATTTCTCCAGAATAGTTTTGCCTTTGACTAGGTTAACTTGAAAAACTCAACATTATCTGTGGGACCGTAACTGGGAAAAAGGGCTTCACTGAGCTAAGACAAAAATTAACGTTGGTACTGATATTGAGAATCCATGATCCACTGTGGACCTTTGTTGTCCTTATTGATGCCAGTAGGCAGGATTGGGAAGTGTTTTAATGCGACATAGTCATGTATTGGCTTATGCATCTAGCTAATGGAAGCCTAATGAAAAAAAAATTTTCCCACACATGATCTTGAGTTAGCAGCAATTGTGTTGCACTGAAATTATGGAGACGTACCTTTATGGTGCGACTGTAATGTTGTACTGCAAGTATGGTGATAATCAAAACAAACTAAATACGAGAAAGCGTTACCCGGAGTTTATAGCTATGTAAGCGTAGCAAATTTCGGGGACGAAATTTAATTAAGTGGGGGGAATTGTAACATCCCAAATTTTATTCACCAAGAATATATTGTAATTATTATATATATTCAATGAAATGGTGAATATTTAAGGCCAAAGGAATTAAATATTGAAAATTGAAAGTTGAATAGTATATTCAGTGAAATCGCCTGTGAGGTAGTGAGTTTGTTATGTGGTTTTGGAAGACCAAATGGTGAGCAAAAACTATGAAATTTTACAGAATTGAAGTAGACATCCTAAGCTTTAATTTGATAGGTCATATGACACAATTGAAGCTACGTACAAAAATATATGAATTTTTGAAGTTAATCCAGAAAATCTGGAAAGTTTCTGGAGCAGCGATCAAAGATTGAAAATCTGGGAATGATATGATCCCAGTCAGTAAAATTCCATATTTTTCCTTGCAACTAGACTCAATAAGGGTTCCATAGGCTTTGGAATCGCATTAAAATGATGTCTACAAAATTAGTTATGATTTTTCAAAATTAAGGCAGAAAATCTGCCAGAATTGGCATTATTCCGAAAATTTAAGAAATAAAGTCATCTTCCTTTTTCTCTTAATTATTTTAGAAATTAAGGGATGAAGGAGGAGAAGACAAGTGTCAACACCACATGAAAGATGATGGCGATAATTGTTGTGTCATAAGTCCTTACTTATGTCATAAGGTTAGGTAGCCAACTTTTGTACCAATTGACTTGAGTAAATGGAAGGAACACTTGATTTAGTTGGAGCATAAGAGGGAGCACGTTTTTTGCCAACCAAGGAAGAAGGAAATGATAATCAAGGTTGAGTGTACACAAAAGGGAAGCATGGCAAGGTTGAGTGTACACAAAAATGGAATGATGGTGTACATGAAAGGAGCAGAAATCCTAACCTTTGGTTAGATCAAGGGCTAGGATGAAATATGAAGAGAAAAGGTGAGATAATTTATGAGGCCACTTCCTTCATTTTTCCTTGCTATTTTCGTTCAAGGATAAAGAAAGAAGAGAGAGAGCGAGTTTGTGAAGCTTCATGCTCTAGAGAGAAGGAAGAAGAGAAAGATTAAGATAAGTTATGATTTCTTAAGGTTTCTTCTTCTAATCTGCCATAAATCTCTTCTCTAATCTTTTCCTTTCCATAAACTCCATGGATTAGCAAGCTAATCTTCAAGGTTGAGGAGAGAGAGAGGACATCCTAGAGAGAGAAACACCAAGGATCAAGAGGTAATCTCCAAAATCTTAACTTCTTTGTGTATTGAAGTTGTTGTTGGTGATTGTTGTTTGGTTTATGTGATTTTTGGTTAAGTTGTAAAATTGGAAAAGCCATAATCCTAAGGGGTTATGCTGCCCAAAATCCCTTAAATCATGATTATGAAGTGTTTAAATGAATTAATCAAGGATTAGAAGTGGAAAAGTATAAGTTTTGGAAGTTAAAACACAAAGCTCCATTTTTCTATTTTCCTTCAATATTTCGGCCAGACCAGAACTGGTACAAGGAGTTGGATTTTCATGAAATAAATGGTTCCATTGGACTCAGTGGGCAAAAATAGGTGGGGTTATAGTTGGGCACTTTTTCGGTAGAGGCCGAAAAAGCTTAATTACGAAAACGCCACTGAAATCACTAAACAGGGGCTGTCAAGGGTATTTTCATAATTTGACAGTGAATTTGGTAATTTCGAGCCCGGAAATGGATTCCTTGGGCGAAAATAAGTCAGAATAGCCTTAGTCAAAATTTTGGAAAAACGTGCCATCGGGCCGGGCCGGGTTCTCGAGGGCATTTTTGTAAATTTTCACCATAGACTAATATAACCACAATAAACATTATGGAAGAGTCTAAAATGATACTTGGATAGGTTATGACCTATTTCTAATACATTTAATATTTTAGGACCGATTTGGAGGCCGAATATGACACGTTCTTCGAGGCACATTTAAAAAGGGGATTTAAAGCTTTGAGGTAGGGACATTATCCTTTATACATTATGCCATAGTTATATGATTGTGTGGATGTCAATGTTTGTAAATGCGCTTTATTAATCAACAAGATTTGCCCAGAAAGGGGCCAGAAGTGTCAGAGGCACTTACACTGGAGTTGGTGAAAATCCTACTGGTGCAAAATAGTGGGGCTGGGCCCTACTCATGTATACATGCAGATGATATGTTTATAATGTTTATTAATTGGTGCATACATGGCATATATCATATTTACTTTTCGCATTTTCTATGAACGATAGCATGTTTCTACTGGGGTTTTCTGGAATCTCACCCTATTTTTAATAAACACCTCAGCGGGTACCAGTGGGTCTAAGGGAAATTATGTAGATGCCGAAAAGTGAGCGGCACGTGTTTCGAGGCAAGGACAAGAAGGCAAGGACAAGAACGTGGTCATAATTAGTCTATTTTGTGATATTACGGTAAAAATTGTAAATATTAAAACTTCCGCTGTATTTTCTGTTTTTGTCGACGAACGATATCAGAATTGTAAATGAATATTTTTATCAGTATAATTGTACTTTTCTGTATGCCCATTGAATTCCGTCTTTATTACTCTTCGATTATCGAAATAGAAACGGGTGTTGACAGGAGGCTTGGGAATAAGCCTAAATTCAGCGGACTGCTAAGCCCCGGTTCAACAAGTGTCCCAAATTTATCCCCTAATGATTCTTATATCTTTAGAGTATTAAGAAAGTAAAATGATGAACTTTGGAGATTATAATTATGTTTTCGGTGAAATCGCCTATGAGGTAGTGAGCTTGTCATGTAATTTTGAATGAGCAAATGATGAGCAAAAATTATCAAATTTTACAGGATGAAATTAGACATCCTAAGATTTAATTTGATAGATCATGTGACTCAATTAGAGCTATATACAAAAAGATATTAATTTTTGAAGTCAGCACAGAAAAACTGTGAAATTTCTGGAACAGTATGCAAAGATTGAAATTCTGGGACTTTTGTGATTCCATTCAGCAAAATTCTATATTTTTTCTTGAAACTAGACTCAATAAGGGTTTTATGGGCTTTGGAATCACTCCAATTCGATTTTTCTAGAATTAGTTATGATTTTTCAAAGATTGGACAGAAATCTGCCAGAATTTTGTAACAATCCGAAAATGGAAAAATAATTATTGGATAATTATAATATTTTATAAAATCATATTTTATCATCTTCCTCCTCCCATTTTCGTCAGTTTTGCTGAACTTAGAGAGAGGAAGTGTGAAATTTTAGAGAGAGAAAAGGGGAGGAAAAAACTTGCAAAGGTAAGTAATTTCTTCGGTAAATCGGTTCCTAATGCGTATAACTCCGCTCCTAAGCTACTCTCCTATGTGTTTAAGGTTTGTGAAGCTCAAAATCTCTTGTTCGAGTAGCTAAGGTTTCAGCCAAGTCAAGAAAAGCCAGAAGGAGCTTGAGGTAACTTCCAAACCTTCGTATATTGACTATTCTAGATGCTGTGGGTAATTTAATCGGTGAACTTTCGTCGGATTGCCGTTGGTTGTAAAAATGGAAAATGGGTTTCCCTAGGGGTTATGCTGCCCAAATTGATACTAAATGGTAGTTGTAACCTAATGGAATAGTCAATAAAGTGGTTAGGAGTAGAAAGGAACGTGTTTATGGAGCCGAAACCGAAAAACCCCAATTTTCCCTGGAAAACTCATATATTTCGGTTTGGGCTGTAAATGGGTCTTATAGTTGGATTTTCAATGATTTGATGGTTCCATTGGATTCGGGAGGGAAAATTAGGTGGGGTTACAGTTGGAAACTTTTTCGGAAAAAGCCTAGAAGCATAATTACGGAAACGCCCCTAAAACCCTAAAAGTAGGGCTGCCAAGGGCAATTTCATAATTTTACATTGAATTTGATAATTCTCAGTCCGGAAATGGATTCCTTGGGTGAAAATATATAAGAATAGCCCATGTCAAAATTTCAGGAAAAGTACAGCTGGACCGGGTACAGCGGGGCTGGGCTGGGTCCCTGGGGGTATTTTAGTAATTTTTTAAGATAGACTCATATAACTCCCAAAAACACTATGGAAGTGTCTAAATAGTACATTTGACATTGTAAGATCAAATATGGAGCCCTGAGCTGTTGGCACGCAAATCGAGGAGAAAGATTGGAGGTTGGGGACTTACCTTACTTGCATGTATTTGATATCTTTGCTTGTGTAATGATGTATATGATTGCTTTACTTGATTGTGTAGAGCATATTTGAATAAATGAAGCTCTGTTTCTGTTTTCGTTGTGGCCATAGTCTTGTTGCATAAAACATTGAGCATGAAGAAATGTCATTATGGGGCATACATCTAGATAAAGCTAACATGTCATACACATAGCATCAATCATGCATGCATTATGGTATCTATTTCCTACCGAGATTCTCTCGAATCTCACCCTCCCATACCAACAATTTAGATAGGAGACGACAGAAGATATGCAAACAACAATGCAGAGTTTACAACGACGGGGTGAAACATAAAGTCTCAGCAACCAAAATCAATTAACAAAATATGCAGGAAATGATTGTAAGTCAGACAAGCATGTTTAACTAACATGATGATGATGATGATATTCTCAATAATAAACTTCACATAATATAATCGATAATTAGAACCATCCCCACTCATCCATCCTGCTCCTCCTTATAGCTTCTGGACGTGGTATAGCCTATCAGTTCTAGTATACCCGGTCAAAGGTTAGCTAGTCACTTCAAGGATACTGCCCCCTTCCATGCCACCACCAATATACCGTAACAGAGAGGTGTCCGCTTAAAACACTCAACTCAAAATTGGGGCCAGGAATGAGAGAGTCAATGAGCACAATTTCACCATATCTTTTCCACACAACCCGACATATTTTATAACAGAAAAACAATATATCAATATAGTTTTAAAAAAAAACATTTACAAGATTATCATTCTTTATACAACATTCCATCACAAACACCATAAACAATCACAACAACAACAATCATAATAATAATCTCCGCTCATGTATACCAGTTGAAAATACACTGCTTCACTGAACTTGGTTTATATTAAATATAACATAATCTTTCAAAACATATATAATTAGTATAGTGGAAAGTAAGGTTCAGAAAACACCTTACATTCCAAAGCAAGCATATAAAATAAATTAACCCCGTTTACCTTAACACCAAGCTTAACCTTAACTTGAGTAGCAAACACGAACAATCACCAATCACAATAACACTCTACATTATCAATGTAGATACTAATTTACCACAAGCAATGCTAAAATAATTTATGCAAAATTCAACTCCCGAAAACCCAATTTCCTCTTTATCATTCTCTCTCATCAACCACTTAATTTTATAATTTAAAGTTTCACCTCTAATATACCGATAGTCATAAAATCATCAATATCAACCTTATAGAACAATTAAATCTCTCTCTCCCCCCCTTCTCTTAATTTATATGAGTATAATCTGGTTATTAAATAATATTTAAAACTTCCACATAATTAAAATCATATTAAAATCAAATTTCTAATATCAAATTATAATTTATAATTTCTTATAACGCAAAATCTATAAAACCAAACCGATTAGAATTTCAATAATACCTCCAATAACAAAAAAAATTATTTAATCCAAATTTAATCGGTTAAACAGTCTAATATAGAATTCTTTATAGGTTAATTATATAGAAAAATCATTATAAAATCATATACCAACTAAATAACAAAAGTAAATTGATTAAAATTAACTATTAAACATTTTCTACACATTTATAGTCATTTATTGTCAAAACTTAAAAATCTCTCAAAATTTTAACCCCAAAATTTTCACTAATCAACATAAGATTACCCTCGTTAGGCAGAGAAAAATAAGTGGAATAATTTCCATGAAGGGAATTTACGAGTAGAAATGATTGTAGTTACCTAAATGATTCCAAAATGTTGAGTGCTAGATTGGAAAAACGAAGAACACTCCGTCCAACAATATTACGCAATGAATTCCACTGACTGAGGGGTGTGGGCGGCGTGGTATTTTAATTTTAAATACCCATCAATTGTATGTGTGGACGAAATACCACACCAACCATTTCACTAAGTGTGTGTTCTGATTAGCTTTTAGAGAATAGTTTTTATAGTTTATGAGGTAAGTATGTGAGAAAAGTTTTATGTTGATTTATAGAAAAGTGTTTCTGAAACCATGATTTTGAGGGTATAAGAACACACACTAAAGGGACTTGTGTGCCCCTTTAGTTAACATAACATATATATATATATATATACTTTTTTTAAAAAAATATTATCGAGGTAAGGGCATCCCATTTACTCTTTAATTCGGCACCAACCTTTCTGTTTTAATATATATATATATATATATTTATTTGTAATATATTTTATAAATAAAAATAAGGATGTTATAGGCACTTACTCTCAACACCAAAAACTCAAAACTCATTCTCCGAATTACATTTGATTAGTCGGTGGAGGAAAGCAGAAAAAAAATTGCCCAGATTATTTTGAACTGGAGGAAAGGCAGAAGAAGATGAATAGTTTAAGGACAAAAAAATCTTTTCATTTAGATTTTATAATTCTAAATTCCTCAATTATACTTACAGTATATTAGCAATGGATTAATGTAATTTCGAAACTCTAATATATCTTTTTATATATTCCCACATCTTTTTCTGAAATTCTCCCAACTAAAAATGACAGTATTCAGTATTCATCGTTGTGGAGGTAAATTATTCAAATTTTGATAAAGTGTGCGCCTGGCTCGGAGAGTAACTTTTTCAACAGCTGTCCAAGACGTACGATGGGACAGCATGGCACCATTGCATGACCACCGAAAAGCGCGCTTCCCGGAAGGAGGAGGAATAGAGACTGAAACGAGAGAGAAATATGTAAGGGAGGTGGTTGTTATTTGTTCATCTCTGAAGAGAAAAGCAAGATCTGTAAATTCTGAAGCTGCCATTTTTGAGAACGTTGCTTGTGAGAGCTATTTATTTTTCGCTTCCATACTCATCGATCCAGGTTATTTCTTCTCTTTTGCTTGCTTTATCAGTTTATCCCAGTGGATCCATCATCCTTCCTATGTTCTGCCTTCATTTTTCTGCAAAAGATTTTCTTCTAATCATTTGAAATTTTTTATACTTTTACTTCTGAAATACAAAGTCCCATAACCTGCAAACATTATGGCTCGACTTGATCTATTGACTTAAATCTTCATTTATCTTAAGAACTGTTTGGAAGAGGAGGAAGCCTCTGCAGATCCCGAAGCTGACATTTTTGCCATCTTTGTGAACTATCTTCCCTTCACATATCCAGGTGCGTGCTTACTTTCTTCTCTCTCACTCTCTCGAAAATTCCACTTGCTTCATCCCTTCTATTTACTGTTTTGAGAGATTTTGATCTGAGTTTTTAGGGTTCGTGTGCAGAAAAAAATCCTGCAACTATCTGACGTAGCTAAATTTCTCTCTTTTCACCCCTTTTCCTTTGACTCAAATCAATCATTGTTAAGCTTTTAATTATTAGCTTCATAAAACTTTAATTCCTTTGTGGCTTTTGCGGCAACAATTATTCAAATATATTGTTAAATGCCCCTGTCACTTTGACAAATTGAACCCGTTTTACAATTTCTGTGGATGGTGTGTTTAATTAGTTATGCATAAATACCCTTTCTGTGAGATGAAGTCTATTTAGTTTTAATTTTAACTAGGTTATTTTTTTTAGTAGAATTTTTTTGTTGTTTATTAGTTGTGCTATTCAAATTCTTTATTAAATTAGTTTATCAATGCACAAAGATATAAGTTATTAATGGTTTCAAAAAGAGCTCCGAAATATTTTATTGACTTCGTTAGAAGTAAAGCTGTGACTTGGTATTCGTGCCCGTGAAGATTGTCTCCGGATGGTTGACCCCGGCGTCCGGATTTCGTCGCCGGGGAAAATGTTAGTTGCTAAGGAACCTGCTGAACTGATAGCGTTTACGGTGAAATCTACGCACGATAATCTGGCATATCCCCCTAGCTTCCCTGACCCTGCCAGTTTAGAAGCTGAGCTTGTAGGATCAAGCTTGGTCAAGACTGCTTGTAATTCAGCGAATGCTCTATCCTACAAAGACATACTTTCGGGATTCAAGGGATCAGATTTCAATGGGTATTCTCATGGAAATCCCAGTTCTGGGGAGGGAGAAAATGTTTCGGAGCTCTTTGAACATTCCTGGGACCTGCCTGTGCCTTCTGATGAGATGAAAAATCTTATGGAAGTATATCCTACAATGGAATTGTCAAAAGAGGAGTTTAACCGTTGGGCTAAACCTTGGAATAAGTCCCTTGTTATCACCGTCCTAGGTGCCAAATTCAACTACCAAAGGTTGAAAGGTCATCTAGCGAAAATATGGCAGGTTAGTAACTTCGATTTAATTGACTTACCCAACAACTATTATGTCATTAAATTCAGAACGCAAGATATGTGGGAGAAACATTACAACAAAATTCTGCTGGGAGGTCCTTGGTCTATTGCGCAACACTGTATACTTGTTCAGAGATGGACTCCATATTTTGATCCTCTTCGCAACCCTCTCGGTAGAGTAGCAACCTGGATCAGAATTCCTCAGATTCCTCTGTTTTGCTACAACAAAGAATGCTTGTGGAGGCTTGGGAACATGGTTGGAAAAACCCTCAAAGTCGACATGAATACAATTAAAAACCCAGAGGAGGATGAAGCTGTAGTTAACAGAGGGCGTTTTGCGAGGATTTGTGTGGAGGTGGACTTACAGAAAAAACTTGTTCCCAAGGTCATTACAGCTTCAGCGATTTTCAATATAGAGTATGAAGGGCTTGGTTTGATTTGCTTTACCTGTGGCAAATATGGGCATAGGAAAGATCAATGTCATTCAAAGAAGTTGGAGACTGCTGGTTCTTCTGGATCTCCAGCGCAGCAAGGCACCCGGTTAACAGAGGAGGCCTCTAGATCGGAAATCCTGTCCCGTCCATCTGAGCCACCACCGCTAATCCCGTCGACCAAGGAAGACCACTTCGGACCTTGGATGTTGGTTCGGAAAGCTCCCAAAGCGCGAAACCCGAGAGGTGCAGACAACAGAACCAGAGTTGGTGCCTCAACCCATACCGCCCTTGCTGAGAACAGAGACTTGGGAATAGCAGCGCAGTCCAAGTTCGCCGCCTTGACAGATGATGTCTTAATCGATGGTGCAAACATCGAGAGGGATTTGAATCTGAAGTTTGCTGGGAGGAAAGCCTCTTCGGTTGAGGCTAATCTAACTAAGACCGACAGAGGAAATCCTCAGCGCAGCGGAAATCCTGTGCGAGATATTCAGAGGATTGCAAAGAAAGACCAAAGCAAGGTGATTAAAGGGTTTTATGTGGGCCCCAAACGTTGGGCCAAAGTGGAAAAGTCAAAGGAAGTTATTTTGCATGGGCTGAAGGAGAAAGCTAAAGATACAAATAAGGCTCAGGAATCCACTCACGATATTGATGGGCATAAGGCATTGAAGCCCATTAAACACTCAACGAAGAGGGCCCACGTCGTATCCATAGGCTGCATGCAAGATTTAGAGTCAGCCCACGTTAAAAACGCTGAACATGGCTCTCATTCTTTTGCCCAGAATCCTGACCCCCAACGGTTCATTATGGGCCGAGAAAATATGAGGGAGCATGTAGAGAATGTGCCTATAAGTGATTCAGTGACGGTGGGCGCAAATGACCCTCCTGGACCATCGAGTTTATCTCTGATTCACCATAACGAGGCAGCCACAAATGATGAAGTGGAGGATCCTGGCTCTAGGATGCGATCGGTGTCCAATCTGGAAATGGTGGTCCTGTTGGAAGATCAACCTCCAGATAAGTAAGCTCTCTTTTCTTTTCTTTCTTGTATATATATTTTTTATGATTGTCTCTTCCTGGAACTGTCGCGGGGCTGGGGGTCGCACATTCCCGCGTGTGTTGAAAGATGTGGTTCAAAAATATGGTATTAATGTGCTGTGCTTAATGGAACCAAGGATTAGCGGAAATAGAGCTGACAGGGTTGTTAGGAAATTGGGATTCAATAACTGGTTGAGAGTTGAAGCCACTGGGTTTGCTGGGGGTATTTGGATTCTTTGGAACCAGTGGGAATTTAATCTTGATTACATTTTATCAAATTCTCAACTTATTCATTGTAAGATCTCCCCCAAGAATAATCTCAATCCCACGCTTCTGACTTTTGTTTATGGGGACACTAGTTCTGTAAAAAGGAGAGATCTGTGGGAGTCGTTGCACGCTATTAAGCAAACGGTTAGTTCTTCTTGGCTGGTTTTGGGCGATTTTAATGCCTTTCTTAATCCTAGCGATAAGAATGGTGGTGCGATTCCGGCTCTCAACTCCATGAAGGATTTCCAAAATTGTATTGATAGTTGCAATTTGCTTGAGGTTCCGGTTGTTGGGGACAAATTCACTTGGGAAAAATCCGGTGTCAAGGAACGGCTAGATTGGGTGTTTTGTAACTTTGATTGGGATATTCGTAATCCTCAAGCGAAGGCTTATCACAATCTTAGGTTCAAATCTGATCATCGGGTGATTGTTGTTGCGGATGGAATTAATTTGGCTGGCCGTAAAAGGGGAGGCCATTTCCTTTACCAAGCAGCGTGGTGTATTGAAGAGGGTTTTAGCGAGGTTGTCAAGGATGCTTGGCACGGGAAAAACTGGACACAAGGTCAGGAGCAGTTCTCTAAAGATGCCTCGGCATGGAACTCTAGAGTGGTGGGGAACGTGGCAAAAAAGAAGAGAGAAATCATTCGAAGACTGGAAGGAATTGATCGGGTCAGGAGTAGAGGAGGTGGACCTAATGGTCTCTTCAGGACGGAAAAGCAGCTCTGGGATTCGTATCACAAAATCGCTTTACAGGAGGAATTGATTTGGTTCCAGAAATCAAGATGTAAGTGGATTGGTGGAGGTGATAGAAATACGAAATTCTTTCATGCGAGTGTGTCCGCAAAAAGGAAAAGGAATAGGATTGAGGCTCTTCAAGATGATAACGGAAACTGGGTGTCTGATGAGTCTTTGCTTAGGAATATGGCTTTTGATTATTTCCAGAAGCTCTATTCGGCTGAGATCTCATATGTTCCTTTTTCCCCTTGGCCGGCTAGATTCCCTCCTCTGGATGAGGTTCAATTGGATCAGCTGCAAAGATCGGTGTCCATTTCTGAGGTTAAAAATGCAGCCTTTGAGATGGGAGCTTTTAAAGCTCCAGGACCGGACGGTCTGAATCCTCATTTCTTCCATACCCAATGGGAACTTATTGGGCAGAAGATCTGTGACCTGGTGATTAGGATTTTCGAGAACCCGGAGGGCATTCAGGACATTAACCATACGAACATCACCCTAATTCCTAAGATTGACCATCCTATATCTTTGAAGGACTTCAGGCCTATTTCATTATGCAACGTGAGCTACAAAATCGTCAGTAAAGTTATTGCCAACCGTTTTAAAAGTGTAATGAATCATTTGGTTGCTGACAACCAATGTAGCTTTATAGCGGGAAGACAGGGTGTGGATAATATCATTATTGCCCAGGAGGCAATTCACTCTATGCGTTTCAAGAAGGGGAAAAAGGGTTTCATTGCAGTGAAAGTTGATATGGAAAAGGCGTTCGATCGGTTGGACTGGCGCTTCCTGGAATTCACTCTTCACAGCTTAGGATTAGGTGCTGATTTTGTTAAGTTGATTATGACTTGCGTTTCTTCCCCTTCCATGAGCATTATCTGGAATGGAACAACTTCTGACCGCTTTCGCCCCTCAAGAGGTGTGAGACAAGGTGACCCACTGAGCCCGTTTTTGTTCGTCCTCTGTATGGAACTGCTTGGTCAATTAATTCACCAAGAAGTTGATTTGGGGAACTGGCATCCGTTAAAATTGAGCTCTTCTGGTCCAAATATATCCCATCTTTTCTTCGCAGATGACCTTGTTCTTTTCGGGGAAGCCTTTAATGATCAGATGATGGAGATTCGCAATGTCATGGCTCTTTTCTGTCAGGTCTCTGGCCATAGGATTAATCTGAACAAGTCCAAAATGTTCGTTTCAAAAAATGTGCACTTCAATAGGGCATACGAGATGAGCCAGATTGTTGGAGTTGGTTTGACTGCGGATCTAGGGAAATATTTGGGTGTTCCCCTCCTGCATACACGGATGGTTAAGAGGACTTTTGCTCCGTTACTCCAGAAGGTGAGATTGAAATTGGCAAACTGGAAAGGTAAATTTCTGAGTATGGCGGGTCGAACGACCCTTATCAAGTCGGTCCTCTCGGCAATTCCTCAATACCAGATGCAATCAACTCTTGTCCCGAAGGGGGTGCTGGCTGCTATTGAGAAGCTCAGCAGAGACTTCTTTTGGAACCAGCATGAGGACTCCAAAAAATTGCATCTGCTTTCTTGGGACGTCCTTAAAAGAAAGAAATGTGAGGGTGGATTGGAATAAAAGACTTACATTGTCAAAATAAAGCTTTTCTCATGAAGTTGTGCTGGTGTTTGATCAAAAAACCGGATGCCTTGTGGGTGAAATGTTTACGCGCAAAATACTTATGTGGATCATCTGCTGACCCCCTCATCCAGAGAAGGAGTAAGCAATCGGTTGTTTGGAGTGGAATTGTAGCTGTCTGGGATGACTTCAAGAGTGGCCTTGGCAAATGTCTGCGAAGCGGCCGGAATACGTTAGCTTGGAAGGATTGCTGGGCCCCTGTGGATAAGCCGCTTGAATCCCTTATAGATAAAAACTTGCACTTAGTTGATAGGAGCGCCTCCGTGCGCTCTTTTTTGACTCCATCAGGTCATTGGGATAGAGCCAAATGGGCTTCTTTTCTCCCTAACTGGGTGGTGGAGAAAATAATGTTGATTTCTCCGCCTTCGGGCAGCGAAGAGGATATTGTTTGCTGGAGGAATGCTCCTGATGGGAACTTCAGCGTAAGATCAGCTTATGACGCTATCTATCATCAACACAACCTTAGGTCTCACAATCACTGGCAGTCGCTATGGCACTGGGGAATTCCTGAGAGAGTCAAGATTTTCTTGTGGCAAGTATTCCATAACAGGCTTCCTACTAACGAATCAAGAGCGAGACACAACCCGAGCGTCTTAAACACCTGTCCTTTTCAGTGTGATAGTGTGGAGAGTATCCTTCATATGTTGAGAGATTGTGAGAAAGCGCAGAGAGTGTGGTCAGCCTTAACTAACCCTCTATATTATAGTATATTTTTCTCTAGTAATTTGCAGGATTGGCTCAATTTGAATCTACAACACTCACCAGGAAACAACAAGATGGCGAGATGGCCATGGCATAAAGTCTTCAGTTACACATGCTGGCTCCTTTGGAAGAACAGATGCAGTCAAGCCTTTGAAGGGTCTTCCGAAGAACCAAATGGGATAGTTCACAGATGCATATACCACCTATCGGAGGGTGTGGAGAATGGCAGGTATCGACATCAGATATTCCAGGTTCCGGATCGAGGTCTTCTTCATTGGCAACCCCCGGGCCCAGGATTCCACCGCCTAGATGTTGACGGCTCGGTCAGTAGGGAAGGTCAGGCTGCTTGCGGAGGTGTTATCCGAGATCACGAAGGTAATTGGATACGTGGATTTCAACAGAAGTTAGATCATACATTCCCAACTGCTGCTGAAATCCATGCTATCCGTCAAGGCCTTTTACTATGCAAGAAGCTTGGATTGAAGAAAATCAAGTTGTTCACTGACTCTCTACAGGCAGTACACCTATTATCCACTCATTGTGATCCTGATCATCCTTTGTATGACGTTATTTCAGATACTAGATCCCTTGTTTACAGCGACTGGGAGTTGGAAATTTCCCACACCCATAGGGAAAGTATTCGTTGTGCAGACTACCTGGCAGGAACAGCACGTAGGCTTCCACAAGACTACGTCGAATTAGGGCTTCCACCATTGGAATGCATTCACCTTTTTGCTTTGGATTGTGGTTCTTTATCACAAAACCATTCTGTAGGGTCTAGCCTATAGATTCTGTCACTTTCAAGCTTTGCTTGCCATTGTATCACAAAAAAAAAAAAAGATATAAGTTATTATAAAAAATTGGTTAGTCATACAATTCTTTTCCTTCTTTGTTTATGAAGTTGGTTTTAAGAACAATCGTTTCATATATGATTTCATACTTTCTTTTTACTAAAATATGATTTCTTAGAATCATCAATTATGCAGATTTTTTCTTCTTTAACAAAATTTATTCTAAAAAGTAACCTCAGAAAACTACTGTAAGACATAAAAATTAAAGCAGAATCAAACAATGCCTATATTTAATTTGAGCGGTTTGACATCCTTTTCCGTACTTTTAAGTTCCTATAATTCAACGGACTTTTTCATCTTTCACTCGTTGATTTGGTTCATCTACTTCAAAAATTATTGCATGGCATGTTCAGATAACAATCTAATATGTGGTTATATATATATATGTATATATATATATTGTTACATAATAATATCCGTTGGATTTTTATTTGGGTACAAACGAAAGGAAGTTATCTTACAATGATTTCTTATTTACAAAACTTTCAAGAATATTTTACTAAAAAAAACAAAGGATCGAACATGTAATTATCTTTACGTCGCTCGCATTTTGTTGTGAGATGAAAGGGAAGAAGGGGGGAAAAAGTGTGAGAAATGCTATTCCCTTTTTTTCAAAAAAAAAATTGATATTCATAAGAAATATAATGATTATCCTTCAACAATATATTGAGACCTTGTGAGCTATTTCTTTGGCTTCCCACCACATCAGGTTAATACAATCCATTGATTCTTTTCTGTTTTTCCTCATCCACTTGCTTCATCCCATTGATACGCGTTTTTGCCTGCTCTTTCTATCACATTAGTTTCAGGTTTTTTAAAGGTCGGAACCATAAATTGCTATCATATGGGTGGAACAATTGTTTTAACGCTCATTGAAGCTTTATTGATCCTATTAGCTTTATTAATTTCCAAAGCTATCAGATTCATCTCTCCTTTCCTTTATGGTGACCAACTTGTTGCTGTTGATGATAGGTAAATTACCTTCTTCTAAATAACCCCTCACTCTTTATTTTCTTGTTTGATTTGCTCCTATATATAACCCAAAGTTTGTTGACGGTTTGTTTCTATTTGTAGCACGAAACATTCTCCTCCTGCTACAAAGTTTGTTTCTATTTGTAGCACTAAAGATTCTCCTCCTGCTACAAAGTATGATGTGTTCCTTAGCTTCAGGGGGGAAGACACCCGCCACACTTTTGCAAGTTATCTTTACAGAGGACTTTGTAATGCAGGCATTCACACTTTTATGGATTACGAACTCCTCAAAGGGGAGCATATTTCACAAGTTCTTTTGAAGACAATAGAAGAGTCTGAAATATCTATAATTATTTTCTCTGAGAATTATGCTTCTTCTACATGGTGTATGGATGAACTTGTTCACATATTGGAATGCAAGAAATATTTTGGAAGGGTTGTGATACCTATTTTCTATAATGTGGATCCTTCGGACATACGCAAACAAAATGGGAGTTTTGGAAATGGATTTGATGAATTGAAGTGGAGATTTAAAGACGATCAAGAAAAAATGCAAAAATGGAGAGATGCATTAATCCAATGTACAAAACTCTCTGGATGGGATTCCAAGATTATCAGGTAGCTTTAAAAATGTTCCCTTGGTTCTTGTTTTCAAGGATTTGTTTCATTAATCTTTAGGACTCTAACGGAAATATTTTAGTTGTTTTTTTTATTTTACTTATTTTCTACATATTAAATATGCCTTTTCTTTTGTTTGACATTTATGCTAGACCTGAATTCAAACTTGTTGAAGAGATTGTCAAAGACACTTTGAGCAAGCTGAACAATGAACTGTCACCTCATCTTAAAGGACTCGTTGGGATTGGTTATTGTAACACCCCACCGCCGTCTCACCCCACCGGGCCACAACGGTTGGTGCCCTCTCCCACCACGCGGTGCGGAGCAGGATGAGTCAAGTCCGTTAGACCCACTACTCACAAGAGTCCCCCGCCAAGTGGTAGTGGGAATGCATTGAGGCGCTACTTACCCCCAGGTAGTGGCTTCGATTCCCACGGAGGCGAAAAATCCCGCAAGGGGGGCGGGGGACTCTTGTGAGTAGTGGGTCTAACGGACTTGACCTATCCTGCTCCGCACCGTGTGGTGGGAGAGGGCACCAACCGTTGTGGCCCGGTGGGGTGAGACGGCGGTGGGGTGTTACAATAAAAAAGTAGCTCAAGTGGTAGTGGGAATGCATTGAGGCGCTACTTACCCCCAGGTAGTGGCTTCGATTCCCACGGAGGCGAAAAATCTCGCTTGGGGGGCGGGGGACTCTTGTGAGTAGTGGGTCTAACGGACTTGACCCATCCTGCTCCGCACCGTGTCGTGGGAGAGGGCACCAACCGTTGTGGCCCGGTGGGGTGAGACGGCGGTGGGGTGTTACAATAAAAAGGCGCCTTTTTATTGTAACACCCCACCGCCGTCTCACCCCACCGGGCCACAACGGTTGGTGCCCTCTCCCACCACGCGGTGCGGAGCAGGATGGGTCAAGTCCGTTAGACCCACTACTCACAAGAGTCCCCCGCTCCCCAAGCGGGATTTTTCGCCTCCGTGGGAATCGAAGCCACTACCTGGGGGTAAGTAGCGCCTCAATGCATTCCCACTACCACAGTAGCTCAAGTGGTAGTGGGAATGCATTGAGGCGCTACTTACCCCCAGGTAGTGGCTTCGATTCCCACGGAGGCGAAAAGTCCCGCTTGGGGAGCGGGGGACTCTTGTGAGTAGTGGGTCTAACGGACTTGACCCATCCTGCTCCGCACCGCGTGGTGGGAGAGGGCACCAACCGTTGTGGCCCGGTGGGGTGAGACGGCGGTGGGGTGTTACAGTTATCATATTGAAAATGTTGGTAAGCTTTTAAGTAAGCATTGCATTGTGGGAATATATGGTATGGGTGGTGCTGGTAAGACCACACTTGCTAAAGCTATATTTCAAGTGTTGAAAGATAAATTTGATGCTTTCGCCTTTATTCAAGATGTCAAAAAGATATTAGCCAGAATTACTTTGGATAAATTTCAACAAAAGTGCCTCAAAAAATTATTAAAAGATAAGGACATTAGCATCTATGACATAGAATCCACTTATGTGAAAAAGAGGCTTGGGCGCATAAAAATCTTTCTGATACTTGATGATGTAGACAATGCACTAATAGCTGAAGATTTAACCAAAGTGCTTTCTTGGTGTGGGGAAGGAAGCAGAATTATTATCACATCAAGAGACATGCGAGTACTTCAAAATGCATATGCAAAAGCCAAACCTAGATCCACCCAAGCAACATATCATGTTCTGGGTTTGGATTTTCATGATGCCATTCATCTCTTTAGTTTGAAAGCTTTCAAGCAACATGAGCCATTTGAAGGTTACATGAAGTTATCAAAATCAGTCGTGAAATATTGTGAAGGAAATCCATTAGCCTTGGTAGTGTTAGGTTGCTCTCTTTGTGGAAGAGAAAAAGAAGTGTGGGAAAGTTATTTGGAAAAAATAGATAAAGATCCACCCAATGATGTTGTTGATGTTTTGAAGTTGAGTTTTGATGGACTTGATGGCAACCAGCAGATTGTGTTTCTTGATCTAGCATTCTTAATCAGTGAAAGAGTTGATATTTCTTTGAACCTAATAAGACAATTATATGGCCCTTCTGCTGAAAGTGAGATAAGTGACCTTGAAGAGAAATCCCTCATTTCATGTAATAATCGTCTTATTGTGATGCACAATCTTGTGAAGAAAATGGGCCTTAAAATTGCTAGGAACCAGCCAATCTCTGATGCTAAAACCCTTGTTCGACTATGGTGGCACCAAGACATTACTGATTTTTTCAATCATGGCAAGGTAATGATTTATTCTGTTTATTATTATTGTAGTTGTTATTATTATTATCTTCATTGTCAGATTCCTTGTGATATTTTGTTTGTCTACTTGTTTTTTTATTTGGTGGTAAGTGTCAACATATATCTTGAAATTTGTGTTTTATTTTCTTTAATTAGATATTCCTATAAGAGATCCTTTCTCGATTTAAATGACTAAAATATTGAGGTGTAATTTATTCATCCACCTAAATTAATGAGGACTATTGTGATATGTGTTATTATAAAAGATAAAATTAGTCTACAACTATTGTTCATTAAGTGATAAATAAAATGATTCACAAGATTGATTTTTCTTACTAATTGGTTTTGTGTAAAGGAGTATATGCATACGCTCGCATGAGCATGCTCTTATAATAGTAAAGAACTTAATGTTATTAGAGGAACAAATTATATGAAAGTCGCGCATGCACTTATATAGTACATGAGATTCGTATGGATACTTGTTTTCCGATGTATTATTATAATTTTCCTTGTCGTAAGTCTTTAGTTATGCTTTTTTCTTTAAATAAAGATTGAAAATTATGTATGCCAAGTGTTTTAAATGAATATATGTTTCAATATCTGCACATGCAATAGCGTGTTGGTATACGTATGAGTGAGTCTGCTAGTTGATGAGTTTTTAGAAATTCATTTATTATTAGGGAAATATGAAGTGTAGAATTTTGTCGATAAAATGTACAATGCCATTATTAAATTGGATATTTTTAGTAGTATATGTATTTAATTATTCTACAGTATATTTCTGGTCATCTTTTAGGTAATGATAATCATGTTTCCCTTGATTTTCTATTACCAGGGGATTGAGGCTATTGGATGCTTGTCATTGGATGTGAGTAGGATGAAAAGTATTACATTGTTGAATATTCCTAGAGTTTTGGATTATCTTTCAGAGGAACTGAGGTTTCTGAGCTGGGAACAATGTCCACTACCACATGTGCCATTAAATTTCTGTGCAGAGAATCTTATTACAATTATTTTGTGTAATAGCAATCTCCAACAACTTTGGAATGGAAATCAGGTATGTACCATAATTCATATGTTGTAATTTTTTTAATGGAGTGATTCAAATTAAAGATCTCATATTTATGAAACATTGACCAAATAATGCACAATGCAAATGTTTGCTTTACTACCTTTAAATTGATGCTTTATAGCAGCCGTACTTTTTTTAAAAAATGCATTGACATATTTCCATAATAAGCTCACATTTTTGTTAATTGACGTGGGAGAAATTATTGATTAAATTATAGTTTAGTGTAGTTATCTAATGTATTAAACTCTTTTTTCTTTTCAGCATTTTCCAAATTTAGAGAAAATTGATTTATCGCATTCAAAACATCTCACTGCACTGCCAGATCTCTCTGATGCCCCTAAGATTAAACGGTTGAATATTAAGGGTTGTGTGAATTTGTCTACAATTCATTCTTCAACTTTCCCGGGAGAGGGTGTCAATCTGAATATAGAAGATTGTGGGCCAATGCAGATAAAGCTTGGGGGCAGTATAAAAGGGAGAAGTTCAAGGATTGTGTTTGCTGCTTTTAATCCTGAGGAGTTTTCATTTCATATAGTGACAATGAAGGTGTTCAAATGTGGTGACATGATATGTGGTGCTACATTGAAACATGAGGCAATTGCAATGGAAGATATAGAAGAATTGACAGAGGAGGCACAAAGTTTGGGGTCTTTACTTCCATTTGTGAAATGGGGGGGATTTGAATGGTTTGAGGATCTATTTGAGTTTGGGCATGATTTCAACGAACATGATGACTATTCTTCTGATTATCGTGACTTTAGTGATGTTGATAAGGAGGAGAGGGGTGATAGAGGAGAAATGATGAATGAACATCAAGTGGTGACGATGTCATTAATGGAAGATGACCAAGAGGATGATGTGTTAATGGAAGATGATGAGGAGGATGATTGTTGCAGTAAGAGTGTTATATTCACAAGAGCTCCCAACAGCATCACTCGCTGGTCATTATTGACGGAACTGACATCAAAATCACTTCCACTCTTTAATGAATGTTGCAGAAGGATTAAACCTTGCTTAGATTTAACACTCTTTCCCCGACAATATTCTACCATCGGATTTATCTTGGCCGTATCTCAGTATTGACTATAACATGGATGGGATCCCAGATCAACATAGAGGCCTCATGAAGCTTAGTACTTATTACCTCGGTGTTCGTGTTGTCACTAACCACGTTGATACAATGGTCTCGCATGTCATAAGGCGTGACTCCAGTCACTTAATTGGGTTATGGTGATTTTTTTCTTTGCTCCTTAATTAGAGCCGGGAATTCGGGTCGGGCCTGTCGGGCCGGCCCATTTAGGCCCGAGCCCGTCAAGGGCCGGGCCTATGATTTAGAGGCTGAAAATGGAAGCGGGCCTAAAAGGGCCAGCCCTGTAGGGCCGCAAGCCCTGCAGGGCCGGCCCTGTAGCCCTGTAGGGCCGGCCCTTTTAGGCCCGTTTAACTTTTTTTTTTTAAATGAGCACAAGGCAATAGGCAGCAAGTATTGGTCAGAGAGTAGAGTTAACCTAACCTAACCCTCATATCAGAGATGCTCTCACACTGACTCAAACCTCATTTGAAGCTTCTCTTCTTTGATTTTCTTTTTCCTTTTTTTGCATGTATACGCCAAAATCCAAATAAGGTGTTATATTATTACTGACATTTGAAGCTTGTAGACTTGTTTGATTGTGGCTGTAAACTTTTTTAATTGGTTATGAACATTAATTATGGTTTGGACTTAAATTTTAGTGTTTGTATTCTATTAAACTTGGATAATATTTATGTTTTAAATTAGTGTTGATGATATTTATGTTTTAAATTAGGTATTTTAGTTTTTATAAGAATAAGAAATAAAAAAGGAATGGCAAAAAAAAAAAGAAAAAAAAAACATAAACGGGCCTAAAGCCCGTCGGCCCGGCCCGCGGGCTTACCTTAAACGGGCCGGGCCACTTCAAACGGGTACGGATTTGAACTCGAGCCTAAACGGGCCGGCCCGTTTTCCCAGCACTATCCTTAATAACCCGTTTGGTTGGGTTTTGTGGGAGAAAATTATATATAGTCATTTGATGTGATTAAGATTACACTATTAGAGTTGATGAATGAGGATGCTTAATTAAGTGAAAAAGACATTATTGATTATAATTTTTTAATTTAATCTAAGTGTCCACCCATAAATATTGTTAAATATTAAATAATTACCATCACTAAATAATTAAAAAAATTAATTAATTACATAAAATATAAAAAAAATTCCCCACTAAAAAAAAATTGTATTCCACCGTTAAAAATATTAAAAAGATACCATTAAATAATATTCCTCCAATTAAATATTAAAATATTAGCACAAACCACTTCATAATATTTGTGCCATTAAATATTAAAAAATTGTTATGAACCCAATGTATATATTGTACAAATTGAAAAAAATTACTTTGAATCCAACATGTATATTGTACATATATGTATAGATAGGATTAATTTTGTCTTTTACTATATTATTCCCATATATTTTTATTTTTTTTGTAATCTAACCAAACATTTTCATGCATATATATCGTCTTTTCTTAATGGTGAATCAAATAAATTCACGTAATCATTATTACATTATGTTGTATTACATTACATTACCTCTTATTTCATGAATCAAATGGACACTAATGGTTTTGTGTCAGACCTTTGGGGAGGAATAAATGATTTAGAAGCAAGGATTAAAAGGAAGCGCGGTTAGATACAACAATTGATTTTATGGTAGTACCTCATTTATCAAGTACAAGTGGGGGCATTTGTGAGAAATATTTATATACTCTAGTAGTACTACCTCATCTATACTCTGATTAATTAAAATGTGACAAATCATCTTATTTAAATTCTACATGGCAAATACGTCATCTGGAGAAATTCAAATTTTATGATTTTAGAGATGATGGGAGGGAATTGCAATTTTTGTTTTTCTAAATTAAAAATTTTATATTTTTTAAAATCATAAAATATGAATTTCTCCGATTACTCATCTATCATGTAGAATAAAAATAAGATGAGTTATTACATTTTAATTAATCAGAAGATATAGATGAGGTGTCACTCCTGGAGTATATAAGTATTTATCCACATTTGTTGCCTGAATTATTATGTCTTTTATGGGTAAATGGATAAGAACGCCTATAATATTGGGTTATCACTAGGGTGGGAAAGATTGTAATTATTATTTAAAATTTTCAGCTCAAAGCAATTATTATTGTAATTTGTTTGAATGTTTATCTTCAAGTGCTTCAATTTAATTTGTTTCTATGTTTGAAAATTTTTAATCAAACTACACCTTAAAATATCCTTTTCTTTATTAAAATATGACTAAAATCATCTGGGGGCATGCATTTGCGTTGGGTGTGATTTTTTTCGTTTTCCGAAACTTTAAAAATGTGGTTCAAGGAGCACTAATAGTAGAATATTAACAAGAGTTCCAGTAATTAATATAATCATCTTCCATTGCTTCTCAATCTCGATCCTTAGGAAGATCCTTAGTAATTTTGGATTAGCTTTTTCTAATAGTTTTTATGACTTACGAGGTAAGTGTGTGAGATGAGTTTTGTCTAGAGTTGCGCAAACCATGGTTTGAAACCATGGTTTGGGATGTTGCCAAACACACACTTTAAGACCTCTTAATTTAATTTAAGATTGGGGACTAGCTTTTTTTTTTCCAACCGAAGGAAAGTAGAATGAATTTTCAGTATTTACCTTATTTAATGAGACTATTCTTTTTCTTTTTCTTTTTAACCGTAAAGTACCGCACACGTGCATGTGATACCATTGCTTCGTTGATTTTTTTTCTTTGTTTTCTATTTTTGGCCAACTTTTGTAGGTGCAAGTGTTAAAGTAATGATATACGAATTATGAGACCGTAATATATATGTATGTATCAAAATGTTGTTCACAAACATATTAGTGGGGAACACAATGTTGTATGAGATTAGTGGGATCATTAGCCAAGAGACCCTACTTCACAACCCAGTGGGTTGATATTAAGTTTATATATGGGTCAATGACCTAAAATAATAAGACTCTCTAAAACTTTAGCAGCATAAAATTTAATGAGATTAGAAGAAATTTGAAATCTTTCGAGATTTAATCTATTTTTAACTCATTATTGTTTTTTTATACTTTATCATCCCTCACTTTACCTTTCAACATGCATGCATAAAGAAGTAATTGTACTTCGTTGTCATCCATAAATAAAATTACCGGTTATTAAAAAAACAGACTTCCATTGGTTTTTAATTGTATGCATATGCAACCTAACTTGACTTTGAATACACACATATCCTCTCACACGTTTTGCTTTATTATTAAAAACAGGTTATATTAATCCTTACTAATAAACTCTTTTGACAATAAATTACCTAACGAATATTATATCCAGTTCTTAATATAAGATTTATTTAATTTTTTTGTAAATATTAAAGAAGTTAAATAAATTACTTTAAAATATTTTAATTTATATTTGTTATACTAAACTAATTTATTTAATTTATATAGTGGTATATAATCAAATGATACACAACACATACTGTGATTAATTAACTTTTTTAGCTTCTTTAATATCTAAAAAAGTTAATTAAGTCTTATATTAATGACAGAGGTAATATTATACTGTATTATTTTGGTGAGTTGTTAAAGAAAGTACAATATCATTAAGCATATGAGAGGTATTTTGTCTCGATTTATGAAAAAGAGTTTTTGAAACCGCGATTTAAGATTTACTCAAACACTCATTTAGTGGTATTAAGTTTGGGTCTCTGAACTAAAAGAATATTAATTTTGGTAAATCCAAGGAGCGTATGGGATGAAGCAAAACTGCAATTTACACGGAAACACCAATGTGCAAACGCTCGCTTCGAAGAAATACAAGAGAAATTGATAAAGATGTGAGAGCCAAGTGTTGATCTCTTTGAAGATCACGAGTAATTGAAGTCTGAAGATCCCATTTTTGCTATCTTTGTGAGCCTGTTCAATTTCTTCTGATTCCTCCGGATCCAGAGGTTAGTACTTCCTAACACTCTTCTCTTCTTTCATCCACTTGCTTAATCCCATCGATCACGTGTTTTCCAGCAAAATTCTGCAAAAATCCTGTTAGTTTCATCTTCTAGCGTTTAATCTGTGTCTTGTCGTTTTCTACTTTCGCTTGTAGATCTAAGAAACCCAAACAAGTGAGATGTTTACTATGTGTATGTTGTATAATCCTCGAAAACTACATTGAATTAGGAGTACTAATTGTTCGTTAAATTCTGAGTCTTTTTTATTTCTGATCGGCGGATCCTTTTCTTAAAACCTATGCTACAGGGGAATATCTTCGAAGGTTATGGTGTGGTGCGTATAAAAGAACGCTCACTGTGATCATCTCTGCCACCAACCAATAGCCTGGAAATTTCCTTTCTTGGAAAACAAAATGGTTTCATATCCTTTTCAAATAAATGAGAAAAACTGTTCGATGGACTTGACTTGTTGACAACAAAATGAAGTCTTTCTTTTGCATCATTCCTCCTTAAAGACACATTGATCTTTTTATCAAGTTAATCAAGAGCCAAACAACAACACCTCCTACGAAGGTAAAGCCAAAAAAACAGGGATTAGTTTGAAGTTGAAGCAAGAAACTGCAATCACATGGATGCAACCCTTGCTTTAATGCTCATAGAAGCTGTATTGATTTTCCTTGGCATAGCAATTTCTAAAGCTATCAGATTGATCTGTCCACTTCATGCTATCCACCCTATTTCTGTTCATGATAGGTAACATCTTCTGGAGCAATTTCTCTTTGTTCGGTTTGCTGATAGCCCAATATTAATTCATGATTTCTTTCTCTCTAGTTGTAAAGATGCTGCTGATTTGATTCCCTTACTTTCTTCTCCTAATCTCGTTGTTGCTCCTCCTGCAACCAAGTATGACGTCTTTCTAACTTTCTTAATTTTAGAGGAGAAGACACTCTTGACAGTTTCTCAAGTTATCTCAATGAAAGAGGAGGAACCTTGGATCGCTTTGCTTCTTCCTCGGATTCCTTGCTTTCAACAGAGTCACGAGGCTTTTGACCAAAAAAAAAAAAAAGAAAAGTCACAAGGCAAAATCAGAGAATGGGGCCCACCCGCCCAGCCTGGTACCCCACTTTTGCTGCCAAGAGAAAACGACACATCACCCTCTTTGAGGATAACATTCACGGGGAAACTTTGCCGCATTCTCGAACACTAAAACTTTATTATGGTTTTAGTGTTAAATTGAAATTAAAATTTATGGATGAAAAGATAATTATTTTATTAGTTAAATATAATTATTTATAATATATATATATATAAGAATTTATAAATCATATATACTTATTTATAAGATAAATAAATGAAATTCCAATATCATTTCATACATATACAAGATAATGAGCATATTCATAAGAATATATGATATTTATTTGATACATTTAGGAATTTATAAATTCAATATGTATATTTATAAGACACATGTGAGAATTTACTAACCAATTATGCTTATTTATATGACACATATAGAAATTTATAAACCAAATATTTGTATTCATAATATACATATGAATATTTACAAGACTGTCCTAACCATACACAAAAAAAAAGGGTATAAATGTCTTTCCAACTAAAAAAAATTAATTTCAGTATAGATCAAGGAGTATAGCGAAGAAGGTAAACATGTTGGCCAAAAAAAAAATTTACCAAACATTGAAATGACCTCGCCAGCCCCATCCAACTTTCCCATCGATTTCGGGCGAAGGAGAGATATCAAGTAAAGCCCCATGTCATTTGCTCCTCCCATCGTCCTCCGTCATCTTTCCCACCGCCGCTGGTGTGTGCCTTCGGTCTTTTCCTCCTCATCCGGCGTCATCCACGGTAGAAGCAGTCGGAGATTTCTCTGCTTAGCTCGGCGCCACCGCTGCTTTTCACCTCGCCGTCGTTCTTCCATCACCGAGGTGTGTGTGAGACCAAGCTTCATTTTTTGCTCTTCTTCTTCCTCCTTTGATGCGTCAGCTAAGAGCGTGTAGTGAGCCCAAAATCTCTCTCTCTCTCTCTATCTCTATGTTTTATTCGTGAGTTTGGGTTGAGCATTATTGTTCTTTCCCTTTCTTTGCTGCCGTGACTTTTGGGAAATGAAGGATTGAAATAATTTTTCCTTTTTTCCTTTTTTTTTTTTGCAGCAGGTTATTTAAAGAAAGAAGGAAGGTTGGAGGTTGTTCTTAGCAGATGAAGTATTTACGACTGAAAAGAAAGTATTACATTGATAGGTACTATGACTTAACCCAAACACTTGCACTAATCCGCATCTTTATCCGGAGAAGAGAGGTAAGATTCTATATTTTTTCCGTACCCATGATTTCTTTTATTCCTTTTGGTTCTGTTGATTTAAGACTTTTATGTTGAAGATAAGAATCCTAAAGTAAAGGAGTATTAATCAAGTGGTCTTATAAAATAATACCATGCATTTGGTAACAAATATAATGCATTAGGTTTCATGATTGCTTATGTCTCTTGATAAATTGTATGGGAAATCATGAATTAATTCAAAGGAAATGTCTGTTAATGATTCAAATGATGCTTGTAGGAAATTATTTATGCTTGAAGAAAACGTCTATTAGTGATTCATGAGGAGAAGAGGGAAGTTAATTTCGTATTAAATAGTAGGAAAAAAATTAAGTATACTCAACTTTTTGCTTCACAAGATTATTTAACATCATATGCCCAGTTACTTTATTTGGTCTGTATATTTTTATCTATTTAATTCAACTTTATTCAAACTCACTTATGTGCAGGGCTAGTTAAGATTTATCTGGGTTACAATTTCAGTGCTTAAAATTATATTACCCTTTTATAGAAACGACACTCAGATTTTCATTGGCATTACTTACAACCCTTTACATTTCCTCAGCACAACAATTGGCCTAAATTCGTTTTAACGATCTGAAAGTACTAGAGTGCATCTAGAGCTTTCATTCATAATTAAGACACAATCCTTATTTCATAGGCAGTATGCCATTTATTTATCCCAAATACATATATCACTACAAAAAAAACGTGATTTAGTAGCGGTTAAAAATAGGTATTCGTAGCGGTTGTAACCGCTACAAACTATATTAGTAGCGGTTAGAAAAACCGCTACTAAATCGTGCGTTGCAAGCGGCTTTGTAGCGGTTATATAAAACCGCTACTCAATCAAAAATAACCGCTACAACGTTTGTAGCGGTTAATAGTAACCGCTACAAAATCAAGAGATATTTGTAGCGGTTATATAACCGCTACAAATATGAAAAATTTTATTTAGAGTGAATTTTTTTTTGTAGCGGTTAAAAAACCGCTACAAATATATAAAAATGAAAATTTGTTAAAAATGACTTTTTTTATTTGTAGCGGTTAAGAAACCGCTACCAAATTTGAATTTCCTGAAATTAGTAGCGGTTCTTAAAACCGCTACTAATTTCATGAAATTCAAATTACCCGCCAAAAAATTTAAATTTACCTTTAAAAAGGCGCGTTATTTAGTAGCGGTTTAATAACCGCTACAAATATTTAAATTTTTTTTTAAATATATACGTTAATTTTTTTCTTTTTTTTCAATATTATATTAAATAGTTTAATTTGTTATTATTTTATTTGTTTCAATTAGTTTATTATTTAATAGTTTAACTTATTAATAAATTAAAAAGAAAAAATGTAATTGAATATGATTAGTATAAAATTATATTAATAATATTATTAACGATAGTTAGGTAATAAGGAAATATTATGTTTTATAATATCATGTAATTATATCTGAAAAATAGATGAAAATGAGATAGAGTTAAGATATATGTAGAAAAAAAGATGTTTAGAATAAATTTTATAGAAAGGAAAGAAGTATTCTAAAAGAAATTGAAAATCTTGTTACCATATTTGATCGTATTATTCAGCTCCTCAACTCATAAGAAAGAAGTTGTAAATGAGAGGAAATGAAAGAAGGGTAAGGTGAAAAGAAATTGGGGGTGTTTGAAATGAGTTGTGATAAGGGTATTTATAGGGATTTACGTATTATTTGTAGCGGTTAATGTAGCGGTTAAAGTAGCGGTTACTAATTAGTAGCGGTTATTTATATTTTTGTAGCGGTTTAATTATTTGTAGCGGTTATATGTTTTTTTGTAGCGGTTTAATAACCGCTACAAATATTATATTAATTTTTTTTTTAAATTTTTTTTTTTACATTTTATTTTAACACAATTTTTTTGGATTTTTTGTAATGAAAAATTTTTTACACTTGAATTCTACAAATATTAATTTAATTGTTTTTACATTTTATGTTAACACAAATTTTTTGCATTTTTTGTAAAGACGATTTTTTTACAATTGAATTTGATCACTCATCGTCGCCATCCCTACAGAAATTTTGTAAAAAAATTATTATTATTGATGTATTATTAAATTTAAAAAATTTAATTGAAATGACGTGGACTTAAAAAAACTCACCGCAGTAGAGGTAAATTGTCATCGCCTTCAGGGAAGTAGTTTTCAAAATCAGCTGGCTGAAATGGCTCACTCTCGTAGGCGATGTTATCGCCTTCACCCATGTCGTAAAGGTCTCTTGGCTTTAAATGAACGACCATGTGCCAATCCCTATGCCGCTCGTCCTCGACATAATAAACCTGATGTGCCTCTGAAGCTAGAATATACGGCTCATCATCTTGAGAAATACCAGTATGAATCGGCCGTGAGAAATTGACTGATGTGATCCCTAGGTCGTCAGTTGTCAGTCCCCGAGAAGTAGTGGTATTTGCCCACAAACACTTGAACAGCGTCACGGTGAAACGGCCTTGATAATTAAGCTCAACCACATCAAGAAGCTTGCCATAGTAAGGGACGCCTCCGAACTGCATGTTGGCGTCACTGCTGCTCGCATAACTCCTTGTCCCAAATGTGCCATAAACACCCGAATTCTGTGTTTGCAATCCCTGATCCCGTGAAACCGTGCAAAACTTAAAACCATTGACATTGTATGCTGTAAACCGTTTTGCATGATCAAGAGGGCCGATTGCGAGAGCTCTGAAATCCGGTGAGTGTGGGTTGTGGTCATTTAGTATTCTGCGAGCAAACCAGCCCGGGAATTCTCTGTGGACCCTCCTATCAACTTCCGAGGATGTCTGTGTACGGATCCTGAGCTGACGCTTGACATGACTTCTGAATTCCCTGCAATTAATAATGGAAAGGCGTTAGTGAAATGAAAGTGAGAAATGTTACGAAAGATATAGATCGAATAACGTAACATACATGTGAGTGTACAATTCTTACCGTATGAAAGGCTCAACTTGAGTGCAATTAATCAAGACATGTCTATGTGCTTGGAACTTCTCAGTTGCCGTTAGTTTGAAGTTCTCAGTTGCTCCAACTGGTTTACCAACACGAGGGATAAATTCTCCTGATGTCGGCGCAGGTTCAGGACAATCGTCAACACGAGGCGGGCGGTTGAAAGCCGTCTCAAGATCATCAAAGTACCTTGAGCAAAAATATAACACCTCATCCCCTATATAGCCTTCAGCTATACAACCTTCTGGCCACGCCTTATTCCTCACGTAAGATTTTAATTTCCCAAGGAACCTACGAAGTACATAAGAGAAAATTTATATAAAATGATGAAAAAGACGACGAGCAAACATTAAATACAGACAATAAATGAAAGCACATATATAAAATGAGTACCTCTCAATCGGATACATCCAACGATATTGTACTGGTCCAGCGAGCTTTGTTTCATGAACGAGGTGGACTGTGAGGTGAACCATCACAGTAAAAAAGGACAGAGGAAAGATCATCTCCAAGTGACAAAGCGTAAGAATGATTTTCGACTGCAGCTGATCGAGCTCCTCAACGATCAAAACCTTAGAACACAACTTCCGAAAGAAAGAACAAAGTTCCACCAAAACGATGGAAACATCGGGAGGAAGTGTATTCTTTATAGCCAGAGGGAGTAACTGCTGCATAAGAACATGTGAGTCGTGACTCTTCAGGCCAGCAACCTTTCGAGCCTGCAAGTCTACACATCGAGAAATGTTGCTTGAATACCCATCAGGAACTTTTAATTTCTTCAACGTCGCGAGGAACACATCCTTGTTCGGTTTTGTGAGGGTAAACTTTGCCGGTGTAAATCTGTCATTCTCATCTGGCCAAGCGTCTTCACGAACTCCCATGTCGCGTAAATCTTTCCTAGCTTGAAGGTGATCTTTTGTCTTGCCGGGTTCGTTAAGCAGCGTATACAGCACATTGTCGCAAACATTCTTTTCAATGTGCATTACATCAAGACTGTGGCGAAGTAAATTAGATCTCCAATACGGAAGCGTGAAGAAGATACTTATCTTCTTCCACTGCTGAGGCGCCAAAGTCCTGCGCGTCTTTTGGCGAGTTTGTGCTGAACCGTCGCTTTTTCCAAACTCGACGTCAACATGCTCAAGCTGCTGTAAGATATCTGTACCGGACAAATCCTGTGGTGGTCCTCTTTTCTCTGGTTTCCCATTGAAGCGATTCCGTTGCAATCTGAACTTATGCGTTCCATCGAGAAACCTCCGATGCCCCATAAAGCACCACTTTCGGCTGTAGGGAAGGCGCAGTGCGTCAGAGTCGAAATTGCAAGCCGGGCACGCCGACCCAGTGTGCACGTTCCAACCAGATAATGTGCCAAGGCCAGGAAAGTCACTGATCGTCCACATCAAGGCTGCACGCATGTTGAACAAAGTTTTGCTGTGAGCGTCGTACGTCTCCAAGCCGACATTCCACAGGTCAAGCAATTCCGCAATAAGCGGTTGGAGATACACATCGATGTCATTGCCCGGTGCCTTTTTGCCTGGAATGATCATAGACATAATGAAAGAGCTTTGTTTCATACACATCCAGGGGGGTAAGTTGTAGGGAACTAAGACTACCGGCCAAATGCTGTAACTTGTGCTAAGATTCCCGAAAGGATTGAAACCGTCGGTCGCCAACGCAAGCCGGACATTTCTGGGGTCAGTCGCAAAATCTGGAAAGTCGTTGTCAAACGTTTTCCAAGCAGCTGCATCCCGCGGATGTCTTAATTTACCGTCTTCGTTTTTATCAACGGCATGCCACCTCATGTGCTCAGCAGTTTTAGACGACATAAATAATCTTTGTAGACGAGGTTTCAAAGGGAAGTACCTGAGAATCTTTGCAGGTTTCTTCTTCTGCTTTTTCCCCTTCCGAATTGTCTTGTACCTCGATGTGTGACATCTCTTGCACGTCTCCCTGCTGGAATCGTCTCCCCAATACAGCATACAATCATTTGGGCACGCATCAATCTTTTGATAATTCAACCCCAACCTGTTGATGATCTTCTTGGCCTCGTAGAAGGTTGTGGGAATCTCAGCGTCGGGGAATGCATCTTGTAATAAGTCGAGCAACATCGACATTCCCTTATCCGTGATCCCACACAAGCACTTGATATGATACAATTTGATCAAGAAAGATAATTTAGAATATTTGCGACAACCTTGATATAAAGGACGATCTGCCTCATCCATCAAGCTGAAAAAATCCCGAGCTGCTTCATTCCCCATAAAAGCCGGCTCAGAGCCGTGCACTTCTTCGTTGAAGTTGTCGCCTTGAAATCCAAACGCATCACGCACAGCATCATTCACAGGATCATCTTCATCTACTTGAACGCCTACTTGAGAACTTCGAGGAAGAGCCTCGTCATATCTAACGCCGTGGTTCTCACCATGAACTGCCCAGAACGTATAGTCCTCAGGGAAAGGCTTCACAAGCAAATGTTCCTTTACAACATTTCGTGGATGCCACTTCTTGAACTTGCATTTCCGACACGGACAGACGATCTTGCCGTTACAGCTGGCGTGAGTGAATGCGAAATCTAAGAAACTGTTTAATCCGTACAAATATTCAGGAGAATTGCGCGGCAACTTTATCCATGATTTATCCATAGCTACAAGTGAGAGAGAAGAAAGTATAGAGAAGAAGATGAGTGAGAAGATAATTACGAATGCCTAGAACCTTATATTCTGAAAATCCAACGTTTATAATTTTGTAGCGGTTATTAAACCGCTACACCAACCGCTACAGAAATTCCAACGTTTATAATTTTGTAGCGGTTACATATATAAAACCGCTACTAATATTGAAGCCGTTACTTGGTGGGAAATTCAAAATGTACTTGTTGGGTATTAGTAGCGGTTTTATATCTATAACCGCTACTAATGTTCAACTTATTAGTAGCGGTTATCTATATAAAACCGCTACTAATATTAAAGCCGTTGGACATTAAATATAAAAATAATTTTCTAATTTGTAGCGGTTATACATAAGATAACCGCTACAAATGTGCACAGAGGCGGCAATTTTGAAAATTCAAATGATTTGACTGTTTGTAGCGGTTATTAGTGTATAACCGCTACAAATTTACTTATATATTTGTAGCGGTTTCTGAAGAGAAACCGCTACAAATATATAAGTAAATTTGTAGCGGTTATCGTTTTAAAACCACTACAAATATACATTTATAAATGTATATATAATTTATTTTTTTTAAAATATATTTAAAAAATAAATTAATATATATTTAATTTATTAAGTTATTATATATTTGTAGCGGTTATGTACTAATAACCGCTACAAATATATACAATTGTAGCGGTTTTAACCAAAAACCGCTACAAATATATACATTTGTAGCGGTTTTAACCT
Source organism: Inga leiocalycina (assembly GCA_963242795.1). Classification (NCBI taxonomy): domain Eukaryota; kingdom Viridiplantae; phylum Streptophyta; class Magnoliopsida; order Fabales; family Fabaceae; genus Inga; species Inga leiocalycina. The sequence goes on from OY725321.1 coordinate 12,917,225, forward strand.
AAAACCGCTACAAATATATATATAATTTTTTTTTTAAATTTTGATTTAAATCATTTATAAATTATTTCAATGCGATATATTAATATAAATATAATTATATAAAACACAATAAGAAAATTCTGAAATAAAATCTCATAAATATTTACAAATGTTTAAAAGAAAATAAAATGTCCTAAACTAAGGAGCTGGGGGCTGATCCTCTGGTGCTCCCTCAGGTGGGGCTCCCTCAGATGCCGCTGGATCGGGCCGCTGCGCAGACTGAACCGCACCATCGTCATCAGCAGGAGGAGGAGCAGTAGGAGGAGGAGCAGTACTCGGGACGACGTAGTGAGGGACAGGGGGGACCGCTGGATGCTGCTCGTCCGGGAACAGCCGACCCCATGCTCGATCGAGCATAGTGTTCGCGATCTCACGCCACTGCGTCTGCTGCGCGTATATAGCGTCTGCATGGATCTGCAGCTGCTGCTGCTGCTGCACCTGCATCTGCTGCATCTGCTGCGCCATCTGCTGCTGCAAATCTGACCGCAGCTGGTCAATCGACTCGTCCCTCCGACGTCTGACCCCTCTAGACGTGCCAGCCTCAGACGCGGCGCTCCTGCCGTAGATCATGCTGGGTCTGGCGCCTATCCCCATCCCCCGCACTCGTCCGGGGTGCTCAGGCTGACTAAGGCCCGCCTTCAGAGGAGCCGTCGGGTCCACTGACCCCTGTGACTCCTCAGGCTGGGTCTGTCGCAGCTCAGCCTGCGACTGCTGCATCCGCTCCTGCCATTTTATGAAACAATTAATAATTACAATTTTTCATTATTAACTTGGTATTGTAAAAAATATAATATTAAATTAACTTACAATCGCCGCCTCTGCCTGCTGAGAGGTCGCAGTCCCGTCACGGTGTCTGTGTGTCATGGCGTACAGCTCCGCATAGTCCGTCTGACGGTTCTCCTGCTGTGCCTTCGTCTCCTGAAACAATTACAAAACAATAATTAGTGTTATGAATTAATCAGCTAAAAGTAAGTGAAGTACTTGAAAAGTTACCAGCTCGCTGTAGGTCACAGCAAAGGTCTTCGATCCTGCTGTGTGGTGGATCGTCTGCTGCGCCCGGTTCGCGGCGTTCCTCCGAGCAAGCTCCTGGAAAAAAAAATTAAATGTATTATAATTTAAAATTAAATACAAAATAAATTGATATTATAATTTAATATTTAACAATTACAAAATTATATATCAAAAATCTAATAAATACATTACCTGCGCCTCAGGGCTCCTCCTGAACTGGACGAAACGCGCCCAGTCGTTCGGCGGCACGCCGTCCGGTACGCTCTCCTGCAGCTGCTCCAGAGGCATCGTCCCGTCCCTATCCACACTGTGGAAGAGACGGTTCCTCCTGTTCCTCCAGGCGTCGCCTATCTTCACGAGGGCGTACCTCTTCCGGTTGGCCCGGATGGCAAACCGCAGCTGAAAAAAATACATTTAAATATCAATAACACTAAAAATCATAATTTAAAAAAGATAATTAAATAGAATTAATTAAAAAAATATTAATTGAATAGTTTTAATTACCTGAATCACCTCCTCCCAAGCCTGATCCTTCGGCCCCTTCGGAATGTGCCTCCACGTCGGGAAGTGAACGGGGAACCGCATCCAATTCGATCCCAGATCGCTCAGGAAGCGGTTGAGCAGGTGACCCCCATTGTGGATCGGCTGGTCAGTGCCCTCGTTCCACGGCACTACAACTCGCAGGGACCGGTCCATGCTGTTCAGACCGGCCACATCCAGCCTCCTCGTCGACACGTTCCCCTGCTCATCTGCATAGTTGACCGCACGTTAGATAAATTATAATTCAAAGTTAAAAAGTTAAAAAATTAAAAAATTAAATAATTTACCTTCGACCTGCACCTCAAACCCAGTGGACCGCGAAGACGACCCTCGTGGGTTGTTCTGCTCCCGAGCCTCTTCCTCATCGAGGAACTGCTCCATCTCCCTGAACCCACTAATCGGGATCTCGAACTCCTCCTCGTTGAGGAAGTCCTCAACGCTAATATCTGGCACATCCACCTCAGGCATCTCAGCTGTGGTCGTCGCCTGTGGGATCGTCTGCGGTTCCTGTGGAGGGATGGGCTGAGATGCCTCGGTAGCCCTGCCTGCGCGCTGCCCCCTCCCTCTGCCCCCTGCCCGGCTGCTGCCACCCCGTAAATTCGGTCTGGGGACCTCAGGGGCCTTCCCCTTCCCCTTATCCTGTCCTGAAGCCATATCAACTGTACAAATTAACAAAAAATTAGTCACATTATTATGCAAAAATATAATAAAATTACAAATATAAATAAAATACGTGTTATATACGTACCTCAAGTGTAAATACTGCGGAATACTGACCAAAAACTCCTATAGAGACGTCTGAACGCTCAAATCTCGAAGAAATCACTCAGAGAAACCTCAGTAAACAAAATGAGCAAACGGAGAAATGAAGGAGGTGGGGGGTTTAAATAGGCCAGTAATTAGTAGCGGTTATTAAAAATAACCGCTACTCTAACCGCTACAAATAATTAAATTTGTAGCGGTTCTACAATAACCGCTACAAATCATCACAACGTTTGAAATTCTGTAGCGGTTATTGCCCAGAACCGCTACAAATTTGGAGTCTCTTGAAATTCTGTAGCGGTTTTGGGCAAGAACCGCTACAAAATTCTGACCTTTGGTATTTTGTAGCGGTTATTGTGCATTAACCGCTACAAAATAACCGCTACAAGTTTTGGCGGGAATTTCGCGCCAAATTTGTAGCGGTTGTTTGTAGGAAACCGCTACAAATATTCTTGCCGCTACAAATTTGTAGCGGTTTATGTGAAAACCGCTACAAATGTCATAATTTGTAGCGGTTTATTATAACCGCTACAAGTCCACCGCTACAAAATACCTTTTTTTTTGTAGTGTATAGCGGGCAAGGCTTTCAATGCCTATAGATAACTATAGAGTGCTCGGCTTTATTCTTTATCACTCAAGGTGTACTTCAAATAGAAGAGGAAAGCTTTATTAGAGGTGGTGTTTCTTTATTCCCTTTGGTTGGATATACATCATAACAACAATTTATTTAACAAATATCCCGAGTTTTTATGAAGATGTCACCATCTTGTCCCAAGTTGGGTCCTTATGACTTCTTGACAATCTAATAATCTTGACCAATACCATATCCTACGATTAATACATCATCATCGTGTAAACATGATTCGATGGCTGAGTAATTGCGCCCTTAAAAATTCTTCGTTAAAGTTTAGAAAACAATTATTAATTATTTTGCAAATGTTTCTTATTGGATGACAAAGTAATTGAAATATGACTTACATTATTGTAAACCTTAGAATCTGAGCTTGCAAATAGGAAACATTAACAAAATGCTTGAGAACCAAACAACAGAGAGAACTTGTTGATATAAGGGCGCCAAATCAATAATTTGCACCATATCAATACTTATAAATATCAATAATAGCACTTCCTCCATCAAAGTAAAATAAAAAATGAAAATAAATACATATGTTTAAACTGTCCAATTAGTTGACACAAGTATAAACACTAACAAGTGTGAAATTTCAAGCACTATTGTTAGCTGTGCGTGTATGGATAGTCTAGCTCTAAAGCAATACCATCATTGTTGATGACATATTGAAATGCGTCACTAACGTATAAACACTAACGTATGTCAAATGCGTTCAGTTAGGGTTGTTTTCTATATATATATATATATATATAAACACACACTCATACATCCTAATGGTATCATTTAACATATGCATAATAGCAAATCAAATTTATTTTTATAAGTGAGCGTTGGGCATTCTCTGCTATTCGATTTATGGAAGGAATAAATCAAATAGTCTCACAATGTTTTTGGTTCTTTATGAGCAACTCCTTGTATCTTCCATTAAGTAACAAAGGCTATAAAGAAGGTATTTAGTGCATTTGAATGTCATCAAGAATGATGATTTTGCCTTAGAGCTGATTTCATCAAGAATGATGATTTATCCTTATACTACTGACAATTGTGCTTGCAATTCTGCATGTTGTGTCCTCTAATTAGGAAGTTAAATATTTGGATTTATTTTTATCTTATTTTGATTTGATATAGGAAAAAAACTAATTTGCTATTATCGATGATTATGATTATTGATATCACAAACTTATATTCAAAAGTTTTCTCTGTTGTTTTGTTTTCAAGTAATTTATTAGTGTCCTTCTATCTGTAAGTTTGTATTTCATGTTCCAATAGTGAGTAAAATTTTTATTACCTCACCAGTTTGCCTATAGCAACAAGACACATTTGAAAAGTCATCATAGATGGTATCTTAACTTCAAAAGAGAATATTTAATGGGGAAGATTGCTCGGCCATTAAAAAAAATAATTAATTAATGAAAAACTAACATTCCATATTAATTGTAGGATATGTTCCATCGGTAAATGGTTAGAGTTATTTTATTGTCAAATATTGATGGAGATATTTGCGTTACATCAAAAGAAATACGGGTGCTATTCAGTGAGCATGTGACATAAATTGTTTCTGTACATATCCAACCAAAAGAGACAAAGAAACCCAGTAATTTGTTGTATATACTATGCATGTATTATATATAAATAAATGGGGCACCATTTGTCGTGTAATAAAGCCAAGAAATATATACTTCACCTACTCTAGTTAGGTGTTGTACTATGCATGTATTATAATGTGCTATGGTTGTTGATTCTTTATTATCTGTTTTGTTTGGTGTCACTTCTCTTTATTTTGTGTTACTGACGTCTGAAGGAAAACTTGTTTTTCTTATTAGTTAGGTGATCTTTCCATATTTCAGATAAAAGAGGGGTGTGCGATATTTTTAATCTTTTAATGAACTAAAGTGTGTTAAAGAAATGAGTGGCCGTGAAAATTAGGTTGTTTGGCTTGTTGGATTAATTACACAATTGTGTTATGAATATTAATTATATGGATGTCTATTGACTCATATTCAGACCAACTTACTTTTCCAGTCAACTTGATCTCTAAAATTGGACATCACTGTTTATATGAAGGCACTGTTCATACATACATTACTGTAGTACGCGATTTACTATAGCAATATGCATAAATCATGATTCATACGCGTTTTTTGTGTCTATAAATAGAGGTCTTGGGCTAAGAATTTTGTACAGGCAAGTGAATGAGAATTTCTCTCTATTTTCTCTCTTGAGTTTCTCTCTTCTTTACCTTTTGCTCTCTCTTATTATAAAATATCTATTATAAGGGAGAGCAATAGGTAAAGAAGAAAGAATTTCTAGAGAGAAAATAAAAAAAATTTCTCATTCACTTATCTGTACAAAATGCTTAACCCAAGACTCTTATTTATAGATACAAAAAACGTATATAAACAGTGATTTATACATCAACTAATAAGAGTGTGTAGTGAGCCTAAAATCCCCCCCCCGGCCCCTCTCTATGTTTTGTTCGTGAGTTTGGCTTGAGCATTGTTGTTCTTTCCCTTTCTTTGTTTTATCCCCACCTCTTTTTTTTATTTGGTTCCAAATTTTATCCCCACCTTTGAATTATGTGTAATTTGTATTTTCCTTAGCCCCTTTGTTTTAAAAAATTTCAAGTTTGAGACAGTGTTTGGCTCTCAACCAAACATGGACAACCTAGACAAAAGCAAATGTGCATGAATAATGAGCAAGATTTAAGATCGAAAACATGTTTACCTATCTTCCAACGCTAGTGGATCGCCTAAATGAAATAAAATGTCCGAGAATAATGAGCCGCAAATTATCGGGACACAAGGAAACGACAAGATATATGCATTGCACTTGGATAAAGAAAAAAAACATTTGACACTTATCCAAAAAGGGAAAATTTTGTAACTAATCTTATTTATTTTTGTGTGGATAACTATTTTCTTGGAGATTGTGTGGTTAAATAGAGGGAAAATTAGAAAATTGAATTTTAAGGTAGAGTGAATGAAGTTTAAAGTTTTAAGGTAGAGTATGTGTGAAATATGTGAAAAGTGTCTTATAAATATGATTTGATAATCAATAAAAATAGGTAAAAATATTATATTTGTAATATAATTTAAGTGATTTTCATTATAAGTTTTACTAATTACACTAAACTCTAATAATAATATATTACTCTGAGTCTCAAAATATAATCTTTAAATTTGTGAATTAGTGTGTCTTAAAATATAACCTTCATTTTAAATTTATCAAAATATTTATTGTGCTTTTTCAACTTCACCCCTTAACTATATCTGTTGTATTTATTATCTAACGATTGTCCTCTTTGCAAATAACGGAATAGTTGAAAAATATATACATTTATTGTTCTAAACTAATTTTAATTAATTTCTTGATAAATACAAATTAATTATTTGAAGTTTATAATTAAGGAGAGAGGGTAATTATTACTATCTCTTGTTAACCTTATTAAATATGAGAAAACATTGAAAAAAATATTTAATACTCATGAGAAATTAACAAGTGCCTTAAAAAAAAAGGATCAATTAAAATATTTCCTCTGATCTTTTTTATAAGAGGAAAAAATTTGAATTACCTTGATACTTTTTATAAGAGTTTAACAAGAGTTGTTTAAATATTTAATGAGTTTTTTTTTTCTATTTTTACCTTTCATTAATTATATGTATTGTATTAATTAAAAATTAGTAATACTTATATTTACTCAATTTCTCTCCTTTACTTATCCCTTCATAAATAAGGGTATACTTGAGAAAAAAAGTTTTTTCAAACATACTTATTATTTTTAATTAATTTTACCTAATCTTTTAAACCACATAATTTAATTATTAGCTCTTATAAATAGAAAAGGAGTGAATACTTATTAATTGATGCCTAGTAAGAGTAAAGAGATAGAAAGAGTTAATGGCAAAAGATCCATGTTGGGCCTTTTATGTTTGGGCTGAAACAGCTGCCTCCAGGCCCATTCGGCCCACAGTCAACGCCGAGATGTGAGCAGGCGTACTTGGGGAAATACACACATTTTCCCCGCTTGAAGGCTTCCCCATACACATAATAATAAACTACACACATTTTCACCAGGAAGAAAAAAGGGAAAAGAAAACGCATGGAAATCTTTTGGACATTCTCAAAGGAACGTTGAGCTTCTCTTTCTGCCTCCAATTACTAGAGAGACCTGTCACAGTAAGTTCGAATTCCCTTTCGATACTATATTTCTCTCTGTTCTTTGATGAATGTTAATATCTAAATTATTTTCATTTTTTTTTCTCTTGGATTTTTTCCCCGCCAAGTTTTTCTCATTATATATAGCTCCCTTGTATTATGTCTTCTTTTAAAATGTTTGATAGGAATGGTGATGATTAGCTTATAATATTACATCTCATTGTCATGGAATATTAAGAGTTCTAATCAAACGTTTTCATGCAGATTCCATGCTTCAATGTTCAGCATTCAAACTTGGCCACAGTTTCTGACAGTTTTCTATTAACATTTGCATTGAATGTAAGTTTTTCTCTCGTTGTAATTTACTGATACCGAGTCTTACTCTTTGCTTACGGATATAGTGATCGATGTTATAAAAACAAGTGAAAGGTTGCCAGCCAGAAACTAACCAGCAAAATTTCGAATTTATTACAACTTCGAGCTTCTCTCTTCAAATTAAAACATGAACAACTTTACACAATTGAGCAATATTAGTCATTAGATTATTTCCGGTTAATATAATTTTTTATCCCTCAAACTTACCCCTATATTGGTTTTGGTTCCCCAAATTTCAAACCAAGGGTTTTAGTTCCTAAAGTTTCATTTATCTTAAAATACTGGTCCTTATAACTCAATAAAAATTTGAAACATTTTTCCCTAAAGGCACCAAAATCAATAGTTTAAAATTTAAGGGACCGAAATCAAAATGAGGGCAAATTTGAGGGACCAAAGATGGTATTAACCCAATTATCTCATTCCTGAGCAATTCTATAGTCTGATGTGAGTTTATAGGTAGATTGAAAGAGGATTGTTGATATTAAAAAAAAGAAAAACATAGAGGATTGGGTCTTCTTAACAAGGATAAGGTGTAGGTTTAGTAATAAAGATTAGAGGGAGTACCTTTATTTTCTTTCTTATATAATCTCTCTCCACAACATAATTGATAAGGACATTTGTGGAAAGGAAGAATTTAATATTATTGACTTTTTGCTAAGTAACTTGTACTTATGATCAAACACTTCATCCGTCTTTTGTATAAGAATCCAAAATTTAAATTGCCTTCATCTTTTTTATAAGAGCCATGTAAGAATTGTCTGAACGTTTAATATTTTATTCCATTTTTACCCTTATTAATTATATAAATTGCATTAATTAAAAGGTTGGTGATACTTATATATACCCTACCTCTCTCGCTTACTTACTCCCTCATAAATAAAAGCATACTTTGAAAAGAAAGTCTATTTTAGGTACATTTATTGTTTTTAACTAATTTTAACCATTTTTTTAAATCACGTAATTCAGCTATCGATATCTTATAATAAATATTGAGGGGGGTGTGCATAATTGTGTTTTATTCATTATTATACATAAGTTATTTGGATTTTTCGTCATAATTAATGTTTAAATACGACTATTTGTATTTTTTTCCTTCCTCAAAACCTCATTAGTTGGGGTAAATATGAGAAAATTTATTAATTTAAAATATATTTAATAAGTTAACAATCATTATTTGATTCATGTGAATTAGCTAAAAGTGCCTTATAATAAAAACTAGATAGGATACTCCCTCTAGTCCTTATTATAAGGCACCAACTATCAATTTTGACAAACCAATAAAAATAATTAAAAGTATTAAAGTTGTCGTAAAATTCAAGTGATTTTCAATATTACCCTTACCAACTACACTAAACTCAAATATCATATTAATTTTTACTCTCTCCCACTACTCTTATTAAATATGGACAGGCATAAAAAAATAAATTAAATGCTCTTTAAAAACTTGTAAGTGCTTTATAAAAAGGATTAAGAAAATTTTTTAGTTGATACCTTTATGATAAGGACAAGATGGAGTATGATAGAAGACGTGGTAAGCCCAGCCTTGGCTTCAACTAATGAAAAAAACCCAATTAACGCATTTAATACTATACAGCCATCATAATTATAAGTACAGCATTTAATGCATGAAAAATATATACAGTGCATAATTGTGATTCATTCATTCATAAATAAATAAATGCCCTATTTAATTGACCTATTTAATAACCTATTTACATCCTTCTTTTTATAAAGAAAACCCAATTCTGAAATTTATATAACTCAGACTATAGAATTGCTTAGAACCCAGAAAGTGACCAATGAGTCCTAATGCTCAATTGTGCATAATTGTTCTATTTCTATTGCTTCTATGCTCTCTCTTAGGTACGTTATTAGATTCAGTGGGTGTTTTTATATGCGCTAGAAGCAGTACTTTTATGCTTTACGATATATATCTTATATAGTCGAAAATCATTTAAAATAAGTTAATCCAAACACCTACGCACTTAATAAATTCTCGTCAAGTTTTTTTTTTTTGGGGAAACAGAAAGGGTTTTTATTTCTAATTAATGCTTTGTTTTTTCTGTGATCAATCCCTTATTTTAAAATGATGGTTTAGGAGGCACTTACATGCCAGTTAATGGAGAGGTAATAATCTCAAAGAATTAATGAAATGGACTGTGGGCCAATTGGGCCTGGAGGCATCTGTTTCAGCTCAAAAACAAATGCCCAGCATGCCTCCATTTTCCTCATTGCCAACATAAAAGTTAATTCTAACTATGAGGAGGGTTCTTTAAGCATCTAATTAATGGTTTGATCCCTGGCCGTGTGTATGAAGAGGGTCTTATAGCTAGCATTAAAGCCCTTTCGAGAAGTCTATGCTGTGAGGAGATTAGTTACCGCTACCAACGGTGGATACCTGGGCCTAAAAAAAACATAAAAGTTAATACTGTGAAACTATAGCTTGATGTATCGGCTTAAAATTAATGAAATTGTCATATATTTTGCAGAGAACATGGTGTGTAGCAAGCCCAAAAGCATATGAGAGTGTTTTGAAATGCATCGTCAACAAGATATGTTTGAGTACAGATTGTAGGATTCTGAAGCTAGGTGGTTCTTGTCACACCAACAATAAATCGGCCCAGGACTCGGTCGCCATGAATTTGTTCTACACGAGCCACCAGAATCAAAACTGTGACTTCTGAAACGCCAAAATCCTTTGTTTTACTGACCCAAGTACGTAATTTATTTAAGGGTTTAATATTATTGTCAGTCCTTCCAATTTGATCGTATTCTAGTTTTGGTTGATACAATTTCAAATCATGGTTTTTTCATCCCTATAGTTTTTTTAGTCCAAAACATTAGTCTCTATAGTTATATAATAACTTAAATGTGAGTTTAATGAAATTAATGCGGTTAAGTATAGGGAGCAAAATCAAAACTTCATAAAAGTATAGGCACTAAAACAAAAACTCATTAAAATTAAATACATGGACCAGAACTAAAACTTGTTAAAGTATAAATGAAGTTTCCCTTTAGAGAAAAGCCCCTACTTGGCAAATTGTTTTATCATAAGGACCTGTTGTGATTTATTCTCAAGGGGTGTAACTTTTCTCTAGTTGTGTGTGACATGTATATTCTAATTATGTGCAGAAGTTTTCAAATTATATTCTAATACATGGACCACATAGTTAAAGAAGAGTTGCACTTATTGACAATAATTGTACCCTCTCAAATTAATGAAATCAAATTTGAAAGTGAGAAAGAAAAGGATGAATTCAAATGGTAGAAGACAGATTTTATTGTTGGAAATTAATTTTTCGGTTCAAAATCGGTTTTGTCAGTCAAAATCAATTTATTTATCTTCTATCACCCATTTATATTGCCTTTTTTATTTATATTCACGAGTTCGATACATTTCAATGACATATATACTCTTTTACGATGAACATGCTATATATATGTGTGTATGTGTGTACGCATACTTACATATTTTATGCAATGGGTCAGGAGAATTAACTAAAAGTTGTTCAAGTTCCATCGACTAAACTCATAAGCACCTTGTATTGATTACCCGCATGAAGCGTAGTTTCATATAAATTTTTAACACGTTTCTTTTTCCCTCAATTCCTTTTTCATAATTTCATATGTATATTTAATTTCAGGTTTTGGATCATGTCACATGCCAGGGAATTGAAATAATGAAAATATTAAGACGTGGAAGTGGAAGACTATACATACATTCAGGGACGTGTGAGACTAAGGGATTGGAACAATAATATATTGTATTCATGGAAAAATAAATAAAGTTTAAAAATAAAATTTATTAGTTTTGTAAAGAAATTTGTGGACCTGCTTAAAAAATAAAAAATACCTGCAAATAAGATATTTTATCTTGTGATGGTCAATTAAATTGCAGGTCATGGAATGCGCAATTATAGGAGATGAGTGAGGAGATGAGGTTGATAGAATACAAGGCATAAAGAGCAATGTTGTAAAAGCCGGACCTGACGTTAAACCGAAAAGGTCAGAGGGTCAAGGTTCAACCGGTTGGACCGGTTGAGCCATTTAATCGAACCGATGACGTAATAATTAAATTTAAAAATATTATATATATATATATATATATATTACAATGATTAGTTACTAGTCTAATTTTATATGAAGTTCTTAAAGTCACACAACACCATTTAAAAATCTCATCATTTGTCATCTATCTGGATAAATGCTTAAAATATCCACTACTCAAGGGTTATACAAATCTGATTATGTTGATATCAATATTTTAAAAGCTGGACCGGAAATCGAGTCACAAAAGCTAACGGGTCATGGTTCAAACAGTCGGATCGTCTGGTCAAGCTGGTCACATAATAATAAATTTAAAATAATACTTATATACATATAGAATGATATAAATATAATTTATCTAATTTATTAAAAAAATTATAATGTCAAACTTTGGTTAAAAGTCTAGCCCTTGACTAAAATGTAACAAACTTCATTTATTTTAATACATAGGATGTGTTTATTTTGAATATTTTTATAGTAAATGGTGTAACTGTTGTTGTAAATATCTTTGCCTTTTCTCTTTTTTTTTTATAAAAAGGAATCCTTGGTAAACGTGTGTGATGGTGACAGGCATTAAATGAAAATACTATTTTCATAGCACTTAAAGCAACTTTACCCTTTGTCCTCTAAACAAATTTTAAACTATCCGACCAAAAATCTTCATTTTGAGTTTTCAGTTTTCGGATCTATGGTTTCATTTTTCCTGTTCATGGCATCGGAGCTTTCATTTTTATCATTCATGGCTGTCGCACAACGTTGGTGGTTCTTCTATCCTCTCCTTTGATCTCATTACTTCTTTCTTTTCTGTTGTCTCAACTCAAATCTGGTTCTATTTTATCTGTGTGAGTACACATATTCAGGTCGTTCGGTTTTTGCAAACAGGAAAAATGAAACCACATGGGAAGAGCTTGGGCCTAGTACTATACATGGGAAGACTCATTTAGGCCTAAATAAGCATATTTGGAGTCTTAATTGCTGACTACATGTTCTTGAATTTGGTTGTGCGAAAATCAAAGAGTAGTTGGCAGATTTGACTTTTGATTTCTTTAAGCATGTTGTATTTGATTTTTCAACTTTCTTCTAGATTGTATTAGACTTTTGTGTTCATTATATTACACTTTTAGGTTTCCTAGCACATGGTTTTACAATTTGTCTTGGTTGTTTTCAAAATTGTAATTATTGCAATTAGGTCATATTTTCCTATAAATACTTGGTGCTTCTTCATTTTTAGGACACAATTCATATTAGAATGATAAATGAAAGTTGCTCTTCTGCACTTTGTTTCTTGAGAGTGGATTCTCTCTAGGGTTCTTTTTAGAACTAACAAACTTATCAAGGCTTGATCAACCTTATGGCGTATGGCGTTTTCCAACACTTCGGGTCCTTGTTCTTTCTTATTCAAGGGTTCAAGTGGATCGTCGATATGTGTTTAGTTTTCTTGGGGTGTGTATATTTCAGAATTGGTTGTGGGTTCGTGGGATCTTCCCTTGTGGGTTCGTACCATCTTGGTATCAGAGATTCGGATCTAAATTCAGGTCATATCTATCTGTTCTTTGTTTCCATTTTCGTTTCAAGTTTTGTGCTTTGTTCTTGTGTCTGTCCATGCCCAGATTTGTTACTTCTGTTCGTTAAGTTTTCTTTGGGATTTCCAATATTTAGTGTCTTAAATTCCTATATCCCTTTGCAATGTTAGCTACAAAATCGTCAGCAAAATTATTGCCAACCGCTTTAAGCGAGTCATGAACCATCTGGTTGCTGAAAACCAATGTAGCTTTATTGCAGATAGACAGGGTATGGATAATATCATTATTGCCCAGGAGGCTATCCATTCCATGAGATACAAGAGAGGTAAAAAGGGTTATATTGCCGTGAAAGTTGATATGGAAAAGGCTTTTGACCGTCTTGACTGGCGTTTTCTTGAATTCACTCTTAACAGCTTGGGTTTGGGTTCTGATTTTGTCAAGCTGATTATGTCCTGTGTTTCATCCCCTTCCATGAGCATTATTTGGAATGGAATTGCCTCTGAGCAATTCCGGCCTTCTAGAGGGGTGAGACAAGGTGACCCTTTGAGCCCATATCTGTTCGTCCTATGTATGGAAATGCTAGGCCAACTAATCCATCATGAAGTAGAATTGGGAAATTGGCGTCCTCTTAAATTGAGCTCTAATGGCCCTAAGCTGTCCCACCTATTCTTCGCGGATGACCTTGCCCTTTTTGGAGAGGGTTCAAACAAGCAGATGACTGAGATCCGTGATGTCATGGCTCTTTTCTGCCGAATCTCTGGTCACAAGATTAATCTGAATAAATCTAAAATGTTCGTCTCTAAGAATGTTCATTTTAACAGGGCTTATGAGTTGAGTCAGACTGTAGGGATTGGTCTGACTGCTGACCTTGGGAAATATTTGGGCGTTCCCCTCCTCCATAAACGGATGGTTAAGAGGACGTTTGCACCTCTCCTCCAAAAGGTGAAATTGAAGCTAGCTAACTGGAAAGGTAAATACCTGAGTATGGCGGGTCGATCGACTCTCATCAAGTCTGTCCTATCGGCGATGCCTCAATACCAGATGCAATCAACTCTTGTCCCTAAAGGGGTGTTAGCTATGATTGAAAAGCTTAGCCGAGATTTCTTTTGGAACTAGCATGATGAATCCAAGAAACTGCACCTGCTTTCATGGGACATTCTTAAAAGGAGAAAGTGCGAAGGTGATTTAGGAATAAAAGATTTGCATTGCCAAAATAAAGCTTTTCTCATGAAATTGTGCTGGGGTCTTATCAAAAAGCCGGATGCCTTTTGGGTGAAATGTCTACGAGGGAAATACTCTTGTGGATCTTCTGTTGTTCCGCATGTTCAGAGGTGGTGCAACCAGTCGACGGTTTGGTGTGGAATTGTGACCGTCTGGGAGGACTTCATAATGGGTCTTGGCAAATGCCTAAGAAGTGGCCGAAATACGCTTGCTTGGCAGGAATGCTGGACTTCAGTGGACAAGCCCCTTAAATTCTTTATTGACAAAAATAGCCACCTAGTTGATTTGAGTGCTAATGTTCGCTCCTTTAGAACTCATTCGGGGCATTGAGATAGAGATAAATGGGAATCCTTCCTTCCAAATTGGGTGGAGGATAAAATAATGTTGATTCCACCACCTTCGGGCATTGATGAGGATACTATTTGTTGGCGAAATGCTCCTGATGGAAACTTCAGTGTAAAATCAGCTTATGACGCAATCTTTCATCAGCAGATCCATAGTCACCAATGTCACTGGCAGTCGCTATGGCGCTGGGGAATTCCTGAACGTATCAAATTCTTTCTTTGGCAAGTATTCCATGATAGGCTTCCTACTAATGAGATCAGAGCGAGACACAATCCGAGAGCCTTAAACACCTGTCCTTTTCTGTGTGATAGTGTGGAGAGCGTCCTACATATTTTGAGAGATTGTGAGCAACCTCAGATAGTGTGGTTTGCTTTAACTAACCCTCTATATTATAGTATATTTTTCTCTAGTAATTTACAGGATTGGCTCAATTGGAACTTGCAGCAGTCACCAGGAAACAATAAGATGGCTAGATGGCCTTGGCAAAATGTCTTCAGTACCGCATGTTGGATATTATGGAAAAACCGATGTTGCCAAGCTTTTGAAGGGTCATCAGATAGCCCGAAAGAGATAGTTCACAGATGTATTTATCATCTCTCAGAAGGTGTGCTGAACAGCAAGTTTCGACATCAGATATTCCAAATCCCAGAACGAGGAGTACTTCACTGGCAACCTCCTGATCCGGGTGTTCATCGTTTAGATGTTGATGGTTCAGTTGTTAGAGACGGTCAGGCTGCTTGTGGAGGTGTTATCCATGATTACCAGGGTAATTGGATACGTGGATTTCAACAGAAGTTAGGACATACTTTTCTAACTGCTGCAGAAATCCATGCAATCCAATGTGGCCTCCTTCTGTGTAAACAGTTGGGGCTAAAGAAAATCAGGATATTCACTGACTCACTACAGGCAGTCCATCTATTATCCACTCATTGTGATTCGGATCATCCATTATATGATGTTATCTTGGAAACCAGATCTCTCATTTATAGTGACTGGGAGGTAGAAATTTCCCACGCTTACAGGGAAAGCCTTCGCTGTGCGGATTATCTTGCAAGAAAGGCACACATGATTCCGCAGGATCACGAGGAACTTGGGTTTTCCCCAATTGAATGTTTTCATTTTTTTTGCTTTGGATTGTGGCTTACTAGCTCAAGAACATCCTGTAGGACCTAGCCTATAGTGGTTGTCATTTTCAAGCTTTGCTTGCCTTTGTATCAAAAAAAAAAAAGAATCTCTTCTTTCATCTCATTTTAGAATCATTTCAATCCGATTTTTCATTTATGAATTCTATCTATTTTAATCTAGTTGTGTTTTCTGAACAATTCTGGGCTTGTTCATCTTCATTTTTTCCAGAACATCTTGAAATATTCTGTCCTTGTTTGACCTCTTTTCCTTTGTGTTTTACATCATTCAATAGGTTATTTTTATTGTTTAGATCTTTTTGTTCATTTTGGTATCATCTCAATCCAAAATTTCCACTGTGAGTTATAGTCTTTCCAAAATAGAAGCTTTTCTAGAATTTATGGGTTCAGATTTCTTGAGTTTTGTTGTTTGTGATAGATTCTGCATTCTCTTCAAATTTCAGCAGAGGAGAAAAATGAAAAAAAAAAAAGACAAGAGCATCAGAGAAAGAAAAATAAAAAAAAATATTTGATAAGAAAAGAAAAAAAAATACTGAAAAAAAAAAGGATTGTGTTGGAAGTGTTTTGAGCAATATCTATTGTCATACATAGAATTTGTGAAGTCTATGTCATTTAAACTCTTGATTTCCTTGAATTTCCTTTTCCAATACTCACTTTGATATTCCATATTTCTAAAGTGTTGTGTTGATTCCGCAACTTGTGATTGCTTTTGCAAATTGTGATTGCTTTGATTATGAATTGTTTAGTTCTTTAAAGCGCCTCAAGAGGAATCTAAGAGTGGAAAGAGGCAAGAGTGAAATACATCAATTTAAAAGCCAAATTTAAGTGAAACACGAGTATAGAGTAACATCCTTGAGGGAAACACGTGAAGAACTTGTGAGAAAAATTATTTCTCTAACGTCTTTTTTTAGATACAATGTCAAATGCAGAAGAAACATCCGGTGGTAACCCAAAGAATCCAGAAGACCACCTCAAGGCAATGCAGCAACATTTTGCATGTATGGATGTTGTTTTTGGAGAAATAAGGGATAGGATGGATAGACAAGATGAAAGAATTTCAAACCTGTAAAGAGTTAGACCAAATCCTAGAAAGCACAATAGGCGGGATACTTCTATGGATGAATTTGAATCTAAGCATGATGAGGTTAGTGGTGCTAGTGAAGAAGATTTTGAATCTGAATATGAAGTGGGAAGTAATAGGCATAGAGGATATAGGAGGTATAGGAAAGGACATGGCAGAAATATTCCTAGGGAAAGAAATAGAGTGGATGGGAACCTAGGGAGCACCAAAATGAAAATATCACCTTTCCAAGGTAGGAGTGATCCTGAAGCATATTTAGAGTGGGAGAAGAAGATAGAAATGATTTTTGATTACCACAATTATTCTGAGGCTAAAAAGGTGAAGTTGGCAGCAATAGAATTCACTGATTATGCCATTGTTTGGTGGGATAAATTGGGCATTAATAGGAGGAATAATGGTGAGAGGACCGTAGCAACATGGAGGGAAATGAAAACTCTAATGAGAAGGAGATTTATTCCTAACCATTACTATAGGGAGCTTTATAAAAAATTGCAGACCCTTGCACAAGGCTCTAGGAGTGTGGAGGAATATTATAAAGAGATGGAGTTAGCTTTGATAAGAGCTAATGTGCAAGAAGATGGAGAGGCTACAATGACTCGTTTTCTGAATGGGCTTTACAAAGAAATTGCTGACACTGTGGAATTGCAACATTATGTGGAGCTGGAGGACATGGTGCATATGGCAATTAAGGTGGAGAAGCAACTCAAGCGTAAAGGTGCTTCAAAATTCCATTTTGGATCAAGTTCTTCACAAAAACAGATTTGGAAGAAAGGAGAAAGAGCTTTCCAAAAGGAGAAAACTAAAAGCAAAGAAGAAGCTACATTAAAGAGCAAAGGTAAATCTGATTCCCAAACTTCTAAAAATAGAGATATAAAGTGTTTCAAGTGTTTGGGTACAGGTCATATAGCTTCTCAATGCCCCAACAAGAGGGTCATGATTCTTAAAAATAATGTTGTGACTGAAAGTGAATATGATCATGATTCCATTGAAGATGCTAGTGATGATGGGGTTGAATATGCCATAGAAGGAGAATGCCTTGTGGTTAGAAGAGCTTTGAATTGCCAAGTGAAGGAAGATGAGACGAATGAGCAAAGAGAAAACATTTTCCATACCCGTTGCCTCATTAATAACAAGGTTTGTAGTATGATTATTGATGGGGGGAGTGTAACAAATGTTGCAAGCACTACATTGGTTGAGAAATTGAATTTGCTTACCATTAGACACCCTAGACCATACAAGTTGCAATAATTGAATGAATGTGAAGAAATTAAAGTTGATAAGCAAGTTCTTGTTTCTTCTTCAATTGGAAAATATTGTGATGAAATATTGTGTGATGTTGTTCCTATGCATGCTGCACATATACTTTCAGGAAGACCATAGGAGTTTGATAGAAAAGTCAAGAGGGATGGGTTTACAAATAGATATTCTTTTGTAATGAACAGCAGACTTGTGACTCTTGTTCCATTGACTCCAAAACAAGTGTATGAGGATCAACTCAAGATGAAAAGAGAGAAAAATGAGAGAGAGAAAAGAAAAGAGAGTGAAAAAGAGAGAAAATATGAAAGTTCAAAAAAAGAAATCCAGAGAAAGGAAATGAGTGAAGAGAGAAAAGAAAAGAAGAAAATGAGTTTTTATGCAAAAGAAAGTGAAGTGAGAAGTGCTTTTCTGGCTGAAACACACTTGCTACTCCTTGTTTACAAGGAATCCTTTTTGAACACTAATGATATTAACTCTTCCTTTCCTAGTGTTGTTGGTTCTTTGTTGCAGGAATTTGATGATGTGTTCCCTGAAGAAACTCCACCAGGTTTACCACCTATTAGAGGAATTGAACACCAAATTGATTTCATTCCTGGAGCAACAATTCCTAATAGGCCAGCATATAGAAGCAATCCTAAAGAAACAAAAGAACTTCAAAAGTAAGTGGGAGAACTCATGGCAAAGGGGTATGTTAGAGAAAGTTTAAGCCCTTGTGCAGTTCCAGTTCTTTTAGTTCCAAAGAAAGATGGAACTTGGAGGATGTGCATTGATTGTAGAGCCGTCAACAATTTTACTGTAAGGTATCGCCATCTCATTACTAGATTAGATTATATGCTTGATGAATTGTATGGTTCTATTGTCTTTTCTAAGATTGATTTGAAATCTGGGTGCCATCAAATTAGAATGAGAGAAGGGGATGAGTGGAAAACTGCTTTCAAGACCAAACATGGATTATATGAATGGTTAGTTATGCCCTTTGAGTTAACTAATGCACCTAGCACTTTCATGAGATTAATGAACCATGTTTTGTGTGCTTTCATTGGGAAATTTGTTATGGTTTATTTTGATGATATTCTGATTTATAGCAAAAATTTGGATGAGCACTTGAATAATTTGCAATGTGTGCTTGATGTTTTGAAGAAAGAAAAATTGTTTGCAAATATGAAAAAGTGTGATTTTTGCATGGATAAACTTGTTTTTTCTTGGTTTTGTGATGAGTGCTAAAGGAATAGAAGTTGATGAGAAAAAGATACAAGCTACAAAAGAATGGCCAACACCTAAAAGCATAACTGAGGTGAGAAGTTTTCATGGTTTGGCTAGTTTTTATAGGCGATTTGTGAAGGATTTTAGCACACTTGCTGCACCACTCACTGAGGTCATTAAAAAATATGTTGGTTTTAAATGGGATAAAGCACAAGAAGATGCATTCATTGGCCTTAAGGAAAAATTGTGTTATACTCCTGTGTTAATATTGCCTGACTTCAACAAAAACTTTTGAGATTGAATGTGATGCATCTGGAGTTGGGATAGGAGCTGTTTTAATGCAGGAAGGAAAGCCAATTGCCTATTTTAGTGAAAAGATAAATGGAGTAGCGTTGAAGTATCCAACTTATGACAAAGAGCTCTATGTGCTTAAAAGAGCATTGGAGAATTGGCAGCACTACCTTTGGCCAAAACAGTTTGTGATTCACACTGATCATCAATCCTTGAAGCATATTAAAGGTCAAGGTAAGCTGAACAAGAGACATGCAAGGTGGCTGAAATTTATTGAGACATTTCCATATGTCATCAAATACAAGAAAGGTAATGAGAATGTGGTTGCTGGTGCATTGTCTAGAAGGTATACTCTTCTTTCAACTCTTAATATTAAGTTGCTTGGCTTTGAATATATCAAGGAGTTGTATGCAAATGATGTTGATTTTGCTGAATTGTTCCTTGATTGTGAAAAGAAAGCATTTGCTAAATTTTATAGAGTTGATGGGTACTTGTTTAAAGAAAATAGATTGTGTGTGCCTCAATGTTCATTGCGTGAATTGCTTGTTAGAGAAGCACATGGGGGAGGTTTAATAGGTCACTTTGGTGTGAAAAAGACTTTGGATGTTTTGCATGAGCATTTCTTTTGGCCTAAAATGAAACGTGATGTGGAAAGAATTTGTGCTAAATGCATAACATGTAAAAAGACTAAATCTAGAGTCTTGCCACATGGTTTGTATACTCCTTTACTTGTACCTAGTGAACCTTGGATTGACATATCAATAGATTTTATTTTGTGTTTGCCTAGGTCAAAAAGAGGAATGGATTCCATATTTGTGGTTGTTGATAGATTTTCTAAAATGGCACATTTCATTGCATGCCATAAAACTGATGATGCCACATACATTGCTGATATGTTCTTTAAAGAAATTGTGAGGCTTCATGGCGTCCCTAAAAGTATTGCTTCTGATAAGGATACCAAATTCTTGAGTCATTTTTGGAGAGTTTTGTGGGAAAAGTTTGGTACTAAATTGTTATTTTCTACTGCTTGTCATCTACAAACTGATGGACAAACTGAAGTTGTTAACAAAACCTTTTCACAATTACTCAGAATTGTGATTCAAAAGAACTTGAAAAATTGGGAAGATTGTTTGTCATTCATTGAATTTACATACAACAGAAGTGTGCATTCATCTATTGATTATTCTCCTTTTGAAATAGTATATGGTTTTAATCCACTAACTCCTTTGAATTTATTACTATTACCTATTGATGAGAGAGCAAGTCTTGATGGGAAAAAGAAAGCTGAAATAGTGCAGCAACTTCATCAACGTGTGAAACAACAAATTGAAAAGAAAAATGAACATTATGCATCCAAGGCCAACAAAAGAAGAAGGCATGTTCTTTTTGAACCTGGAGATTGGGTGTAGGTACATATGAGAAAAGAAAGATTTCCAGCTCAAAGAAAATCAAAATTAGCTCCAAGAGGAGATGGTCCTTTTCAAGTGCTTGAAAGAATAAATTATAATGCTTACAAGATTGATTTTCCTGGTGAGTATTCGGTTAGTGCTACTTTTAATGTAGCTGATTTATCTTCTTTTGATGTAGGTGAAGATTCGAGTACGAATCCTTTTCAGGAGAGAGGGAATGATATGATCCAGCAAGTTGTGCCTTCAAATTCAAGTGATCCTTTGCAAATACCAAGTGGATCAATCACAAGAGTAAGAGCCAAACAAATTAAGGAAGCATTAAATGGGCTAGTGCAAGATACTTGGACAAAAAAAGTAGCAATTGGATCAAAGCTGGACCAAAATGCTGAAAACGTCACTAACTTCATATGGGATACAAATGGAGATATTGATCAAGTTTTGGGCTTGCAGACTTGAAACTGAAGAGCTTGGGCCTAGTACTACACATAGGAAGACTCATTTAGGCCTAAATAAGCATATTTGGAGTCTTAATTGCTGACTACATGTTCTTGAATTTGGTTGTACGAAAATCTAAGAGTAGTTGACAGATTTGACTTTTGATTTCTTTAAGCATGTTGTATTTGATTTTTCAACTTTCTTCTAAATTGTATTAGACTTTTGTGTTCATTATATTAGACTTTTAGGTTTCCTAGCACATGGTTTTACAATTTGTATTGGTTGTTTTTAAAATTGCAATTATTGCAATTAGGTCATATTTTCCTATAAATACTTGGTGCTTCTTCATTTTTAGGACACAATTCATATTTGAATGATAAATGAAAGTTGCACTTCTGCACTTTGTTTCTTGAGAGTAGATTCTCTCTAGGGTTCTTTTTAAAACTAACAAACTTATCAAAGCTTGATCAACCTTGTGACATTTTCCAACACTTCGGGTTCTTATTCTTTCGTGTTCAAGGGTTCAAGTGGATCGTCGATCTGTGTTTAGCTTTCTTGGGGTGTGTATATTTCAGAATTGGTTGTGGGTTCATGGGATCTTCCCTTATGGGTTCGCACCACTTTTGAAGTCACCTAAATATATATATATATGGTGATAAACACACTCACACAGCACAAATTTTTAATAGGAAAAAAAAAGGCCTACACCTCTAGATTTGCAGATATCCTGTTGGATATATAATAGCATTCAGCTTGAAGGTTTCAAAATGGAGTGAAAAACCCAAGGTATTAAAACTCGGACCGGGTATTGAACCGGTCGAGGTACTAGGTTAAGGGTTAGTGGGTCAGATCGGGGCCAAACCAGAGCTTAACCGGGACCAAACCGGTGAGAAATTGAAAATTTTAGACTTATAGTATGAAATTCTAAAGGAAATTTTTTTTTAAAAAAAATGTGAACCTGAACCGGACCGGTTTACTGGCTGGTTGCTCGATTTCCGGGCCGGACCAGCCGGTGCGGTCTGGGTCCAGAAACTTTGGAAAAACCTTTCAAAACCAGGCATGATGCATAGTACTTGTTTTGAGAAGAAAGTCAGAAAAGTTTTTGGGAGGTATTTCTTTTGCTTTCCACCACATACTATCCATTTATTTTTTTCTTGTGCTTTCTCTTTCTACCTCTTTAGGGTACTAAGCTAAGGCTCTCAAAAAAGAAGAGGAATATTCTACCTCTGGATGTTCAGTTGGCATTTTGGAATCTGTTAGGGACCGGAGGAATATTAACAAGAGTTTCAAATAGCATCACTCGCTGATCTTCATTGACACAACTTACATTAAAATAGTGATATTATTGGAAATTCTGGTAGTAGGTTTGCTCAAGTTTCAATTCTCAAATCACTCTCACTTTCTCATAGTTGCAAACGATTCAACTTCACTTAGATGTAATACTTCCTTTCGGCGTTTTAGCATTCATTTTTCGTGATTATTATCATTTAAACTTTCAATATCCTCGTTCTTTTGTGTTAGGCTATCATTTTAATACTTTTAGGCATCTTCAATCTAAGTATGACTAATTAGTTGTTGAGTATGTAATCTGGTCGAAAATTTAATTATTATTTGAACTTCCAGATAAAAAAAAAAAATTAATCACTCTTCACAGAGGGCCTTCTTACAACTTTATAAAACATAAATTGTTAGTCTTGTTGCAACTTTGCAATAATGGTCCTATCGACTATTGTGCGCGTTACTCAAGAAACGATTTTTTTATAAAAAAAAAAAAATCGTTACTGATTTTTTTACAGAAAACATTTTTATTTTTTAAGTCTTGTTGTATTGATGTGGGCCATATCCTAATTCATTTTTCTCCAAAAGATGTGATAGGGAGCACAAGACAAGCCAAACCACGATACATAAAATAACAAAGTGACAATAACTCCTAAAGTTAGGAGTGCCTTGAAGTGTTGATGATAAGGACGTATATGATAATTACAGAACCAACATAATAGATATAAAAAGCCCTAACTTTTGACCAAAAAAAAAAAAAAGAAGCCCTAACCTATGTTGGATTAATGTAATATTTCATCTATCATGACAAAAAAAATGTAATATTTCTTCTCTATATATATATATATATATATCTTTATTAATTTACAGTGACTTTTATGGCTTAATACACAAGACATTACACTTGGTAGTTGGATCTGTAGGCACATGATAGAAAAACTAAATTAATTTATTAGAATCTACACCTATCAACAAACTACAATTCTCCTTTCTTATTCTTATTATACGTCACTTTTTAATAAATTCTTTTAGTCTAAAGTATAAAGGGTTGCGTAAAAATAACTTAATGGTTTTTTATTTCTTGTCCATCAGAATTTTAATAAATTTTCTCATACCATCGATTATGTTTCTTTCAACAACGAAGGTGTAACTGAAATTTTTATATTTGTTTTTGAAGATTCTAGCACAGTACAATGATATAGGAAAGTAAGGAGTTTCAAAAAACAAAACCCACTTTCATCAAAAGCTTTCCATTGGAGATATATGCCTAATAATAAAAATACAAGTATGAAAACCTTTTTCATACTTGTATTTTTATTTTTTATTCTCCCTTAGAAAACCCATCCTTTTTAATTTTACCCATGTTATCTCCTCTGTTAGAAAACCCATCCTTTTTTATTTTAACCCATGTCATCGCCTCTTTTAGTATTTCAATGAAGGTAATGAAATTGACAAAATGTCTTTATAAATATTTAATGATAAACTAAGTAAGAATATAAATATCAGTAAAATGGTTTTTACTTTTTTAGAAAATAAAATATATGTGCTTATAACTGATTATAATATTATATATCAGTATTTTAGAGAGCTCTTGTCACATATGTACTTATTACATATAACGATCATGTTTTTAGGGAAGCCAATGTTTGAGTTGGCTAGCTCACTCATGTAAAAGGCATACTTGAGATTACTAATAGTGGAATGCCATTATGAATTATCCTATAAACTGGATTGCTCTTATTTGCGTCCCAGACCCAGAAATGGCCTTAGCTATTTCTAATTCAGGCTCTTTCCTCCTTTTATATATATATATATATGTGTGTGTGTGTGTGTGTATTTTTTTTTAAGAAAAAGCCGAACAAGCAAAGACCCAAATTATGTAACACAAATAAGTGGGCCCTTTAGTTTCTAAAGCTTTTCCCAAAAGCAAAGGGCTGGTGCGGTGCAACTACAACGAAGCATCAGGCCAATTCACAAAAGTCACAAAGGAGGGACAACTTGACTTCAGTTGTGGACCACAATGGCATGTACGCAGGCCCCCCGGTGTCTCCTAGAGGACAACTTTTATAACATAATTTTTTGTCTCTTTTTTTTTATAAGACACTTTTGATAGTTTTAACACTGCATTAAATATTTTTTTATACATGTCCATGTTTAAAAAGAATAGGAAAAGAAGAAAATTATATTATATTTAGTGTAGCTAATATGGATAAGATTGAAAATCATTTTAATTTTAGGACAAGAGGGAGTATGATATGGGAGGGTAAGAAGCTTCAAAAAAAAAAAAAAGTACTACTTCTTATCTTTAACATTTATAAGAGTTAGATAAGATAAGTGAATTGGTTTGATACTGTATACAGGACCCAAATCCATCTTGTCTTCAATATTATAATTAAAGGTCTACACTCAAAATAAGATCATTAAACAAATTTCAAATAGTATGTTCTGGCAAAAACAAAAAAGTAGTATGTTTGAATATATTTTTTTTCCTGCCAATTATACTAAACTATTCTAATATTCATGAGCTGAGGGAGTAACTTTTTCAAAAGGACCGCAACAATTGCAACACGGCAACACCACCGAGACGCGAGCTTCCTGGAAAGGGGAATAAGACTTAAGAGTACTGAAACAAAATATAAAATCATGGTTTAAGTTAGGGCATGTTTTGGTTCACATTTAAAAAAATATGTTCACACAAATTAAGATAAAACTCGAATCATATATACTTATTTCATAAACTGTAAATCACGTTAAAAAAAGCTTCTACC
The DNA here is from genome assembly GCA_963242795.1 of Inga leiocalycina. Classification (NCBI taxonomy): domain Eukaryota; kingdom Viridiplantae; phylum Streptophyta; class Magnoliopsida; order Fabales; family Fabaceae; genus Inga; species Inga leiocalycina. The sequence goes on from OY725321.1 coordinate 12,942,738, forward strand.
GCTAATCTAAACAGACATTTAATACTGTTTGGGCAGCTTATTTCAAACCATAATTTCAAAGATTAAAAACAATTTTAGTTTTTTTATGAATACTTGGTAACTTCACCTTTAAAATTATGATTTGAGCCAAAGCTATAATTTTAAAAGTAAAATCAAACACACAATCAGAAAATATTCTCAAAAATAACTTATTTCACTTTTTTCTGGAAACTGTTCTCTAAATGCTACTTCAAACATATTCTAAATTTTTACCTCTGATAAAAATAAATAAGATTCCAAGTTTTTACCAAAAGATGCAGTACACAAAAGTATCTTGGCAATTCCCAAAAGTCACAAATGCATCGTGACTTGACTTTGCGATCGATGAGCATATTTTATATTAACAATTTTACTTTCCTATTTCATAATTTTATATTTTAAAAGAGATAAGTTTGAAATTATAAATTTAAGGGCTAATAACAATATATGTCTCATTATTAACAATACCATATTTATATTAATAACTTCACTTTTTTATTTTACAACTTCGTATCTCAAAAGGGATAAGTTTGAAATTAATAAGTTTCAGGGCCAATAACAACATTTGTCTCTATATTAACACCACAATATTTTACATTAACAATTTCACTCTTTTGATTCACAACTTCGTATCTCAATTCACACCCCTTACCGTCCCTCCTTGTCAACCGTGTTACTGTTCTCATTGGCTCCCACTGTTCCTTGGCCCTCAAGAAGCGCAGCAACTAAAGAGCGCTAGACAGGCACTGTAAAGACCCTTTCTCCGAACAACAATTACCATAATAGTTTTATAAAATCTGATTAACTAGTGATAATTGAAAGCAATTTTCTCATTTAAGATATATCGGGGTTCAGGACACAAAATCCGCCCACAAACCCACTACAACGAAATCTGTTACTCTGGGCACACATAACAACGGGAGAAAACATAGTCCATGTGTCTTACAACACTAAATTAAGATTTCATGCAAAACAATTTCCGACACAGATATAGTTGGGGGTCCACCAAAATCTTTGAATACGAAAATAAGGCCTCAGGCCTAACAAAAGTTAAACAGTTGTTCCAAAACAATCATTAAAATAGTAAATATAATATATCCAAAAACATGAGATGTACTATAATGGCAATATAAAAAATAATACAACACCAATACCAGAAGAGACCTATAAAGTTCTCAACACTTATGCCTCAAGTTGCTTCCCTTGGGCTCTAGCCAAATTAGAGGTCTTGTCTGAAAAATATTTACAACGACGGGGTGAGACAAAAAGTCTTAGCTACTAAAATCAATTTACAAAATATGCAGGAAATGATTGCAAGTTAAAGAAGCATGTTTAACTAACATAATAATAATAACAACAACAACAACAACAACAATAATAATAACATTCTCAATAATTAAACTTCACATAATATAATCGATAATTAGAACCATCTTCACTCATCTATCCTGCTCCTCCTTATAGCTTCTGGACGTGGTACAACTTATCAGTTCTAGTATACCCGGCTAAAGGTTAGCTAGTCACTTCAAGGATACTGCCCCCTCCCATGCCATCACCAATATATTACACTCAACTCAAAATCCGGGCTAGGAATGAGAGAGTCAATGGGCACAATTTCACCATATCTCTTCCACTCAACCCGACATATTTTATAACAGAAAAACAATATATCAATATAGTTTTTAAAAAAACATTTACAAGATTATCATTATTTATACAACATTCCATTACAAACACCATAAACAATCACAACAACAACAATCATAATAATAATCTCCGCTAATGTATATCAGTTGAAAATACACTGCTTCACTGAACTTGGTTCATATTAAATATAACATAATCTTTCAAAACATATACAATTAGTATAGTGGAAAGTAAGGTTCAGAAAACACCTTACATTCTAAAGCAAGCATATAAAATAAATTAACCCCGTCTACCTTAACACCAAGCTTGATCTTTACTTGAGTAGCAAACACGAACAATCACCGATCACAATAACACTCTACATTATCAATATAGATACTAATTAACCACAAGCAATACTAAAATAATTTATGCAAAATTCAACTTCCGAAAACCCAATTTCCTCTTTATCATTCTCTCTCGTCAACCACTTAATTTTATAAATTAAAGTTTCACCTTTAATATACCTATGGTCATAAAATCTTCAATATCAACCTTATAGAAAAATTAAATCTCTCTCTCTCTCTCTCTCTCTCTCTCTCTCTCTCTCTCTCAATTTATATGAGTATAATCTAGTTATTAAATAATATTTAAAACTTCCACATAATTAAAAGCATATTAAAATCAAATTTCTAATATCAAATTATAATTTATAATTTCTTATAACACAAAATCTATAAAACCAAACCGATTAGAATTTCAATAATACTTACAATAACCCAAAAAAATTATTTAATCCAAATTTAATTGGTTAAACAGTCCAATATAGAATTCTTTATAGGTTAATTATATAGAAAATTCATTATAAAGTCATATACCAACTAAATAACAAAAGTAAACTGATTAAAATTAACTATTAATCATTCTCTACACATTTATAGCCATCTATTATCAAAACTTAAAACTCTCTCAAAATTTTAACCCCAAAATTTTCACTAATCAGCATGATATTACCCTCATTAGGAAGAGAAAAATAAGTGGAATAATTTCCATGAAGGGAATTTACGAGTAGAAATGATTGTAGTTACCTAAATGATCCCAAAATGTTGAGTTCTAGATTGGAAAAATGAAGAACACTACCGCTGGACAATTCAGACGCTCTCCGTCCAACAATATTACGCAATGAATTCCACTGACTGAGGGGTATTTTAATTTTAAATACCCATCAATTGGAGGTGCGGACAAAATACCACACCAAACATTTGACTAAAGGGGCCTGCGTGCCCCTTTAGTTAATATAATATATATACTTTTTTTAAAAAAAAATAGTATGGAGGTAGTGGCTTCCCCTTTTGTTTGGAAGAGAAGGAAGCCTCTGCAGATCCCAAAGCTGACATTTTTGCCATCTTTGTGAACTATCTTCCCTTCACATATCCAGGTTCGTGCTTACTTTCTTCTCTCTCTCTCTCTCTCTCAAATTCCATTTGCTTCAGCCCTTCTATTTACTGTTTTGAGAGATTTTGATCTGAGTTTTTAGGGTTCGTGTGCAGAAAAAAATCCTGCAACTATCTGATCTAGCTAAATCTCTCTATTTTCACCCCTTTTTCCTTTGACTCAAATCAATCATTGTTAAGCTTTTAATTATTAGCTTCATAAAACTTTAAATCCTTTGTGGCTTTTGTGGCAACAATTATTCAAATATATTGTTAAATGCCCGTAACTTTGACAAATTGAACCCGTTTTACAATTTTTGTGGATGGTGTGTTTAATTAGTTATGCATAAATACCGTTTCTGTGAGATGTAGTCTATTTAGTTTTAATTTTAACTAGGTTATTTTTTTAGTAGAATTTTTTTGTTGTTTATTAGTCATGCTATTCAAATTCTTTATTAAATTAGTTTTTCTATACACAAAGATATAAGTTATTATAAAAATTGGTTAGTCATACAATTCTTTTCCTTCTTTGTTTATGAAGTTAGTTTTAAGAACAATCGTTTCATATATGATTTCTTAGAATAATCAATTATGCAGATTTTTTTTCTTTAACAAAATTTAGTTTAAAAGTAACCTCAGAAAACTACTGAAAGACATAAAAATTAAAACAGAATCAAACAATACCTATATTTAATTTGAGCGATTTGACATCCTTCTCTGTACTTTTAAGTTCCTATAATTCAACGGACTTTTTCATCTTTCACGCGTTGGTTTGGTTCATCTGCTTCAAAAATTATTGCATGGCATGTTCAGATAACAGTCTAATATGTGGTAATATATATATATATATATTGTTACATATTAATATCCGTTGGATTTTTATTTGGGTACAAATGAAAGGAAGTTATCTTACAATGATTTCTTATTTACAAAACTTTCAATGATATTTTACTAAAAAAAATAAAGGATCGAACATGTAATTATCTTTACGTGGCTCGCATTTTGTTGTGAGATGAAAGGGAAAACAGGGAGGAAGGGGAAAAAAAGTGTGAGAAATGCTATTCCCTATTTTTTTTAAAAAAAAAATTGATATTCATAAGAAATATAATAATTACCCTTCAACAATATATTGAAACCTTGTGAGCTATTTCTTTGGCTTCCCACCACATCAGGTTAATACAATCCATTGATTCTTTTCTGTTTTTCCTCATCCACTTGCTTCATCCCATTGATACGATGTTTTGCCTGCTCTTTCTATCGCATTAGTTTCAGGTTATTGAAGGTCGAAACCATAAATTGCTATCACATGGGTGGAACAATTGTTTTAACACTCATTGAAGCTTTATTGATCCTATTAGCTTTATTAATTTCCAAAGCTATCAGATTCATCTCTCCTTCACTTTATGGTGACCATCTTGTCGCTGTTGATGATAGGTAATTACCTTATTCTAAACAATCTCTCGCTCTTTATTTTCTTGTTTGATTTGCTCCTATATATAACCCAAAGTTTGTTGATGGTTTGTTTCTATTTGTAGCACTAAAGATGATGAGATTTTAACTCAAGCGGCTTCTCCTCCATTTTCGCATATTGTGGTTTCTCCTCCTGCTACGAAGTATGATGTGTTCCTTAGCTTTAGGGGGGAAGACACCCGCCGCACTTTTGCAAGTTATCTTTACAAAGGACTTTGTAATGCAGGCATTCACACTTTTATGGATTACGAACTCCACAAAGGAGAGCATATTTCACAAGTTCTTTTGAAGACAATAGAGGAGTCTGAAATATCTATGATTATTTTCTCTAAGAATTATGCTTCTTCTACATGGTGTATGGATGAACTTGTTCACATATTGGAATGCAAGAAAAAATTTGGAAGGGTTGTAATACCTATTTTCTATAACATAGATCCTTCAAACATACGCAAACAAAATGGGAGTTTTGGAAATGGATTTGATGAATTGAAGTGGAGATTTAAAGACAATCAAGAAAAAATGCAAAAATGGAGAAATGCATTAATCCAATCTACAAGTCTCTCTGGATGGGATTCCAAGAATACCAGGTAGCTTCAAAAATGTTCTCTTTGTTCTTGATTTCAAGGATTTGTTTCATTAACCTAAAGAATTCTAACTGTTTTTATTTTATTTTATTTATCTTCTACGTATTAAATATGACATTTCTTTTGATTGACATTTGTGATAGACCTGAATTCGAACTTGTTGAAAAGATTGTCAAAGACGCTTTGAGCAAGCTGCACTATAATTCATCATATCATCATGAAGGACTCATTGGCATTGCTCGTCATATCAGAAATATTGAAAACCTTCTAACTGAGGCTCATATTGTGGGAATATGGGGTATGGGTGGTGCTGGTAAGACCACACTTGCTAAAGCTATATTTCAAGAGTTGAGAGCTCGATTTGATGGTTTCTCCTTTATTGAAAATGTTAAAGAGAAATTTAAAAAAATTGGATTGGACAAGTTACAACAAAATTGCCTCAAAGAATTGTTACAAGATAAGGAGATTAGCGTCTATGACATAAAATCCCCTTTTGTGAAAAAAAGATTGGGACGCAAAAAAATTCTTCTCATACTTGATGATGTGGACAATCCAAGAATAGCTAAAGATCTAACCAAATTGATTTATTGGTTTGGGAAAAATAGCAGAATTATTATCACATCAAGAGACATGCAAGTGCTCAAGAAAGCTGATGCCTTTTCTACATATCATGTTCCAGATTTGGATTTTCACAACTCCCTTCATCTCTTTAGTTCGAAAGCATTCAATCAATATGAGCCATCTGAAGGTTACATGGATTTATCTATATCAATAGTGAAATATTGTCAAGGAAATCCATTAGCCTTGGACGTGTTGGGTTGCCTCCTCTATGGTAGAGAAAAAGAAGGGTGGGAAAGTGCTTTGGAAAAACTAGATAAAGATCCACCCAAGGACATTGTTGATGTTTTGAAGTTGAGTTTTGATGGACTTGATGAGAAACAGCAGAATGTGTTTCTTGACCTAGCATTCTTAATCAATGAAAGTGTTGATATTTCTTTGAACCTAATAAGGCAATTATATGGCTCTTCTGCGCTTATTGAGATAAGCGTTCTTAGAGAGAAATCCCTCATTTCATTTAATAATCATTGTCCTATTGTGATGCATGATCTTGTGAGGAAAATGGGCCTTAAAATTTCCAGGAACCAGTTAATCTCTAATGCTAAAACTCCTATTCGACTATGGTGGCACGAAGACATTACTGATTTTTTAAATCGTGGCATGGTAGTGATTTATTCTATTTATTATTATTGTAATCATTATTATTATTTTCTTCATTGTCAGATTCCTTGTGATATTTTGTTTGTCTACATGTTATTTATCCATTAAAATCTTAGGTGGTAAGTGTCAACATTTATCTTGAAGTTTCTGTTTTATTTTGTTTAATTAGATACTCCTTTAAGAGATCCTTTCTCGATTTAAATGACTAAAATTGCATTGAGGTGTAATTTATTCATCGACCTAAACTTTAAATATAAATTATTGTGGACTATTGTGATATGCGTTATTCTAAAAGATAAAATTAGTCTACAACTACTATTCGTTACGTGATAAATAAAATGATTCACAAGATTGATTTTTCTCATGTAATTGGTGTAGTGTAAAGGTGTATATGCATAAGCTCACATGACCGTGCTTTTATAATAGTAAGGAACTTAATGTTATTAGAGGAATAAATTATATAAAAGTTGAAAACAAATAAAATATATGTAGAGGGAAGGAGTCACTGTCTTGCTCTTATATTATGCATGAGATTTTTTGGGATATGCGTTTTTTGATGTATTATTATAATTCGCCTTGTCGTTAGTCTTTAGTTATGCTTTTTTCTTTAAATAAAGATTGAAAATTATGTATGCTAAGTGTTTTAAATGAATATATCTGTTTCAATATCTGCACATGTAATAGCGTGTTGGTATATGTATGAGTGAGTCTGCAAGTTGATGAGTTTTTAGAAATTCATTTATTATTAGGGAAATATGAATTGTAGAATTATGTTAATAAAATATACAATGTCATTATTAAGTTGGATATTTTTAGTAGTATATGTATTTAATTGTTCTACAGCATATTTCTGGTCATTTTTTAGGTAATGATAATCATGTTTCCCTTGATTTTCTATTACCAGGGGATTAAGGCTATTCGATGCTTGTCATTGGATGTGAGTAGGACGAAGAGTATTACATTGAAGGCTAGTATTTTTCGGAGGATACGTGATTTAATATTTCTTAAAATTTACAAGTCTAATTGGAAAAATCCTTCGATGTTGAATATTCCTGGAGTTTTGGATTATCTTTCAGAAGAACTGAGGTTTTTGAGTTGGGAAGATTGTCCACTACCACATCTGCCATTACATTTCTGTGCAGAGAATCTTATTACACTTGACATGCATAATAGTAATATCCGACAACTTTGGAGTGGAAATCAAGTATGTACCATAATTCATGTCATAATTTTTTTAGTAGAGTGATTCAAATTAAAGATCTCATATTTATAAAACATTGACCAAATAATGCACGATGCAAATGTTTGCTTTACTACCTTTAAATTGAGGGGTAATAGCAGTCGTACCTTTTTTTTTTTTTTTTTTTTGCAGGAAACCCAATTCATGTTTTAAACGCATTGACTTATTTTCATAATAAGCTCACATTTTTGTTGATTGGCATGGTAGAAATTATTCATTAAATTGTAGTTATGTGTCATTATCTAATGTATTAAACTCTATTTCTTTTTTCAGCATTTTCCAAATTTAAAGAAAATTGATTTGTCGCATTCAAAACATCTCACTACATTGCCAGATCTCTCTCACACCCCGAAGATTGAAGAGTTGACTCTTGAGGGTTGTGTGAATTTGGCTCAAATTCATTCTTCAACTTTCCTGGAAAAGCTTGCCAATTTAAGAATAGGAGATTGTGGGCCAATGCAGATAAAGGTTGGGGGCAGTATGAAAGGGAGAAGTTCAGGGTTAGTGACTGTGCAGAGTTTTTTCCATCTTTGCTGGTTGTTATTCCATAAATTGACAATGAAGTTGTACGTGTGTGGCGACTGGATTTGTGGTGTTAGATTCAAACATGAGGTAGTGCCATTGGAAGAGATAGAAGAATTGAGAATGGGGGCACAAAGTTTGGGGCCTTTACTTCCATTTGTGAGGAAGGTTGAATGGTTAGAGGGTCCAATATAATTGAGTTTGGCCATGATATCAACCAACATTTTGACCATTATTCTATTAGTGATGTTGGGAGGTTGATGAATGATATGCAGGAGAGGGGTGATAGAGGAGACATGATGAATGAACATCAAGTGGTGACGATGTCATTAATGGAAGATGACGAAGGGGATGATGTGTTAATGGATGATTGTTGCAGTAAGAGTGTTACATTTACAAGAGTTCCCAACAGCATCACTCGCTGGTCATTATTGAAGAAACTGACATTAAAATCACTTCCACTTTCTAATGAATATTTCAGAAGGATTAAGCCTCGCTTAGATGTAACTCTCTCTTTACCCCACATTATTCCATCATCCGCTTTATCTTGTAAGTTTCTCGGTATCAGTTATGACTCGGATGCAATCCGACGACGTGGCTTCGCACTTCCTCGTCCCTTTTTCTTCATGATACATCGCAGTGGGTGGTCTCATGATTCTGTTGATGCCTCCTTAATGGTTTTGTCTCTTGGGAAAGGAAGAGTTGATTTAGAAGCGGGGATTCGCAGGAAGCGGGGTTAGATAGAATAGTTGATTTTATTAAGGGGGTGATCATATTCACGAGTAGTTGTAGGGATATTATGATATTACTTACATAAGAATCAGAGTAGCCAACTGTAACTATTCATTTTCTAGAGCATGACAAGAGGCGCTCTCTCTTCGTGTTGTGATGCATTTGTGGTCGGTGTGATTTATTAATCTTCTAAATAAACTCTGAAGTATTTGGAAATATGGTACGAGTAACACTAATAGTATAAGTTAAGACGCTACTTTATAGACCAATGAACTGACAAGTAAGTGTAAGTTTAAATCTATGTGCTGAAACTTCTAATGACTTTTGAGTTTTAATAATAGCCAAAACTAACTTCACTTGTAACTTTTAATTTTAACAACGAAAAAATCAAGGGCTCATCATGAAGACAATTTTCTGTTTTTTAAAACAAAAAAAACAACTTGTTTGGTAATTTTTTTAAGGTAAGTGCTTTGTAAAACAAGAAACAATAATCGGTTTCAAAAAATAAAAAGGACAATATTTACGTTTTCTTATTTTTTTTTTATTTTGTAAAATTGGGTAATAAGTGGAGAGACCTATCTTCTTTTAGCATTTAATGACATGAGTTTTAATCTCTTAAACTTGAACTTGCCACTCTCATGTTTTAATCTGCATTTCTCTCTACTCTCCAGCCTATTGGGGGCTCATCCAAGATTCCAAGATGATTTTAAGAATAATTATTTTAATCAGGTTTCTATATTTTTTTCATTCTCAAATATGAAATTTTTTTTTTCAAAACAATATTTCATCCAAATGGATTTTTTTTATTTTCCCCAAAACTTGTATTAAAAAACAATTTTTTCAAAACAATTTCTGTAAAAAGGTTAAAAAAACAGAAAATCACACCAGGTATAATTTGATTATTATCCTAAATCTCTCAACACATACAGCTATCATAAGACTTTAATAGTTTTTAATTCTATGCCGCCTAACTTGACTATCAATATTTTTTAAAATAAGACGAATCTTTCCTATCATGCGTCTTCATTATAACAAGCTACGTAGAAGTCCCTTCATCTTTTCTGGAATTTCATTCTTTTGAAGGATAAGAACTCTTTGGTTTGACTTCTGAAGCCGTAATTGTCATCAACGTAGTCATAAAAATTGCAAAAATGAAAAGATATTTAGTATATTTTTTTTCTACTTGACTTTTAATAATGTTTTACTCCTCAATCTTGCGAATCTATCCTCTCACGCGTTTTCCTTATAATTAAAAACAGGTTATTGTTGTTCCCCCCAAACAAATTACCTAATCAACATTTTTTATTGGCAAGTTACTAAATACTAATTTTTAGTATTTGTTTGGATTAATGGTAGAAGCTATTTTTTTAACGTGATTTACGGCATAGGAGGTAAGTTTGTGAGAGGAGTTTTGTCTCGACTTATGGAAACATGTTTTTCCACTACTTTCTCAAACAGACCCTTATATTAATTTGGAGTTATCAACTTGGTGGGAAGTAAATAAGAGAAAAGTTGTTGAAAAGGATATATAAAAGCGGGTATTTGACATAAATATATAAATTTAATAAAATTAATTATAAAATAATTTGTTTTACCAGTAATTATAAATTCATTTTGATCAATGTATTATAATAAATTAAAATGATCTATCATGATTTATTTAGTATCCAGTTGTGATAATATTTTTGCGCGTAAAAATAAATTTGAGTATAGAGGCCTTTTTATATAACATACAATATTATGATCACGTAGCGTTTGGATTAATTGGCTGTGAGTTGTGAGTTTCTAATAACGCTAGATAAAAGGATAAAAATCCATTTATTAAGGAGCCCTTGTAAAAACTCTCTCTCTTGGAATCTGCGCCGCTTTCAATGGAAGAAGTCCACCCCCTCAAAGTGCCGCCGGATAGGCCTCCGGCCACCCTTGTCTCGATGGATAAATCATTAGGGGAGCTCAATACTCAGAAAGATTCTCCAGATCAGAACACAATTATTCATCTTATTAAATCTGGGAAAGAGGGTGAAGCCAAAATGCATGTGGTTCAAGGCACTCCTGCACCTGAGAAACAGAGCTCCAAGCCCGAGTCCTCTACAGGCTCCTCTGTTTCTCTAAATCCCCCCTCTTACAAAGATTTATTGATGGGGATCAATAAATCAGATTTTAATGGAGTCGTTCATGGACTGAGCCCCTCAAATGAGGACTTGCTAATGACAGACTTACAGAGCAGGTGTTGGAAGATCCCAGAACCCTCGGAAGAAACAAAAAATCTCATGAATATCTTTCCTACAATGGAGTTATCAGAGGATGAGTACAATGAAGCATGCCTACCATGGAACAACACTCTTATTATCACAGTGTTAGGCGCTCATTTTTATGTCAATAAGCTTAAGGAGATGCTGTGCAGAGTATGGAAATTCAACGAGTTTGAATTAGTAGATTTACCCAACAAATATTATGTCGTGAGATTCACTAACAAGGAAGAGTGGAGTGCTCACTACAAACGCATTTTGCTGGAAGGACCTTGGGTGATAGCACAGCACGCTGTTCTGGTTCAACAGTGGACGCCATATTTCGACCCATTCCTCAATCAACTGGGAAAAATTGCAACATGGGTTAGAATTCCCAATATCCCACTCATTTTCTACTCGCACAAATTCATCACAAGATTAGGGAATATGATAGGTAAGACACTCAAAGTGGACTTGCACACCCGATCCCACCAAGACCAACCTTCTGGTGTTGCGACTAGGGGCAGATATGCCAGAGTGTGTGTTGAGTTAGACCTCCAAAAATGCCTTGTTCCCAGAGTCATCCTGGCTTCAACCATCTTCAATGTGGAATATGAGGGATTGGACCTCATCTGCTTCTCCTGTGGGAGATATGGACACAAGAAAGATCAGTGCTCATGGAAACTTAAAGTTGCTGAACAGCCAAATGCTCAGATTACAGGTAAGGAACCTGCGACGGAAACTCAGACAAGAACGCCGGCAGCTACTAAGACAAAAACGCCGGAAGAAGTTGCGAAGAAGGAAGTGGGCGCTTTCGGCCCCTGGATGCTTGTGGGTGCTCGGAGAAATTCACGCGTTCCAAGGAAAAATTTCAGCGGTGACGGCGTGGTAGGGGGAGCGTATGGGCGACTCTCTGACAGAAGCATGGGGATGAAATCTCAGGTTTCCAAATTCCAAGTGATTTCTGATCTAGAGGAGGAAATGATTTCTGAGCATAAGGATTTTGCAAGTGCTCGGGAGTGTGAAGTCTCTGCGTTAGGGAAAGTAAACAGGAAGGATAATCTGAACATAAAAGGAAGCCAACTCAGTGACAAGAATAGAGTCAAGATCAAATCAAAAGTTCAGTCAGCACATCCCCCAAAGCATGAGTTTCGAATCAAAGAGAAAGGCAAGTGGAGCAGTAGTGGGCCCGCGCAAAAATATCCTGATGCAAATGTTGGTCAAAGTAACCCTCCCTTGTCCACGGTTGCCGCTCCCCCTCTGGGCCTCGTGGCGAATCCGGAAGAGCAAGCCCATGCGGATCAGCGGCTTGGACATGCGCACGTGGGGAAATCCCAAGTTGGGCCTCGGTCCCACCACCTAGTTATGGGCTCCCTAAACCAACCCCTCTCCAGCGTAATAAATTCGCTGGGCCTTATTCCTAAACCCTCTCAAATTGCTGTTTCCGTGGGTGACCCCGTAGATGGTCATTTGAGGCCTCATGAGATGTTGTGTGCCGAGGACCAAATCTCCCAGCAATCTGATCCCGTGGGTGCTACTCAGCGGACGGCTGAGACAAGTAAAAATGCTGAGGAGCTAGTTTGTATCATAGGAAGTCCTACTTTGCCTCCGTCTCCAAATCAGGTTTCTCAAGCCCCACTTGCGCAGGCATTGACCTCTACTGCTGGCGCAGATTCTCCAGCTTCGGGAACATCTCCCTTAAAAAATTCTAATCAGCCCCCTCCTCCTAATCAGGATCCTCAAGCCTCTGATATAAAACATAAAGGACAGGGCAAGACAGATAGGAGTTTGAGAGATGCCAAGCGCAGGAGCAGAGCAAATTCAGGGCGTGATCCCTCAGATAAGTAATCTTGTCCTCTTTCTGCCCATTATTCTGTGTCCATATGATTATTTCTAGCTGGAATTGTAGAGGAACATGTAGCAAATCATTTCCCCGTATCCTTCGTGATATTGTGGGCAAGCACCAAATTTCTGTAATGTGCCTTTTAGAAACTAGAGTTAGTGGTTCTCATGCTGACTTAGTGGTGCGCAAGCTAGGCTTCCATAATTGGCTTAGAGTCGAATCTACGGGTTATGCTGGTGGCATTTGGGTTTTGTGGAATGATTTTGATGTCTATTTAGAATACCTTTTCTCCACTTCTCAGCTTTTGCACTGTCGTTTGACGGATAAAAAATTGGGTGATAGCTACTGTGTCACCTAGATGGAGCTATAGGCAAGACCTAGATGGAGCTATAGGCAAGACCTTTGGTCTTCTCTTCGTTATCTGGCTGCCAATGTTTCTGGGAATTGGCTGGTTCTTGGTGATTTCAATTCCTTCCTCTATCCGTCGGATAAGGTGGGGGGTGCGTCTGTCCATGATAGATCTTTACTTCCTTTCCGTAATTGTGTCCATGACTGTAGCCTTCTGGAACTCCCTGTGGTTGGTGACAACTTCACCTGGTCTAGAAAAGAAGTCAAGGAAAGGCTTGATTGGGCTTTTTGCAATATATCATAGGAATTAGCTCATCCCAATCACAAAATTTTCCATCACCTACGTTATAAATCTGATCACAGGGTTATTGTGGTAACTGCTGGGAACAACCATGTGGCCTCTTCTAATGCGCAATTCAGATATCAAGCAGCGTGGAATCTCGAAGATGGTTTCTCTTCCTTAGTTTCCTCTGCTTGGCAGCAAAATGATTGGACTTCGGGCTACAATGTCTTCCAGAACAAAGCAACATGGTGGAATAAGAACGTGATTGGCAGCATCCCAAGAAAGAAGAACTGTCTGCTCAAGCGTTTGGAAGGTGTCGACCGAGAAATCACTGCGCATCCTCATGCAGGTCTCTACAAGTTAGAAGCGAAGCTCTGGAAGGAATATATTAAGGTGGTGAACCAGGAAGAGCTCCTCTGGTACCAAAAGTCGAGATGCAAATGGCTCCAGTATGGAGATAAAAACACCAGTTTCTTTCACTCCTCAACAGTGATTAGAAGGAAAAAAAACAGGATTGAAGCTCTTCAGAACGAGCAGGGTGTTTGGGTTACAGATCAAAATGAGCTTAAGCTCTCGGCGATTTCCTACTTCAAGGACCTCTATTCCTCGGACCATGAGGTCTTAAATGTGACAAGCTGGCCTTCTGACTTTCTTGCTCTTAATAGCACTCAGCTCGAACAAATCCAGAAGGATGTGTCCGTGGTGGAAATTAAAAATGCCGCTTTCGAGATGGACGCTTTCAAAGCGCCTGGGCCTGATGGTTTACAACCTCACTTTTTCCAATCTCAATGGAATGTTGTCGGGCCTAAGATTTGTGATCTCATTCTTTCCATCTTTAGGGATCCTAGCAAGGTTAAGGATATAAACCAAACCCATATTGCCCTGATCCCTAAGGTGGACAAGCCAACCTCCCTCAAAGAGTTTCGGCCTATCTCTCTTTGCAACGTGACCTACAAAATCCTGAGCAAAGTCCTTGCAAATAGACTGAGATCTGTAATGGATTTTTTAATTCATCCCACTCAATGCAGCTTCATCAGAGGAAGGCAAAGCAGTGATAACATTATTTTGGCGCAAGAGGCCATCCACACAATGAGAACAGTCAGGAGAAAGAAAGGCTACGTTGCTATTAAGGTTGATATGGAAAAAGCTTTTGATAGGCTTGACTGGAATTTTTTGAAATTTAATCTCCAAAGTCTTGGCCTGAACGATCACTTTGTGACGCTCTTAATGACGTGTGTTTCCTCTGCCTCCATGAGAGTTGTTTGGAACGGTGATCCATCAACTCCTTTCCTTCCAACGAGGGGTGTGAGGCAAGGGGACCCGTTAAGTCCCTATTTGTTCATTCTGTGTATGGAGCGTCTCAGCCAGCTCATAAACCGTGAAGTGGAAGATGGAAGTTGGAAACCCCTCAAGATCAGTCAGTCGGGCCCCGAGCTATCCCATCTCTTCTTCGCTGATGATCTTTTCTTGTTCAGTGAGGCATCGTTAAACCAGATGGAGAAGATCAGAGATTTGATGGCCCACTTCTGTAGAGTGTCTGGTCACAGAATCAACCTTTCTAAATCAAAAATTTTTGCTTCTAGGAATGTTCACTTTCATAGGGCTCTGGAACTTGGTCAAACCCTTGGAATCTCCATCTCATCCGACCTTGGCAAATATTTGGGTGTCCCTATCCTACATAAGAGAATCTCGAAGCTAACCTACGCTCCTCTTATTTCGAAGGTCCACAAGAAGCTTTCAAGTTGGAAGGGCAAGTTCCTCAGCGTGGCAGGGCGAACAGTGCTGATCAACTCTGTTCTTTCCACGCTCTCTTTTCATCAAATGCAAACCACCATCCTGCCTAAAGGGATCTTGCAGGATCTCGAGAGACATAACAGAAACTTTTTCTGGAACCAAGGGCAAGATGGGAAGAAAATGCACCTCATTGCTTGGGAGAAAATCAAGATGGATAAAAAACATGGTGGCCTTGGCATCAAAGATTTAGCAAGTCAAAATAAGGCTCTCATCATGAAGCTGTGCTGGAATCTAATCACCAGGCCGGATGCCTTATGGGTTAGAACTCTCAGAGCTAAGTATGGTTGCGGTAATGATAAGCTTCCAAGGGTTGAAAGGAAAAGAGCTCAATCGGCAGTTTGGAGCGCTATTACATCAGTTTGGGACACCTTCAGAAAAGCCGTTGGAAGAAAACTCCGAAGCGGTAACTCTACAAATGCCTGGTGGGATCTTTGGACTAATCTTGATCAGCCTCTTATGTACTATGTCGATAAAAATCATAGCCTCATAAACCCGGAAGATGTGGTCAGCCAGTTTGTTGGCCCGGATGGAAGATGGGACTTGCACAGATGGGCTTTGTTCTTGCCGAGGTGGGTGATTGAGAAGATCAATTTCATCCACCCCCCTCCCAAATAGGTGATGATTTATTCTGGTGGCGGGAATCTTCTGATGGGAACTTCAGTGTCAAAACTGCCTATTCCATGATTTACTCGTCGAGCTCGGCGACGCCTGATCCTTTCTGGCAACGTATCTGGAGGTGGCCTCTTCCTGAGAGAGTCAAGTACTTTT
The DNA here is from genome assembly GCA_963242795.1 of Inga leiocalycina. Classification (NCBI taxonomy): domain Eukaryota; kingdom Viridiplantae; phylum Streptophyta; class Magnoliopsida; order Fabales; family Fabaceae; genus Inga; species Inga leiocalycina. The sequence continues at coordinate 12,958,845 of OY725321.1, forward strand.
TGTGGCAATTGTTCCAAGAGAGAATTCCCACCAATTCAGTTCGTGCTAAGAGGGATGTGAGGATAAATACCGAGTGCCCTTTTGAGTGCAATTGTGAAGAAACACCTTTACATTCTTTGAGAGATTGTGAGCTAGCGAGCAGTGTGTGGCTTTCTTGTACTAACCCATTTTATCATCCGGTTTTTTTCTCTGGTAATTTGCAGGATTGGATCAGATGGAACATGCGGCATTCCCCCGGTAACGGCAGAGTGGCCCAGTGGCCCTGGCTAAGGGTCTTTGGCTCACTATGCTGGCTCATATGGAAAAATAGATGCAAGAGAGCATTTGATGGAACTTGTGATCAACCTAGACAGCTGTTGCACAGAGGATTGCATTTCCTCCATGAAGGCATAGAAGAAGGACGTCTTAAGCACAAGATCCTGAGAGTCCCAGACAGAGAATCGGATCAGTGGATCGCTCCCCCACCTGGCTATGTACGGATTGACGTGGATGCAGCTTTTGACGAACATCACCACTCTGCAGTAGGAGGAGTTGTTCGTGACAGTTCGGGAGTTTGGATTTGCGGATTCCAGAAGGACACAGGTTTCTCTCTAGGCTCAACAGATTCGGAGATCCAGGCTATCAAGATTGGCCTGCAAGTTTGCCGGTCCATGAATTTCACTAAGGTGAGACTTCACACCGACTCGACCGAGGCACTTCATTTGCTGTTTCACGGCGGTGGCCCACATCATCCTCTACACGACGAGCTAGAGGAAACAAGAGATTTAATCTACAGGACTTGGGATTTAGAGATTCAGCACTCGCACAGGGAATGTATTGTATGTGCAGATCTACTGGCAAAAGAGGCTCTACACTCCAACAATGATCTGACTCTTTTGCAAAATCCCCCAGGGTTTTGTTTGATCCAAATTTTAGCTGACCTAAGCTAATATTTGGTTTTTGTTTACTTCTTTGATTCTAGGTGGTTTTTATGAGTCAAGCCATGACTCTCAAGGGAACGTCTCCCTTGTCATTGTAATACAAAAAAAAAAATAACGCTAGATATAAGTGAATTAACCAAAAAAAATAGGGTCAGACTTACTTTTGATTCTTATAATTTGCTATGATTTGGGTTTTAGTCTCTAGAGTTTTAAAGGGCCAATTTAGGCCATCAAGTTTTCTTAATTAAAACAGTTAATCCCTATAATTGTAAAAGAACCTAGGTCCAAAGTTAACGGCATTAATTTTGTTTGTGTCACTGACACTGTTAGTTTTGATGACATGGCTAGATGACAAGAAATACTTACATCTTCTAGAAGCATCACTTCATTTTTACTCTAACTAATTTAAATACAACAAATCATCTCATTTTAATCTCACATGACTGATGAGTCATTAGGAGAAATTCAAATTTTCTTATTTTAAAAAACAACAACTCATGGGAGGGAATTTCATTTTTCTGTTTTTCAAACTATGAAGTTGTTGTTTTTTAAAATCATAAAAGTTGAAATTTTCCAGATAACTCATCAACCATGTGGAATAATAATGAGATGATTTATTATATTTTAATTAATCAAAGTATAGATAAAATGACGATCATGGAGTATATAAGTATTTCTCAAAATGCATTTATAAGTTGGTGAGCTGGATTCATAATTTTAAAAGAGAAAATGAAACAGATCCGAAACCCCGGACGCGTGACCCAATATCAACTCTTCAATGGCGCAACGTCGCAAGCCAATTTCCGGCGAGAACGGCGAAGGTGAGGAGGACTGCGCTTCACTCGATCTTGTTTTTTATGGCGGCGACAAAGAGCTTTAGCATCTCCTAAGATTTTCGATGGCAAAACAAAATTGCAACGGTGGTTGGATCTGAGATCTGAGTTCTGAGATGCTGAGATCGACGAGAACGCGACGAAAACAGTGGAGGACGGAGAAGGTGACGGAGGACGGCGCTTCACTCCTTGATCTTGTTATTTATGACGGCGACGTAGAGCTTCTTTATCTTCTCCTTAGACCTGCGACGGCAAATTAAAAACGGTAACGGCGGCGAGCTCAGAGATCTGAGACAATAAAATCGACGGCTGAGACGACGAGCGATAGCTTCTAACTGTTGCTCCTTCACGATTTTTATCTTCAATGGGTGATGGGTTCAATTCAGATTTGCTTTTAAATTTTTTTTATTTGTTGATCTGGTGAATGTTCAATGATGGTTCCAGTTTGTGATTTTTATTTTTGTTTGAAATCTGGATGTGGTTTTGATTCATAACATGAGGGCACAATAAAAATCGTGATTCAGAACATGTGATTTTTGTTTGAAATCTGGATGTGGTTTTCCACGTTTATTTGTTTGAGAATTTTTCGAGATTAATGAGGAGCGACACGGCGATGAAGCTTCTTTAACCTCCATTCATCGCCCGCTTCCCTCTTCAATCTTCTTCATCGACGTTGCATCCATCGCCCCCTTCCTCTTCAATCTGCTTCCCGGTGGTGCGATTTGGGTTCCGATCCGTTTCTTTCCTTTTTTTTAAAAAAAAATTATTTATCCAGCTCACCAACTTATAAATGCATTATTTACCTGTCATCCTGTACAATCATAGAACTCTGTCGGGTAAAATTAACGGAGTTAGCTGCACATCAGGAAAATTAATGCCATCTAGGTCCTTTTAAAACTTTAGGGTCTAACTATTTTAAGTTTTTAACATAGAAAATTTGAGATACCAAAATTTGACGGGCCGACCCATTTTTCCTGTTTAGGGTTAAAAATAAAATTTAAATAAGGATTATGTATAGGTAAATATAATATTTTTGATTACTAAGTAATATAAATGTCATGCAAATGCAATGAAAATAAAAGGAAATTAGTTTTGGGTTTTGCAAATTAATAACTTGGGTTTTGCAAATTAATAACTAAGAGGGTGATGCAATTTAATTAAAAGCTAGACTATTATTTTTTGTCTTTTCTATAAAAATGATGTAGGAGTGAATGTAATTGGATTTAAAAATATGATGTTAGATACTCTTGGTAATGAGGAAAGTGACCATCCTTACTTAAAAAGGTTATGAGAGTTAAAATTTATTAAGTCTTAAAAAAAACTCCAAGATAAGATTTGAATCCAATATTCTCAATTAATAATAGCTTCAATATACATAGCTAACTACTATCTCTTGAGATATTGTTTAAAATCACTTAATGTGCAATTGAAATTGGAATGATGTAACATGAGTTTTCTTAAATTTAATTGCTAAACAGCACCTCAAAGGCTAACTACTATCTCTTAAGATAGTAGTTATCTAACTACTATCTCTTGAGATATTGTTTAAAATTACTTAATCTGTAATTAAAAGTGGAATGATGCAACATGAGTTTTTTTGAATTTAAGTGATAAGCAACCCCTCAAAGGCACAAATCAACCAAATTAACTAGACAATAATACACTATTTAACATAATCTCATTGCAACCCCAAAGAAATCCAAACATATATAATCTTCACACTATAAAATCCAATCTCAACTATAAATATCAAATTAACAAAGACTAATTAACATCAATCCTAGTTCCAGAATCATATACAATCATGCAGGTATACGTATGAGTGTTTCTGCATGCTTGAGTTTTTAGAAATTCATTTATTATTAAACAGGGAAATATGAATAGCAAGAATTTTTGAATATAATACACAACGTGGTAATTAATTTGGATATTTAATTGTTGTGCAGTATGTTTTTGGTCATTTTTTTAGGCAATGATAATTGTGTTTACCTTGATTTGCTATTATATATTAGGGGATTGAGGCAATTCGATGTTTGTCATTGGACGCAAACAAGATGAAAAGGATTACATGGAGGGTAAGTAATTTTCAAAAGATGTATAATTTGATAGTCCTTAAAGTTTACAAGTATGATCAGAGCAGGCCTTCATCATTGAATATTTGTGGAGATTTAGATTATTTTCCAGAAGAATTAAGATTTTTCATTTGGGAAGAATATCCACTATCATGTGTCATTGCATTTGTGTACTGAGAATCTTGTTATATTTGAAATGCCTAATAGAAATATCCAATGACTTGGGAATGAAAATCAGATACTTCTCATTTTTCATGTGCCATATGTTTTCCCTTGTGGTGCTTATAAGATGTTGTGTCAAACATTATTAACCAAATGTTGGTTTTGCTTTACTTGCTTTAAATTGATGGTTAAACCATAGTTGCACTTTATGCCAGTAATCCAATTCATGTTCTAATTGGCATGAGAGAAATTCTTGATTAAAATTGTTTAGGTAGTTATCTAATTTATTTAACAATGCTTAATCCTTATGAGGGATGTCAATACCCGTTTCCATTTCGATATTCACAAAGTAATAGAGACCAAGGTCCACAAGCATTTAAAAAAATATATATATACTGATAATAAGTATTTGTTTACAGACAGGCATTAACAAAGCAAAATCCACTAATAATTACAAATATGTACAGAATATCCCAAAATATTCCAAGTACAGGCTAAATATAACCACCGGATGTGTCTTGGGAAACGTGCCTATAAGTTTTCCTTAACTGTGTCCTTGCCTTTTGAACCATTGGCACCTGCTGATACATTTTGATTTAGAAAAAGGAGTGAGATCCCGAAGAATCACAGTAGAAACATACTATCGATATATAAAATGTGAAAATTAAATATGCAATGCACCATATTAGGCAAAATGAAAGTTCAATTCGATTCATATGTGTACGCAAGTTTCAGGGCCAAAAATCGAGTTAGAACCCCTACATGTATCTCAGCCGAGTCACCGACCACAGTTAGGATTTTCGATATACCTTGGCTGGGCACCGAACCACAACCAAGTACTATGCCTCTAGCACGCATTCATATCACAAAATACAGTAACACATAACATACAATAGTCACATAGTATATAAGAGATAGTAGTCCTTACCTCAACCCTTTTTGACCTCAAGAAGCTCGCCTCGTGGAATGCACCAACTTCAGGTTCCTAACTTAGTCCTAAAATACCAAATGTACAAGAAATATGTTATAACCTATCCATGTATCATTTTAGACACTTCCATAGTGTTTATTGTAGTTATATTAGCCTATAGTGAAAATTTACCAAAATGCCCCCGGGACCCCGGCCTTGCCCCACCATACCTGGCTTGATGGCACGTTTTCCCAAATTTTTTGACTAGGGCTATCCTGACATATTTTCATCTAAGGAATCTATTTCTGGACTCAAAATTACCAAATTCAATGTCAAATTAAGAAATTGCCCTTGGCATCCCTACTTTTAGGGTTTTAGGGGCGTTTCCATAATTATGTTTTCTCGGCCTTTTCTGAAAACGTGCCCAACTGTAAACCCACCTAATTTTCCCTCCTGAACCCAATGGAACTATCAAATCATTGAAAATCCAACTCTAAGGCCCTCAAATATCCCTGGCCAAAATTATGGTGTTCTCCGAGAAAAATCGAGGTTTTACGATTTCGGCTCCGTAAACGCGTTCTTTTATACTCCTAACCACTTTATTAACCATCTAATTGAGTTATAACTACCATCTGAACTAAAATTGGGCAGCATAACCCTTCTAATGTCACATTTTCAAAATTTAAAACCAATGGCAATCCGGCAAAATTTCATGTATTAAATTGCCCACAGCAGCCAGAATAGTTAATAGATGAAGGTTTGGAAGTTATCTCAAGCTCCCACTAGCTTTTCTTGCTCTTGGCTGAAAACCCTAACCTTAGAACACCAAATTTGAGCTTTCCAAGCCTTGAATAACATAGTAGAGTAGCTTAGGAACGGAATTATACGTATTAGGAACCGATTTACCGAAGAAATTACTTACCTTTGCAAGTTTTTCTTCTCTTTCTCTCTCTAGAATTTCACACTCTCTCTCACTAGTTCAGATCTGGTTGGGCACGAAAATGAGCAGAGGAAGATGATGGTAAAGTGTTTTTATTATATTATATGATTTTTTTAATGATTTATGGAATTTCCAAAAATTCCAAAATCAATTTTATGTACATGTAACTAAGCTCATTAAGCCCAACCAATATTTCCTTCCTCTTGCAACGTGTAGGAGACACCTAGGGGTCCCTCCCTATGGTCTCAATTGGCTTCACAACTTATTCTGGTTACGTATATACGTAAAGACTCAATTTTGGTCAAAATTGCACTTTTTGCTCAAATTTTCCATAAATTCATATTAAATTGACCAAAATATTCTAAATATATTTTTAACCTTTATTTTCCTTAATTAATTGAAATTAACTTCAATTAATTGGGAAATAATTTATTTTGTGCTATTTTGGCAAAATTACGATTTTACCATTACTTTTCTAATCCAATTTCTTTTCTTATTTTTCTTTGGCCAATTTTCATCTATTTTTGGACCAAATATTTTCTCTAACATTCCTTCATTTTTGGACCTTAATATTAGGCTTTTTAAATTATCCAAATTAATTCCATAATTATTTTTTCCCAATTTCCCATGAAATTGAACATTTATGAAATTCATAAATTCCAAATTCATGAATATTCACTATTTTATTGAATTTCCCAAATAATTACAATATATTTGGTGAATATAAAATTTGATGTGTCACATGGGATTCAAAACATCTAACTGCACTTCCACATCTCTCTCATATGCCCCTAAGATTGAATGTATTAATCTTAGGGGTTGTGTGAATGTGGGTAAAATTCATTCTTCAACAGTCCTGGGCAATCTTGAGAACTTGTCATTGAATAAAATCAGAATGAAGGTGTTGATATGTGGTGACATCATATGCGGTGTTGGATTCAAATATGTTGTGATGCCATTGGTAGAGATAGTAGAATCGAGAAAACGGACACAAAGTTTGGCATCTCTACTTCCATTTTTTAAGATAGTTGATTGCTTGAAGAGTCCAATTGAGTTTGGGCATGATTTCAACCAACTTCAGACTTGGTAAGGATCTATGGAGTGATAGAGGAGAACGGGGTGTGGTGGGGCCATTGAGAAGACAAATGATTAATGATCATCAAGTAATAAGGGAAGAAGAAGAAAAAGAAAGGAGCCGTAAGAGTACTTCATTAATGGAAGAGATGAAGAAAAGGAAGATGAGTTAATAATAATGGTAGTAACAGTAATGCTATATTCACAAAACTTTGTAATAACATCACTCGCTGGTCATTATTGAGGAAACCGATATTAAAAGAGAGTGATATTATTGAGAATGCCGGCTGCAACATTCCTCAAGTTTCAATTCTAAAGTCATTTATTGCACTCTCTCATTATAATCATTTCATGAGGATTATACCTTAGACTTCAAACTCTCTTTACCTGACATTTCGCCATCACGAGTTTATGGTCGTACCTCATTTATCAATTACAAGTGGGATATTTGTTGCCTGAGTTATTATGTCATTTACGGGTCAATGGATAAGAATGACTATAATGTATTGGGTTCTCACTAGGGTAGAAAAGATTGTAATTATTATTCAAAATTTTCAGCTCAAAGCAATTATCATTGAAATTTGTCTGAATATTTTTCTTCAAGTGCTTCAATTTAATTTGTTTCTATGTTTTCAATTTTTTAATCAAACTACACCTTAAAATATCCTTTTCTTTATTAAAATATGACTAAAATCATTTGGGAATATGCATTTGCGTTGGGTGTGATATATTTTGTAACATCCTGATTTTTATTTATAGAATATAAATATAATTATAAAATAATTATCTATAAAAAATAGATTCAGTAGGTAGTTTTTTTAGAATAAAAAAAAGGGAAAATCACTCCTAGGTCCCAAGCAACAAACATATTCATAGAAAAGTCCAAGGAAAAAGTCAAATATTTGAAAAGTCCCTAGGGACTTTTCTGTGATTATTTCCCAAAGTCAGATGACACACATACCCCTCTTCTATTATCTCTCTCTCTCTCTCTCTCATTCGTTCTGTGTTCTCTCAGATCTGACCTCCACTTTCAGCTCGCTGTGCTATCTCTGCAAAAATGGTGGCGACGGTGAAGAAAGCTTTGAGGTGGTGAAAGATTTGTGGGATGGAATGTAAGATAGAAGGAAGAAGGAGATGGAAGGAAGGTCATTGATTTTTTGATGCTCAAGCTTCTGTCATTTTTAAAGAAGGAAGGGATGAAGGTAATGATGATGATGAATAGTTCAACACATCCCCCTTTTCCAATCTCATTGAAACCCCATCTTATAGTGGTGAAAACGCTGATGTGGAAAAAAAAATTATTGTTAATTCGTGCAGTAGCAGTTGTTAATATAACAGTTGTAGTTGTTAATGCAAAAAATGAGGTTGGTGTCATAGTGCTATGTTTTTGGGGAAGGAAACTAAGGAAGTGGTATGTTTGAAGTGGGAATGATTGATTGTCATGGTGGTGGGGTGATGTGAAAAGACTGATATGGAAAAAAAACAAATTGTTGTTAATCCGTGTAGTAGTAGTTGTTAATATAATAGTTGTAGTTATTAATACAGAAAATGAGGTTGGTTGTTAATGTTTCTTCTTGAATCAATGTTTTATCACGTTAAGTATGCCAAACGGTCTGTTTACAACTTGTAAAACGTATATTAACAACAGGTTGAGTGTGTTTAACAATGTACTCAAGGTTCTTCTTTGAAACAATGTTTTAACACGTTAAGTATGAGAAACGGTCTGTTTACAACTCATAAAGCTTGCATTAACAATACTTTGAGTGTGTTTTACAACTTCCTACACATTCCTCCCTGAAACAATGTTTTATCACGTTAAGTACGACAAACGGTCTGTTTATAACTTGTAAAGTGTGCATTAACAACACTTTGAGTGTGTTTTATAACATCCTATACGCTTCTTCTTGAAACAATGTTTTATCATGTTAAGTACGACAAACGGTCTGTTTACAACTCGTAAAACGTGAATTAACAACACCTTGAGTGTGTTTTACAACTTTCTTCACGTTTTTACCTGAAACAATGTTTTCTCACGTTAAGTTTGCCAAATGGTTTGTTTACAACTCGTCAAGCGTATATTAACAACACTTTTAGTGTGTTTTACAACTTATTTTCTCACGTTAAGTATAACCAATTGTGGTGTTTACAACTCTCAAAGCGTGTATGTTTACAACTCTTAAAGTTGTATTCACAACTTGTTAGTGTTTTTTACAACCTCCCACATGTTTCAGCTTGAGACGATGTTTTCTCACATTAAGTATGACAAATGGTATATTTACAACACTTAAAGCGTGTATTCACAACCTGTTGAGTGTGTTTTACAACCTCCCACACGTTTTAGCTTGAAACGATTTTTTTCTTACGTTAAGTATAACAAATGGTATGTTTAAAACTCTTAAAGCGTGTATTCATAACCTCTTGAGTGTGTTTTACAACCTCCCACACGTTTCAGCTTGAAACGATGTTTGCTCACGTTAAGTATGACAATTGGTATGTTTACAACTCTTAAAGTGTATATTCACAACCTTTTGCGTGTGTTTTACAACCTCCAACACGTTTCATCTTGAAACGATGTTTGCTCACTTCAAACATACCACTTCCTCTGTTTCCTTTCCCAAAAATAGAGCACTATGACACCCAACCTCATTTTCTATATTAACAACTACAATTGTTATATTAACAACTGCTACATCACGAATTAACAACAATTTATTTTTTTCCATATTAGCGTTTTCACAGCACCCCACTACTATGAGAATCAACCATTCCCACTTCAAGCATACCACTTCCTCTGTTATGTTCCCCAAAAACAGAGCACTATGACACCCAACCTCATTTTCCGCATTAACAACTACAACTGTTATATTAACAACTGCTACTGCATGAATTAACAACAATTTATTTTTTTTCCACATCAGCGTTTTCACCACTATGAGATGGGGTTTCAATGAGGTTGGAAAAGGGGGATGAGTTGGACTATTTATCATCATCATTACCTTCATCCCTTCCTTCTTTTAAAAATGATAGAAGCTTGAGCATCAAAAAATCCATGACCTTCCTTCCATTTTCTTCTTCCTTCTATCTTACATCCCATCCCACAAATCTTTCACCACCTCAAAGCTTTCCTTCACCATCGCTACTATTTTTACAGAGAAAGCACAGCGAGCTGAAAGTGAAGGTCAGATCTGAGAGAACACAGAACAAATGAGAGAGAGAGAGAGAGAGAGAGAGAGAGAGAGAGAGTGTGTGTGTGTGTGTGTGTGTGTGTGTGTGAGAAATAATAGAAGAGGGGCATGCGTGTCATTTGATTTTGGGAAATAATCACAGAAAAGTCCCTAAGGACTTTTCAGATATTTGATTTTTTCCTGGGACTTTTCTATGAATATGTTTGTTGTTTGGGACATAGGAGTGATTTTTCCTAAAAAAGGGGATCTGATAAAAAAAACAAAAGTAAAGTATTTTTTTAATATATATATATATATATTTATATATAAAGTTTGCCACCTACTGTCTGACAAGATAAGGGGATCATTCCCCTTTGTGAAAGCTTTATATATATATATATATATAAAGTGGGTGGCATCTGGCAAGATAATGGCTGGATAAGGGGATTATTCCCCTTTGTGGTAGCTTTGTGTGTGTGTGTGTGTGTGTGTATTTTATTAAATTAAATTAAGTACGTGGAAGGGGGTGTTTACACATATTCACTTCACGCAGAGAAATGCATGAAGTGTTGGGCTGAGGGGCAGAGGGCGGGTTACTGGTAAAAGTATTTTCGGTTTTTTTGGATATTAATAAGGTATTTAAAATCATTTCTGGTAACAAAACTTTCTTCATGAGAAATTTTTTAAATAATTTTCTCTTTCTTACAATAATAATTTTGTATTGATTAGAGAATATTTTAGGATTAAAATTTTGGGCAAGTTTAAGTTTTATCAATATATGACTATAGGAATATAAAGGATGATTAATAGTAAATTTTAATAGGTTTACTTTTGTTATTCAGTTGCTATAATATTTTATAATGAATTTTCTATATAATGCATCTATAAATAATTATATATTGGACTTTTTAACCATTTAAATTTGGGATAAATTAATTATTTGGATTATTGGAAGTATTATTATAATTTTAATCTATTTAGATCTTTTATTAAAGTGAAGATTTATTTGGGGATTTTATATAAAGAAATAAAATTAATAATAATCAATGACTTGGATAGGTTATTTGAATTAAGAAATATATTTAAATTAATAATTGAGATTTTAGTGTGAAATTGGAATTTTTGGGAGCAATTAATTCAAAACATTAAAATTATAAAATTAAGTTAATTAAATTAAAATTTTTCAATAACTAAAATAGTCATTAATGTAAAATAAATTGATTGTGGTGGTAGGAGGAGGAGGAGGTCATGGCGGCGATGGCAACGGCTGTGTCGGTGGAGGAGGAGGAGGAGGAGGAGGTAGTGGTGATGGCGGTGGGGGTGGCGAAAGAGGCATGCAATAGGGTTGAACCAAACGGGCTATATATGTTTGAATTAATTTTTGGAGAATATCTTTTACAATTTACGAGGTAAGTATGTGAGAAGATTTTTATCTCGACTTACAGAAAAGAACTTCTGAAACCACGGTTTTATAGTTTCCCAGATTGTTGTATGTACTGTGATTTCTCCTATTCCCTTTTATTTTCGTCTTGCATGTTGCATCTTTAGTAATTTTCTTGTTTGCTATGATTGTTCTATTGTCAAAGCTTTGATTCCTTAGGGGGAGGGGGATAGAGCCTTTTCCTTGTGTTTTACTTGTCTGTTTTCTAATTTCATGGTTGGTTTGTTGTTTTTAGGGGTGATTGTATTTACTGTGATTTCTCCTGTTCCCGTTTATTTTCTTTTTTCATATCACATCCTGTGTAATTTTCTCGTTTGCTATGTTTGTTGTATTGTTCAAGCTTCGATTCCTTAAGGGGGAGGAGGACAGAGCCTTCCTTGTGTTACTTGTGTTTTACTTGTATGTTGTGTAATTTCATATTTGGTTCCCTATTTTTAGGAGTGACTGTATTTACTGTGATATTGTTGAAAAGCTTCGATTCCTTAAGGGAGTGAGACAGAGCTCTCCTTATGTTTACTATATATTTTGTTTTTTACTTTCTTTTTGAAAGCTTGGGTGTGTTATTTTCTAGTCTATGACGCGTTCTTACTCTTTTGTGTGTGTTTTTGTGTCCTTGTGGGACCCTACCTTGATCAGTGAGATTGATTTTGACTCTCAAATATGAGTGAACCTTGTGAAATTTGTCTTCCTCTTCCTCTTCATTCTTTCTTTCAAGTGTTTTTTTTTTAAGAATATAGTTGTGTATATTGTGTGTTTCTTTATATGAATTTCTCTGTAGCTTGTATTCTCTATTTGATCATTGATGCCTCACATCAAAAGGGGGGACCTTTATCATTCACATAAGTTGGTAAGTCATCCATCACTGGGAGATCGTGGTGTCCAATACAAACAAGCGAGGCATTTTCATATGGTGCAGGTATTATTTTGATTTCAAATTCATATTTTATTTTTGTGTATTGTCTCTCTTTTAAATGGGCTTAGGTGTCCCATGTTTATGTTAGCGTATTCATAGGATCTCTTCTGTCTAAAGAGCTTTATTATTTTTTCACTTAGTAATTTGGCTAGATTAGTAATTAAAATGTGCATATGCTCATTATTATTACCTAATAACATACCAGCATGCCATTGACTATCCAAAGGGTTTTTTTTTTTTTCCTTTTTGGATTTTGTTTTTCTAGCCCATTGCTGGATAATCCCTCCGTGATTTTGGCTTCACCAGATCATTTGATAACTAATTTTAGATTGTCTTATTTGATTTTTTTTAAAAAAATAAATTATCAATTGTTTTAAATTGACTTAAATTTTATTTGAATTTTTTTGCCAATAATTTTTATTTGAAAATTAATATTTAATTGAAGTTATCTGATATTTTTATCTTAGTTTTTATTTAAGTTGATTTGAAAAATTTTAAATTGTCTTGAACTTGATTTGAAGATCCATTAATAGCTTACTAATATTTTAAACTTATTTAATTTGACTTGGAAAAAAAACTTCAATTTAAATGTTTTCAGATTTGTTTGAAGCTTCATTATCTGTTTGTTTTAAATACTTATTAAATTACTGAATTTGATTTTATTTGAAACAAATTTGCAAATCTAAAGTTGTTTTGAATTCGATTTGATTTGAACAGTGTACCAATATTTTCTATTTAATTTGACTTGTTTTTATCAAGATCATCATTTGTTTTAAATTTGATTTGAAATATTATTGTTTTAAATTTGATTAGATACGAAAATCAGTATTTAATATTTAGTGTTAAATAATATTTGATATTGCTTATTTTTGCGGGTAAATAACGATATTACTTCTTTTTGCCGAAATATTTGATATTTGATTACTTAATTTGCCTTGAAACAAATTTTCAATTTTAAATTATTTAAAATTTTATTTGTTTGTCTACTATCTTCCAGTTTAAAAGAAATTTACATTTTTATATTTTTATTTGATTATTTGATTTGATTGACCATTACCTTTTTTGAAATTTAATTTGAAAATAAAATCAGTTTACTATTTATTTTAAACTTGTTTAACTGTATTTGAAAGAGTTTGCAATTTAAAATTTTTAGATTTATCTGAAGATTTACATTTTTTATTTGAAAAAAAATTGCAATTTTTTTGTTGTTTTGGATTTGATTTGAATACCCATTATCCTTTTTTTTTTAAATTTGATTCGAAAATAATCAAATGTGTAGTTTACAAATGTTTTAATTTTGATTTCAAGATCCATTATTTTCTTGTTTTATTTAACTTGAAAATCAATATATAATAGTTTCCTTATTTTATTGGATTTCAAAATGTCTTGAAATTTTCTTGTAATTTCAAAATTTCTTGATTTTTTTTTAAAGAATCAATATCCTACTTTTATAGTTTACCAAACACCATTGTTTTTAATTACCCTTGTGGGAAAAAAATGTTTTTAATTATTTTCTTGTCTTCCAATGTCTTCGAATGTTTTAATTTTGATTTCAAGATTCATTATTTTATTGTTTTATTTAACTTGAAAATCAATATTTAATAGTTTACTTATTTTATTGGATTTCAAAATGTCTTGAAATTTTTTTTTTGGGAAGAATCAATATCCTACTTTTATAGTTTCCCAAACACCATTGTTTTTAATTACCCTTTTGGCAAAAAAATGTTTTTAATTATTTTCTTGTCTTCAAATGTTTTAATTTTGATTTCAAGATCCATTATTTTCTTGTTTTATTTAACTTGAAAATCAATATTTAATAGTTTACTTATTTTATTGGATTTCAAAATGTCTTGAAAATTTCTTGTAATTTCAAACTGTCTTGAACTTTTTTTTTAAGAATCAATATCCTACTTTTATAGTTTTCAAAACGTCATTGTTTTTAATTACCCTTTTGCCAAAAAAATGTAATAGTTTCCAATGTCTTCAAATGTTTTTCAAATGTTTTAATTATGATTTCAGGATCCATTATTTTCTCGTTTTATTTAACTTCAAAATCAATATTTACTTATGTCATTTGATTTCAAAATGTCTTGAAATTTTTTTTTTTTTGGAAGAATCAGTATCCTACTTTTATAGTTTACCAAACACCACTGTTTATTATCCTGTTGGAAAAAAAATGTTTTTACTTATTTTGTTGTCTTCAAATGTTTTAATTTGATTTCAAGATCCATTATTTTTTTCTTGTTTTATTTAACTTGAAAATCAATATAATAGTTTACTTATTCTATTGGTTTTGAAAAGAAATTTGTAATTTCAAAACTTTTATACTTTACGAAATACCATTGTTTTTTTTTTTGGCCAAAGAAACACCATTGTTTTTAGTTACCCTTTTGGCAAAAAAAAAAGTTTTTAATTACCCAATTTAATTAATTTTATTTCAATTTGCAGTTTTAAATTTTGATTTGCTATGAAGATTTATAGTCTTATTTTTTTAAAATGATGATCCGTAAAGTCTGGAATTTTGAACCCATTCTTGTTTTGTTTTGCATTTGATTTGGAAAATCCGCAATATTATATTCCATTTTGGTTATTGTTTCAAATATGATTTGAAAGGAATTTGCAAATTTGATTTGACTGTCAATCATCTTCTTGTTCAAAATTTAATTTGCAATTCAATATTCAATAGTTTACTATTATTTTAAATTTATTTAACTTGATTTGAAAGAGTTTGCAATTGAATTTTTTTTGGGTTTATTTGAAGATTTGAATTTCAATTTGGTTTAAAACGAATCTGCTATTTAAAGTTGTTTTGAATTAGATTTAAAGACCCTTTTGTCTTTTATTGTTATAAATTTGGTTTGAAAATCTGTATCTAATAGTAATATTTTAATCTTCTTTGATTCCTTTATTTAATTTGTAATAAGCTTTGTCAAGACTCATCTTGTGTCAAATTCAATTTGATTCGATCATAGCTTAAAATTGCTTTAATTTTGATGTCAAGATCCATTATTTTCTTGTTTTATTTGACTTTAAAATAGTTTACTTAGTTTATTTGATTTGAAAAAAAATTGTAATTTCAAATTGTCTTAAATTTTGATTTGAAGATTTAATGTCCTACTTTTACTGTTTTAGTTTACTTATGTTGATTGATTTGAAAAATCCGAAAATGAATAGAAATGTTTCATAGTTTTCAAATGTTTTTAAGTAGCCTATTTAATCTTATTTCTAACTTATTTGCAGCTTTAAATTTTAAATTTGCAATTTGGAATTACTGTGTTTAAACAAATTGCAATTTTAAAATATTTTAAATTTGATTTTGATTCTCCATTGCCTTCTAGTTTGAAATTTAATTTGAAAATCAATGTTTCAAACTTTATACCAATGAGCTTTGGCACAGTTGGTTAAGGTCTTGCCACCCCGATCACAATGCAAGGGAGTGTGTTCGAACCCTCTGACCGATGGGGAGACCTCATTGGTAGGCGATCTCGTAAGTCCCTTGTAAGCGTTCGAAGAGCCCTGGGGCCATGCCCTGGCCTTGGTAGGGGACTGGTACCGAACCTACCTAAACTTTTTACTATCAAAAAAAAAATTGTTTCAAACTTTATTGTTGTAAATCTGATTTGAAAGGAATTTGCAAAATTGATTTGATTGTCAATTATCTTATTGTTTAAAATTTAATTTGAAAATCAATTGTAATTTCTTACTAATATTTGTTAATTTCTTACAAATATCTTAAACTAATTTTTTAAAAAAATTCTTATGCTTATTTTAATTTGATTGAATTTTTTTTTTGAAATGCTTATTTAATTTTAAATTCAATATTTAACATATAATGGTTTACTAATAATATTTTGAACTTATTTGATTTGATCTGAAACAAGTTTGCAATTTAAATTTTTCTAGGTTGATTCGTCGGGCTAAATTTTATTTGACTAAAATTGTCAAAATCATCTTATTGTTTTAAATATCATTCGATAAGAAAATGCATATTTGATGGCTTATTATATTATAATTGTAAACTAATTTGCAGTTTTAGATTTGATTTCAAGATTCACTTATTGTTTTATTTGACTTGAAAATCAATATTTCGAAGTTAAATTATCTTATATATATGATTTGGAAAAATTTGCAATTTAAATTGCTTTAAATTTTTATTTGATGATTCGTTACCTTATATTTGAAGGTCTAAATTGGATTTGAAATAACTTTTCAGTTTTGGATAGTTTTGAAATTTATTTTTTGGGAAGCAGTATTGAAATTGATTTGAATTTACTTATATTTTAAATTACTAATTTATATTGATGTGAAAAAATAAATTTTATTTGATGATTCGTTGTCTAAATTAGTTTAAACATTTAAGTTTAAATTTGCAATCACTTTGTTGAAACAAATTGCAATTTTAAAATGTTCTAAATTTGATCTGATTGTCCATTCCTTCTAGATTGAAATTTAATTTGAAAATCAATATTTCAAACTTTATTACTTCGTTTGATATGAAAAAGGTTTGCAATTTAGATTTTGTAGATTTTAAGATTTAATTGAAGATTCACTGTTGATCGTGATGTCTGAGACAAATAAGCGGGTTTGTTTCAAATGTTTCAGGTATTGATTTGATTTCAGATTCAGATTTTATTTGTCTATTGTCTTATTTCTAAAATTTTCCATTTTAAATCCTTAGTATTTTTCTTTTGTTATTTCTGTACTAGTTGCTGAAAAGCTTCGTTTACTTTAGTCTGAGGGGAAGTGGGGGACAGAGCCTTCCTTGTGTTTTACTTGTATGTTGTGTAATTTCATTTTTCGTTTTTGCATTTTACATCTATTTTTATACTAATTGTTGAAAAGCTTCGATTCTTGAGGGGGGAGGGGGACAGAGCCCTCCGTTGTGTTTTACTTGTCTCTTGTATAATTTCATATTCGGTTTGTTGTTTTTAGGGGTGACTGTATTTGATGTGATTTCTCCTGTTCCCCTTGTATTTTTCTTTTTGTATTTTGCATCCCCAGTAATTTTCTTGTTTGCTATTTCTATATGTTGTATTGTTGTGCATCTTACCTGAGGGGAAGGAAGGGGATAGAGCCCTCCTTGCTGTTATGTAATTTCATATTTGATTTGTTGTTTTTGGGGTTTGATTGTTGTATTTAGTGTAATCTCTCTTGTTCCCCTTTTATATTTGGTTTTGCATTTTAAATTCTCATAATTTTCTTTTTTGTTATTTCTGTACTGATTGTTCCGATTCAATTCCATAGGGGAGGGGGACATATGTTGTCTGCTATGTAATTTCATATTTGGTTTGCTGTTTTTAGGGTGTGATTGCATCCAAATTGCGGTATTTATTGTGATTACTGTGCTTTTTAACTTTCTTTTTGAAAGTTTGGGTGTGTTAGTTTTGTAGTCTAGGATGTGTTCTTACTCTCTTGTGTGTATTTGTTTGTGTACTTATGGGACCCTCCCTTAGTGTGTGAGATTGATTGTGACTCTGAATATGAGTGAACCTTGTGAAATTTGTCTTCCTCTTCTTCTTCCTCTTGCTCTTCATACTTTCTTTTAAGTCGGTTTTTTTTTTGGCAGAATATAATTGTGTTTATGGTGTGTTTCTTTATATGAATTTCTCTTTAGCTTGTATTCTCTATTTGATCATTGATGCCTCATATCAAAAGAGAGGCTTTCTCACATAAGTTGATAAGTCATCCATCACTGGTAGATCGTCGACCCACAAATAATTATTTAATTTGATTTGAAAAAAATTGCAATTTAAGTTTTTTTGGTTGAGTTGAAAATTCATTATCTGATTTTTTTTAAATAATTGATTTGATTTGAAATAATTTTGCATTTGTAATCTTCAATTTATTTTAATTGATTTGAATAGTATACTAATATTTTGTACTTATTGAATTATTTGAATTTTTTATTTGAAATAAACTTTTCAAGATCATCAATGTTTGATATTATTTATTTAATTTTATTTGAAACAAATTTGAAATTGGTTAAAATTTTATTGGATTATCCACTATCTTTCTGTTTAAAAGAAATTTACATTTTTATATTGTTTTGTATTTGATGATTTGATTTGATTGAGGGTTACCATTTTTTGAAATTTAATTTGAAAATCAAATCAATATTCAATCAGTTTACTATTATTTTAAACTTATTTAACTTGATTTGAAAAATTGTTTGCAATTTAGATTTTTTGGATTTACTTGAAAATTTGATTTCAGATTTGGTTTGAAACAAATTTGCTATTTTAATTTATTTTGAATTTGATTTGAAGACCCATTATTTTTTATTATTATTATAAACTTTGTTTGAAAATCGTTATCTAATAGTTTTAACGTCAATGGAAAAAAAAAATTTTAATTTTAAGATCCATTATTTTCTTGTTTTATTTAACTTAAAAATCAAATGTAATATTTTACTTTTACAGTTATAGTTTACGTGTGTTATTTGATTGATTTGAAAAATCCACAAATGAATAGCAATATTTTTATATTTTTCCATTGTTTTCAACTACCCTATTTTATTTTATTTCAAACTATTTTTCTGTTCTAAATTTGATTTTGATGATCGGAAAAATCTGCAATTTTGAACCCATTCCCGTTTTGTTTCCATTTTATATCTTATTTGAAAGGAATTTCATGTGCCATTTTATTGTTAGTTATCTTATTATTTTTCCTTTTATTGTTTTTTAATGTTTTTTTAATGTGAAAATCAATTATTCGAAGTCAATTAATTTTCTTTGATTTGAAAAAATTTGCAATTTTAAGTTGCTTTAAATTTTTATTTGATGATTCATTGGCTTATATTTGAAGATTTAAATTGGATTTGAAACAAATTTTCAATTTTGAATAGTTTTGAAATTGATTTGAATTTACCTATATTTTAAGTTTTAAATTACTTATTTTATTTTGATGTGGAAAAATAAATTTGGTTTGATGAGTCATTGTCTTATTGTTTTATATTCGATTCGAAAGATTTGCAATTTTGAGGTTCATTCTCTTTTTGTCTTTATTTGATTATGTGAAAATCGTTATTTTATAGTTTTCCAATGTTTTACTAAATAACTTGTTTTTGTGGGTCCATTATTAAGCTTGATAAGAAAAATGTTTTAATTTATATTTCATTTTCTTCCTGCTTAAATTTTATAGATTCTAAGATTTATTTGAAGATGTAGATCCGTGATCTTATTGATTAACGTTTGATATGAAAAATATTTCAATTTTTATGTTACAGTGTTTGAAATAAGCTTAAACAGTAAGTTTTTTAAAATAATTTTAAATTTGTGATTACTGTGTTGGAACAAATTGCAATTTTAAAAGGTTTAATATTTCAAACTTACTTTATTTGATATGAAAAAAGTTTGCAATTGAAATTTATTTTAAGATTTATGACCGAGACAGAAGCGACAGTTTCAAATCTTGCAGGCTTTTTTTAAAAAAAAAAAATTTTGAGATTCTGATTTTATTTCTGTCTATTGTATTTCTAAATTCTGAATTTGCTTACATATATAGCATGTTCCATATGATATGCCATTGCATTGATGGAATCTTATCCGTCTGAACAGCTTTCTTATTTTTTACTTAGTTATGGCATAATTTGGGCAGATTAAAAATTAAAATGTGCCCCTGCTCACTTATATGTTATAACCTATTAACTTCAGCATGCCATTAACTTTCCAAAGGGGATTTTTTTTTCCTCGCCCATTGCTTGCTAATCCCTTCTAAAGCTGCCCCATGACTTTACATCACCATATCATTTGACCACTAATTTTAAATTGTGTAAATTGTTTTAATCAATTATCATATTATTTTAAATTTTATTTGAAAATTGATATATTTAATAGTTAACTAACATTTTTAAGTAGCCAATCAGAAAAGAACGAGTGTGCAGGGGAGGAAGCGGCATAAGAATAGGCAAGGGAAGGTCTGGTGGTTCGCATGACATGCTGCTTCTTCTTTCCCTTTTTACTCATATTCCCCTCTTATTTTTTTCCTTGGTTGTTATTTCTGTGCTCGTTCTGCATCTTTATCGGTGAAAAGCTTTGATCCCTTAAGGGGAGGTAGACAGGGACGGGGATAGAGCCATCCTTGTGTTCTTTGGTTTAACTTGTCTGTTATGTGATTTTATATTGGCTTTGCTGTTTTTTGGCTGCGATTGCTGTATTTACTGTGATCACTCTTTGTTTACTTTCTTTTTTGAAAGTTTGGGGGAAGCTTCCTTAAGGGGAAGAGGGACGGAGCCATCCTTGTGTTCTTTTGTTTGCTGTTTTTAGGCTGTGAATGCTGCCATATTGTTGTATTTACTGTGACGACTCTTGTGTTTACTTTTTTCGGAAAGTTTGGGTGCGTTATGTTCTAGGGGAGGTATTTTGTGTTCCTTCTTAATTTGTGTATTGTATGGGGCTGTTGTTTCTGTACTTTGATTGGTATCAATTGTTGTTTCATGTTGTGGTTCGTATTTCAGGAATTTGATTGTTGTGCTGGTTTATTCTGAATAATCTTTTGTTTGTTATCAAGTTCTGGTTGGATGCCTTCAAGGGGAGGGATGATGTCCTTGCCTTCCCCAGGATGTGTTCTTTGTATTTGCTTTCTTGTGGTGACTACTCTTTTGTCTGGGTGCCCTTGAGTGCGAGGGATTTTGTGGTCCCCTCCTTAATGTGTGGATTGATTGTACGTGATAGTGACTATAGAGACGAACTTTTTGAAATTTATTTACTAAGGCTGTTTTCCTCTTCATACTTTGTTTTAAGTTGTTTGTAGCAAAATATTTTTGTCGAGGTTGCTGTTTTTGGAACCTGATTGTTAGTTGGTCTTATTATGTTCCCTTTTATTATTATTATTATTATTGCTTGCATTTTACAGCCCATAGTTAGGACTTTCTTGGTTGCTATTTCTGTACTATTGTTATATTGTTTAGCGTTTGCTGTTTTTTAGGATGTGATTGCTGTATTTGATTAATCATTAATAGTTATCCATTTTTTTTAATATTTATATTGATTGTTTTGATTAATAGTTTAATAGTTTACTAATATTTTAAATTGTTTAAGATCCATTTTCTTATCGTTTTGAATTTGGTCTGAACATCCATTAAATTATTTAATAGTTTACTTATAGTAAATTTTCTTCACATAAGTTGATAAAGTTCACATTTTTCACAATGGCTATATATAACTCTTGCTTTGTATGGGAGCTTGAGTATGATTGGATTTTTGTGTAAAGAGGTTGAAAGGTTTTGCAATAATAGCTTCACAATCGCTTCTTATTTTAAAATATCATACGTTTGATACTTTAACTTTTTATTTTGTATATTTGCTTATGTGAACTGAAACAACACATATCAGTAGTTGATTAGTGAAGAGCTCTCTCCATTGAGAGGCGAGTACTGAGAGATGTACCTATGGTTTCTTTCATTGCATAACCGGATCTATGGGGCATGCATGTATGACTGCAATATAGTTACTCTCATGTCTTGCTTTGGAGTCTTGAAGCATTGTAGAAACCGTATCTAAATCAAACCTTGGTTTGGAAGCATTGATTATCACAATTACTGATTCGTACTCAGCTGTAAGGCCATTCGGAATATGTGAGATATAGTCTAGATTTTGCAGGTATGCCGAGTAGTCTCTCATGCTTACGTCTCCTTTCTGCTGATTAGAGAGGCGATTGAGATAATGCAAGAATATACATTTTAGATCAGATGTTAATGTAACCGGTCGATTGTCAGGGCCATTTTAACCGGTTTGAAAGACTTTTATTCCCCGTACTAGTGGGGGGAGTGCATTTTATGCTCGTTACTTTGACAGTGCAAGTTATGGTAGGACATACAAAGTGATGGAGGGTAGTAGCTATGAAACAAAAGCTGAGTCAAGCTATTTATATGCATCAAACTCCGGATTGCAATCTCCCTATTTGATTTATAGCGAGTCGCCCTCAATGGTATAGTCACAGATCAAGTGTTTGTGAGTTATCTAGTTTCAAGCTTGGATCCGCTGAAAAAGCTATTGAATTGGACATTGTTTTGCTTATGTGTATGTCTCCACCCCTTCTTCTTCTTTCATTTTCTTCTCTTATTTCGTTTGCTCTTTGCAATCTGCTACGTTTTCTCCTTTCATATGCTCTTCATTTTCATCTTCATGTTTCACTTTTGAACGATAATTTGAGCAACTTACTCTAGCAGGTTACTCAGGTTGTATCTAATTAGTCCGGTTTACACATGTTGTGAACTGGCTGGTCTAGTGTTTTAAACCATTCTCAAATATTTTATATAGTATACATGAGCAATAATAATGTGGTACCCAAAGTTTATTATTTAATTTATCAATTTAAGTTGCTAAAAATGACACCATTACGAATAATGTGATAATTGAAGAGAATTATAAAGAAATCATTAATAAAAATTAGATTTTAAAGACCATTTGCACTGAGACATGAATTATAATTTATAATTCAAGGTACACTTATGATGGGGTTGAAATATTTATTATACTAAGGATAATAATAGTATATTAGCAGTCTTATCTGAGAATCGAGCGAGACATTTTGATAATAACGCACTTTCCAAAACCATTTTTGAAGAGGAAACCAAGGTTTTGCAACCAAAAAAAAAAAAAAGCAGCCCAAGCACTTATTTTTCCCACAATAATTTTCAACGCGCTTTTCTCGACAATTTTTTCTTCTTTTTTAGAAAGCTATTATTCAAAATGTATTATCTATAGTGCTCGTTTGAGATAACTTATTTTTTACTTATAAGAATCATGATTTACGGTATACGAGATAGGTATGTGAGAGAGGTTTTATCTCGATTTACGTAATAAACACTTATTTTCCAAAAAAAAAAAAACTATTTCAAACATAGCTATAATCACCTTTATCCGGAAACTATTCTCCAAACGCACTTGCATATTGTAGTTTGTCTTCAGTGAGTAGCATATTCCGGTGATCGATGTGGGACTTGTATGGTAGTGTGGTTGCTATATTATTTCTGTCTACCTCATCTTCTCGCTTATAATTCCAATGTGTTGTTTAAACATTTAATATTTCTACGGAACCAAAAGATAGCGATAAAATTGAGCTGCTGCTTTAATAATTTATTTAACTTCTCATGATAATTCTGTCCTCATTTACATTTTCTCCTAACAATCTAAACAAAACCAGTCATGCATTGACCACCCCCCCCCCCCAAAAAAGAAAAAGAAAAAAACCAAGTCTCTCTTCACCTGTACATCCTATAACATTCAATTTTATTGACCATAACAAGATCAAATATCTTATTATCTGATATGATTAAATCCAATTCCAAATTATGAGAAAAGAGAGAAAGACAGAGAAAGAAAGGATGATACGTACTGGGATCATGGTTCCACGGTCTGTTGGGGTTGAAGCATGCATTACCCTGTTGAATATCTGAACAGTCAAATCTTGTACACACATAATCTATGTTTGCTCTTAATGCTGCTTCTTCTGTCCCTGGTTTTGCCACACACCATCTTCTCTGTCTGTGTTCATACCACATGAAAGGCAGATTCAACTTTGATCAATTTTGTTTCATAATCCTTCTACCTCTTTATTTTTTTTGGTCTTTTGCCAACTTCGTTATCCTTGTACCATTTATTTAATCCAATCGTATCATGTCTGAGTATGAAGAGTGCAGATCCTCAATCCTTAATATTTATTGTTGAGATGGAAGCTCCTAGTACGTAGTACTGAATTTCAATAGACTAGGATTGAGACTAAGACTAGGAGTTTAAAATTATGTTTGGTATGGGGTAATATTTAGATGGAATGAGAAAATTAATATTATTTCATAATTAAAAATAAATTATAAAAAGGCTATCATGTCCTTAATAATAAATTGGGAAAATGACGGAAAAGTGGTCTGAAAATTGGGAAATGACAGATAGGTGATTTCACAAATGACAAAGTTGAAAATTCCTTATCCCGTTTTGACATTTTCTAATCAACTTTTAGTAAAAAAAAAAAAAAAACTCATATGCCATTTCCCAATTTCCAAAACACTTTTCCGTCGTTTGCCCTAATAAATTTTAAAAAATATTATCACAAAGCCTTTTGCCTCTTCTCCCACTATGCAAAGCTTCCCCTTCTTCCCCAAATTTCTGAGAGACCTAACGACGAAACGACAACCATAAATTACTCAGAAAACATCAATGAACAAACGTAAAAAAAGCTTCTAACTTTGGAACACCCACGAGAGACACTTTTCTTTCTTTCACAGTTTTTTTATTTTCCGAAAACTGAAGGGACTAGAAGGATTAGAAATTTCTGGTCAAACTTACTTATTTTAATACCTCGATAGAATGTTATGGAAAATGTACATGGTTAGTCTTCCTAAATTAATTGTTTTTTTTACCTGAATCTTCCTAAATTGATTGATACTTCGAATTTTTCTACGTTCGCCAAATTTATCATCAACCAAAAGGGAATGTTATTGAGTCTGTGTGTGTGTGTCCGATCTGTTCTGCTTTTGTTACATGTCAGGTTGGATTATGTAAATATCAAATTCATAACTGATTTTTGTGCTGAGTGAAACAAGACGAAGAAGATGCAGTAGTGACCGATCCTAATTTAGGTTAAAATTGATAGGGCTATTTTTGTCCAATAAATATTATAAACAGGGATATTTTTGCTTCTAAAATTTGCAATCTCAGAATTAAAAATGCAATACTAGAGGGAGGTGGGTTTGCAACAATCTCACTTTCGTGGTACCCCAATTCCAGATTATCCTTGATCCCACTTTGGTGATATGCATACATTAGATTTTTTTTTTCTTTTAAGGGTTAAAGGCCATTTTTACCTCGAAAGTATTCACTGGGGGTCAATTTTACCTCGAAAGTTTTTTGAGGCGCAATTTTGCCCCGAAAATGTCAAATTTAAAGCAATTTTGCCCTTACCATTAATTAACCGTTAGTCAGGCAAATTTTCTCCCAAGTTAAAACTTCTAGGGCAAATATGCACTTTAATAAAAGTGACATGGATGACAAAATGTTCTGGAAGTTTTAACTTGGGAGCAAATTTGCCCGACTAATGGTCAACTAATGGTAAGGGCAAAATTGCTTTAAATTTGACACTTCTAAGGCAAAATTGTGCCTCGAAAAACTTCTGGGGCAAAATTAACCCTCAATGAATACTTTCAAAGCAAAAATGACCTTTAACCCTCCTTTTAACCTGTATTTGCATGATTTAGATTGAAAGTTTTAAAGTTATCATGATCTATTTGAATTGTGTTCCAGTTTATAAAATAATGTTCATTAATTTTTTGGCCCAAAAATAATGTTCATTATTGAACTTTGACAGTTACTTTTTTTTTTTGGTAATAATCCTTCAACTAAATAATTAATTTAACTACTGCATATGGTCCTTAATATAAATCATATTTGGGGTGTAGGTCTTGGTTCTAAATATAAAACATGATTTTTATATTTTTCAATCTTTTTCTAACTTATTCTTATTGATGATCCCTCAACAATAATCAAGAAAAAAAGGGGAATGAGAGAATTAAGGAAGATAATTAGCGTATTTTATAAAATGCACGCTATATTAATCAACTTAACCAATTTCCTTAATCCAATCAAATTAGATAAATATGTCTTATATGAAGGACATGAGTGAGTATATTGCATCATGTATAATTATGAGGAGTCCAAATTCGATGTCCATTACAATTATGAGCACCACATGCATCTACTTTTTTTTTTTAATTTTCATACTCCATATTAATTCAAAGTTTTTAACCTTTCAAATGATGAATTTGTTTACTTGAGTAGCTGGTGACCACCGAAAAAATATGCATGAGTTAGCAAATTCCTTAGTCACAAAATATAATATGGCTAATGACTCTTATGTGGCGGAAAACTAGTCTTTTAAATTTACCAATTCCTTTAGTGAGCCATGGCTATCTCCTGCAAGAAATTTCAAAATAGCAAAATCACAAAGGGGTTAGTAAATTGTTGCAAGTTAGACAACCCAGTATAAACAATTAAATTAGCTTTATTTTACCGTTTGTAAAGTGATATAATTAACATTTTTTCTTTAATTTCATCAGCATATTAAAAACGAAATATTGAACACAAGAAATGATAAATTATCCAAAGTTTTTATTCTCATTTCAGATTCGATAGTTTTAACATTCATATTTTATTAATTAACTAATTAGCAGTTAATTTTGCATACTCACCCGCTGTATATTTGTAGGAACCACAACCTGCAACATTGTATTGACAAATTAGTGTGATTCTACCACGTTGAAGAATCCCAAAATTTAAGCACAAAAGTGATAAGAAACAAATTCAAAATGTGTTAATAAAAGACTATATATAAATTTACCAAAAATAAATAAGAGACAATCATGATATACAACGAACTCCCAAGTAAAAAAAAAAGGTGTTTTCCCATCCTACGTACTATTATTTATATATTAAATCATCTAGAGAGTTTATAAATTAGATATTTGATTTTCTATTGAGTAGTCTTCATCACAATTACCCAGTTGAGAGATTTAATCAGGCCGTTAAGATCAATATGAATAGGAGTATAGGACAGCTTGTACTCTTCTAAAGGGGTAGAATAGACAATTTCTTTGTAATCCTGTGATCCTAAATATTGAAACAAAATAACAAATTTATAAAGGCTAAGAAAATTAGTTTAGTAAGTTATTTGTGAAAAAAATGAGTATTAGTTTAACTCAAATGCCCATTTTGATCATTAGCATGAGAAATTACTCTCTTGATCGACAACTCTCTTAGTATTTGCAATCAACATAGAGTTTAGAAAAACAATATGAATTTAAGATACAAAATAGATTAAGGTATTATATTTAATGCAAAAACAAATCTCTCTATCATCTATTCATCTCTTACATGTAGGATCGAATGAAATATATGTGTGTGTCTATATATATATATATATATATAAAGTTAGGTTAATTGAATTTGAAAGACTGGTAAGTCTTAAGTTTTAAATAACATTTATATAGGTATTTGCTGATTATACCAATGTACATTGATAATGGGGTACACTTAATACTTTCATGAGTCATGAGTTGCATTTTTACCTACTAGACTAATGTTTTGTGCAAGTCATCACTGGCGCCAAATCTTAACTTACGACAATGAATAATAGATAATACTCCCTCGTGTCCTTAATGGAGAACCTAATTGGTAAGTTGTTGTTAGCCCTAAATATAAGACTTATTTTATATGTTCATGCTCTTTTTCTAAATTAAACCCATTGTTATTTTTCAATAATAATTAACTAGGAGAGGGAGGGAGGGAGATAATTAGAAAAGATATTTACGGTATTTTAGAAAATATATATCATATTAATTAACTTAATTAATATTTTTAATCTACTCAAATTAATTAATTATATCTTATAATAGACTTCAGGTGCTCGTTAATGACAAATCTAAGGGTGTCATTGACAAGTTTACAGGATTTGTTTGTAATTTTGAAAACTGAAGCGATTATCTTTTTATTTTTCCTCTTATTTAGAATCTGAATATAATTTTCCTTGGAAAATAAGGAAAATAAACATGAAAAAAAGGAAATGAAAGAGGAGGAACATAATGCTTGGATTGCTCTGGCTTCTTCCTCGGATTCCCTGCTTTCAACAGAATCACGAGGCTTTTGACCCAAAAAAAAAAAAAAAAGAGTGACGAGGCAAAATCAGAGGATGGGGCCCACCCGCCCCGCCTCATACCTCACTTTTGCTGCCAAGAGAAAACGACACATCACCCTCTTTGAGGATAACGATCAAACTGCATTCTCAAACATTAAAATTTTATTAAAGTTTTAGAGTTAAACTAAAATTAAAGATTGTGGGTGATAAGATAATTATGTTATTACTTTATTAGTTAAATATGATTATTTATAATATATATATATATATATAAGAATTTATAAGTCAGATATACTTATTTATAAGATAGAAAGTGAAATTCCAATATTATTTCATATATACATAAGATAATGAGTATATTCATAAAAATACATGTTATATATATGACACATTTGAAAATTTAGAAGTCAAATATGTATATTTATAAAAGACATGTGAGAATTTACTAATCAATTATGCTTATTTATATAAAACATATAAAAATTTATAAATTAAATATATGTATTTATAAGATACATATGAATATTTGTATGACTGTCTTAGTTATACATAAAGGGTATAAATGTCTTTCTAATTAAAAAAATTAATTTCAGCATAGGCAAAGGAGTTAGCGAAGGAGGTGCAGTGAAATTTTACCAAACATTAAAATGACCTCTCCAGCCACATCCAACTTTCCCATCGATGTCAGGCACAGGAAGCGAGATCAAGTAAAGCCTCATTTCATTTGCTCCTCCCATCGTCCTCCGTCATCTTTACCACCGCCACCGGTGTGTGCCTTGGGTCTTTTCCTCTTCAGCCGGCGCCATCCACGGTAGAAGCAGTGGGAGATTTCTCTGCTTAGCTCGGCGCCACCGCTGCTTTGCACCTCGCCGCCGTTCTTCCATCACCGAGGTGTTTGTGAGACCAAGCTTCATTTTTTTCTCTTCTTCTTCCTCCTTTGATGCGTCAGCTAAGAGTGTGTTGTGAGCCCAAAATCTCTCTCCCTCCCTCCCTTTCTTTGCTGCCGTGACTTTTGGGAAATGAAGGATTGAAATAATTTTTCCTTTTTTTTTTTTTTTTTTTGCAGCCGGTTATTTAAAGAAAGAAGGAAGGTTGGAGGTTGTTCTTAGTAAATGAAGTATTGAAGACTGAAAAGAAAGTATTACATTGATAGCATGCTTTTGCTGTTCAGAATCCTAACTTGACTCAAACACTTGCACTAATCCGCATCTTTATCTGGAGAAGAGAGGTAAGATTCTATATTTTTTCCGTACCACCGATTTCTTTTATTCCTTTTGGTTCTGTTGATTTTAGACTTTTATGTCGACAAGAATCCTAAAGTAAAGGAGGATTAATCAAGTGGTCTTATAAAATAATACCATGCATGTGGTAACAAATATAATGAATTAGGTTTCATGATTGCTTATGTGTCTTGATAAATTGTATGAGAAATCATGAATGAATTCAAAGGAAATGTCTGTTAATGATTCAGACGATGCTTGTAAGAAATTATTTATGCTTGAAGAAAACGTCTATTAGTGATTCATAAGGAGAAGAAACGAAGTTAATTTCGTATTAAATACTAGGAAAAAAATTAAGTATACTCAACTTTTTGCTTCACAAGATTATTTAACATCATAGGCCAAGTTACATACCTTATTTGGTCTGTATATTTTTATCTCTTTAATTCAACTTTATCTCAAACTCGCTTATGTGCAGGGCTAGTTAAGATTTATCTGGGTTACAATTTCAGTGCTTAAAATTATTTGACCCTTTTATAGAAACGACACTCATCAGATTTTCATTGGCATTATTTACCACCCTTTCCATTTCCTCAGCACAGCAATTAAGCCTAAATTCGTTTTAACGATTTGAAAGTACTAGAGTGCATCTAGAGCATTCATTCATATATACAGCCAGCAAGGCTTACAATGTCTACAGGTACCTATGTATTGCTTGGCTTTATTCTTTGTCAGTCAAGGTGTACTTCAAATAGAAGAGGAAAGCTTTATTAGAGGTGGTCTTTCTTTATTCCCTTTGGTTGGATATACACCATAACAACAATTTATTTTACAAATATCCCGAGTTTTTTATGAAGATGTAGCCATCTTGTCCCAAGTTGGGTCCTTATGACTTCCTGACAATCTAATAATCTTGACCAACACCATATCCTACGATTAATACATCATCATCGTGTAAACATGATCCGATGGCTGGGTAATTGCCCCCTTAAAAATTCTTTGTTAAAGTTTAGAAAACAATTATTAATTATTTTGCAAATGTTTCTTATTGGATGACAAAGTAATTAAAATATGACTTACATTATTGTAAAACTTAGAATCTGAGCTTGCAAATAGGGAACATTAACAAATTGCTTGAAAACCAAACAACATAGAGAACTTGTTGATATATTGATTTGTTGCCATATCAATACTTATAAATATCAATAGTAGCACTTCCTTCGTCGAAGTAAAATAAAAAATGAAAATAAATACATATGTTTAAACTGTCCAATTAGTTGACACAAGTATAAACACTAACAAGTGTGAAATTCCAAGCACTATTGTTAGCTGTGCGTGTATGGATAGTCTAGCTCTAAAGCAATACCATCATTGTTGATGACATATTGAAATGCGTCACCAAACCACCTTCCTTTGCAGTCATCGTTATTCTTATGGTAAGATATGAATTGTTGTTCAAGGAGTTAGAAGACATCTTGAGACTATTTTTTAATTCCTTCTATAATTCCAATTACAAAGAATTTTCAACAACTTTCTATAAACAGAGACTAGTTATTACGATTATGCATATGTCACATGCGTTAAGTTAGGGTTGTTTTCTCTCTCTCTATATATATATATAAACACACACTCATACATCCTAATGGTATAGCATTTAACATATGCATAATAGAAAATCAAATTTATTTTTATAAGTGACCGTTGGGCATTCTCTGCTATTCGATTTATGGAAGGAATAAATCAAATAGTCTCACAATGTTTTTTGTTCTTTATGAGCAACTCCTCATACTTACATCAAGTAACAAAGGCTATAAAGAAGGTATTTAGTGCATTTGAATGTCATCAAGAATGATGATTTTACCTTAGAGCTGAGTTGTCCTTATTCTACTGACAATTGTTCTTGCAATTCTGCATGTTGTGTTTTCTAATTAGGAAGTTAAATATTTGGATTTATTTTCATCTTAGTTTGATTTGATATAGGAAGAAAACTAATTTGCTATTGGGTGTGTTTGTTTTGACGATTAGATAAGTAACTTATTTTTACTTAAACTTATGGAATCTTAAGATTGGAAAAAAGTTAGATTGGGTAAAATTATGAGTGTTTGGATTAGCGATTGGATAAGTAACTTAAAGTAACTTATGTAAAAGTTAGGATGTTTGGTTTGACTTTTGTACAAGTGACTTTTGTATTAATTAAGAGAAAAAAATTGAAAAAATTATGAAAAATGAAAAAATGAAGGGATAATTGTGAAAAAATTCATCATTAGCAACTTAATTGCCAATGGGGCCTGGGAAGATATCTACACACGGAGGGATTTTTTCACAATTTTCTCAAAAATTAACTTTGAAAATTTGGTAATGGTACAATTTTAATAAAATTATATCAAACTCTAATTTAAATTGGTACACTCCAAAAGTCTTTTCTACTGTGCACCTCAAGCTTAAATCTTATAAATTATATCAAACTCTAATTTAAATATTAAATCATAACTTATATTTTCACATAGCTCAAAATCTAACAAAATAAACCGATTAAAATTTCAATAATATCTCCAATAATCCAAATAAATTATTTAAACTAAATTTAATGGGTAAAAACACTATATAGAAACTAATTTATGACATGTTTATAAAAAAAATTGATTATAAAATCATAAAACAACTAAATAATAAATCTAAACTGATTAAAATTAATTATTAATTATTCTCTACATTTCTACAGTCATATATTAACAAAACTTAAAACTTGTTTAAACTCTTATCCCAAAGTATTCTCTAATTAGTAGAAGATTACTATCTAAAGAAAGATAAAATTATTTAGAACATTTTTCATAAAAGAAGTTTTGTGATTAGAAGTGATTTTGAGTACCTCATTGATCCCCAAAAATATGAAAATACTCCTATCAATATTTTTTTTATACACATACAGTCACATAGGCTCCAATAAGCTTCATTTTGAGGCTTATGACTTTTTCCAACTTATGACTTATTTCACCTTAAATCCAATCGCTGAAACAAACACCCAGTTTTTATCAAAACACTGTTCAAGTCCAATTGAGCACTATTTAACTCCAATCTACCCTCCCAAACGCTCAAACAAACACGCACATTATCGATGACTATGATTATTGATATCACAAACTTATATTCAAAAGTTTTCTCTGTTGTTTTGTTTTCAAGTAATTTGTTAGTGTCTTTCTATCTGTAAGTTTGTATTTCATGTTCCAATAGTGTGAGTACAATTTTTATTACCTCACCAGTTTGTCCATAGCAACAAGACACATTTGAAAAGTCATCATAGATGTTATCTTAACTTCAAAAGAGAATCTTTAACGGGGAAGATTGCTCAGCCATAAACAAAAAATTAATTAATTAATGAAAAACTAATCATACATATTAATTGCGGTATATGTTTCATCGGTAAATAGACAGAGTTATTTTATTGTCAAATATTGATGGAGACATTTGCGTTGCATCAAAAGAAATACGGGTGCTATTCAGTGAGCATGTGACATAAATTGTTTCTGCACATATCCAACCAAAAGAGACAAAGAAACGCTTGTATTGGAGCTTGGTGCTTCTATTTGAAGCACACCCTATAGCTATAGCAGTTGTATGAAGAACCCCAGTAATGTGTTGTACTATGCATGTATTATATATAAATAAATGGCGCACCATTTGTCTTGTAATAAAGCCAGGAAATATATACTTCACCCACTCTAGTTAGGTGTTGTACTATGTATGTATAGCCATAAAAATAAATGGCAAATGATTTGCCTTGGAATAAAGCTTATGTATGTTTAATTAAGAATGAAAACTCTATGCGTATTGTTGCAGTAAACGGCGTGCTGCAGTAACGTATGGATGAATGGTACTTGCTACAGTAACTTCTGTATGCTTTCTACCCAACCTTAAGTTTGTAAAAATTTGATTTTAAAAAATTCATTTTTGACACCCCTATTTCAAACATACATAAATATGGTTGCGCTTGTGCACCAGTGTTATATTGAGGGAAAAAAGTAAAAATTTCCAAACAGTAAGAAAGGTCTTCTGTTTTTTTGCTTTGCAGTTAAGATTGATCTCTCTAGGCAGCTTTTGTCTAATCTTTTCCTTGGCTTCTATTTCTTGGCATTTTTTTAATTAATGATGCAGCGCAGTATCTCTTTGTATGTGATAATTAATTTTTCTTGTACTTTATCACTTGCTAATAAATTATTAACCAAATTTTTGCCAAACTGTGGGACTAAAATTAATGATTTGAAACTATATAGACTAAAATAAAAAATTCAATCAAACTATCAGTGAAAGGTTGCCAGCCAGAAATTAACCAGCAAAATTTCGAATTTATTTCAACTTTCCATGCCTGATTTGTTCTCACTGTTACATCTGACTCTCACGGGCTTCTCTCTTCAAAACATGAACAATTTTACACAATTGAGCAATACCAGTCATTAGATTATCTCGTTCCTAAGCAATTCTATAGTTTGAAGTGAGTTTATAGGTAGATTGACAGAGGATTGTTGATAAAAGGAAAAAAAACAGAGAGAGAGGAATGGGTCTTCTTAATAAGGATAAGGTGTAGGTTACTAAGTAGCGGCATTAAATTGGGCATTTTATTTATAAATGAATCTATTGCAACTATGCAAGGTCAATGCATTAAATTCAGTAAATTATATAGGAATAAAGATTAGAGGGAGCCCCTTTATTTTCTTTCTGAGATAATCTCTCTCTACCACACAATTGATAAGGACATTTGTGGAAAGGAAGAATTTAATATTATTGACTTTTTGCAAAGTGACATGTACTTATGATCAAACACTCCATTCATCCGGTCTTGTGTATAAGAGCCTAAAATTTAAATTGTATTGATTCTTTTTATAATAGCCCTGCAAGAATTGTCTGAATGTTTAATAGTTTTTTTTTTCATTTTTACCCTCATTAATTATATATATTGTATTAAGGGTGAATGTGCAATTTTAACAACAATGTTCTATCTGAAGGGCATTTGGCACCATAAAGCTTTTTAGGGTGCTAAAATACACATAAACTTTATAAACTTGAGCAATTTTACCAAACCGTTAACTTGAAGGAAACGGACGTTGTATGCGGGTCCCACATGTATTTTTTTTAAAAGGGTGAAGGTGCGATTTTAATAACAATGTTCTATCTCAAGGGCATCTGGCACACCATCAGGTTTTTTAGGGTGCTAAAATACCCATAAACTTTATAAACTGGAGCAATTTTATCAAACTATTAGCTTGAAGGAAACAGATGCTATATGCGGGTCTCACATTTTTTTTTAAAAAAAAAGCAATTGCTTCTTGCTTCTTCTCTCGAGTGGATAATTCCACAAAGAGCAGTAGATAATAATGTTTACATCGTGCTCAATGTTCTATCTGAAAAATATGGTTTAAAAGCCTTTTTCAACGAATATCATAATTTGCAGAACAAGCCCGATAGCTTTTAACTTTATTTTTTACTGACGTATACAAATTATTAAAGCTGTTGGGAAAAAAAAGTTTACCTGTTTCAGCAATGGAAAAGATGAAACTGGGTGAGCGAATTATTAAAGATTTTAAAAGAAGTGCTGCATGTTACAAACAAGATTGGGTAAGAAATTGTAGAAAGGAGCAAGAGCAAGAAGCAGTAAACTCACTATGTACGTCTGTTTGCTTTCCGTTAACAAGTTGGTAAAATTGCCCTAGTTTATAAAGTTTATGTATATTTTAGCACCCTAAAAAACTTGATGGTGTGCCAGATGCCCCTGAAATAGAACATTGTTGTTAAAATTGCACCTTCACCCTTTTTAAAAAAATACGTGTGGAACCCGCAGATAACGTCCGTTTCCTTCAAGTTCACGGTTTGGTAAAATTGTTCTAGTTTATAAATTTTATGTGTATTTTAGCACCCTAAAAAACTTTATGGTGCCAAACGCTCCTGAGATAGAACATTGTTGTTAAAATTGCACCTCACCCTTGTATTAATTAAAAGGTTAGTGATATTTATATTGACTCTACCTCTCTCACTTACTTGCTTCCTCATAAATAAGGGCATATTTGGAAAATAAAATCTATTTTAGACACACTTATTATTTTTAACGACTTTCTTAAACTACGTAATTCGGTTATTGAGCTCTTATAATAAATATTGAGGTGGGTATAGACAATGTGCATAATTGTGATTTATTCATTATGATATATAAGTTACTCCTTCCGATCTACAATATAAGGCACCTTAACTAATTCACGGGAAACAAAAAATGACAGTTAAGTCATATAATATGTCAAAAAATGTAAATTTTTTTTTCATATTTACCCTTATTGAGAAATGTGTTTAAAAATGGTATTTGTATGGGAAATGAGAGAGAAAGTCATTTAATAAAAGCATTTGCATGGGAAATGATGGTTGTGAGGAGAGAGAAGAGCCACTATTTATCATTATAATTGCATTGGAATTTTTATTTTAGAGAGAGGGGATATAATTAGTGGGCAAAGTTGGAAAGTGAGCATTAATCATAGGGGTAAATAGGAAAAATGTATTAATTAAACTGCAGATGCCCTATATTGTGGATCGGAGGGAGTATTTGGATTTCGAGAGTCATTAATGTTTATTTATCAATTTTTTTGTTATAATTATGTTTAAATGCAAATATTTGGGGGTAAAGATGAGAAAATTTATTAATTTAAAGCATAATTAATACGTTAACAATCATTATTTGATTCGTGTGAATTGGTTAAAAGTGCTTTATAATAAAAACCTGATAGGATACTCCCTCTTGTCCTTATAATAAAGCACCAACTACCAATTCTCATAATCCAATAAAAATTGTTAAAAGCATTAAGTTTGTCCTAAAATTCAAGTGATTTTCAATATTACCCTTATCAAATACACTAAAATCATACTCCCTCCGGTTTACAATATAGGACACCTGTAGAAGAAATGCATGGTCCATAATATAGGGCACCTGCAATTTAATTAATGCATTTTTTTTTTGCTTCACCCCTGTGATTAATGCTCACTTTTCAACTTTGCCCACTAATTATATCCCCTCTCTATAAAATAAAAATTCCAATGCAATTATAATGATAAATGGTGGCACTTTTCTCTCCTCACAACTATCATTTTCCATGCAACTGTTTTTATGAAATGGCTTTCTCTCTCATTTCCCATGCAAATACCATTTTTTAACATATTTCTTAATAAGGATAAAAGTGGAAAAAATTATATTTTAGGACATATTAAATGACTTAACTGCCATTTCTTTTATCCCGTGAATTAGTTAAGGTGCCCTATATTATGGACCGGAGGAAGTATATCATGTTAATTATTACTCTCTCTCACTACTCTTATTAAATATAGGCAGATATGGAAAAATAAATTTAATGTTTCTTAAAAGCTTACAAGTGCCTTATAAAAAGGATCAAAAAAACTTTTTAATTGGTGCCTTATAATAAAAATAAGAGGAAGTATGATAGAAGACATAAGCCCAGACTTGACTTCAACTACTGAAGAAAACCTAATTAATGCACTTAATAGTATATAGCCATCATAATTATGATGACAGCATGTAATGCATTAAAAATATATACAGTACATAATTGTGATTCATTCATTCATAAATAAATAAATGCCCTATTTAATTGACCTATTAGTTGCCTATTTACATCCTTATTTATAAAGAAAACCCAATTGTGAAATTTACATAACTCAGACTACAGATCAGAATTGCTTAGAAACCAGAAAGTGACCAATGAGTCCTAATGCTCAATGGTGCAGAATTGTTCTAGCTCTATTGCTTATATGCTCTCTCTTAGGTACGTTATTAGATTCAGTGGGTGTTCTGACATGCGCTAGAAGAAGTATTTTTATGCTTTACGATATTTATCTTATATAATCCAAAATCATTTAAAATAAGTTAATCCAACCCCTACTTAGTAAATTCTCATCAATTTTTTTTTTGACAAACAGAAAGGTTTTTATTTATAATCTCTGATTTCTAATAATGCTTTGTTTTTCCTGTGACCAATCCCTTATTCCAAAATGATGGTATAGAAGACACTTGCATGCCAGTTAATGGAAAGCTAATAATATCAAAGAATTAATGAAATGGACTATGGGCCAATTGGGCCCGGAGGCATCTGCCTCAGCCCAAAAACAAAGGCCCAGCATGCCTCCTTTGTCCTCATTGCCAACATAAAAGTTAATACTAACCATGAGGCCTAACACAATTAGCACTTAGTTGGGTTCCTTAAGTATCTAATAAGGGGTTTGATGCCGACCGTATGTATGGAAAGAGTCTTTTGGC
The DNA here is from genome assembly GCA_963242795.1 of Inga leiocalycina. Taxonomy (NCBI): domain Eukaryota; kingdom Viridiplantae; phylum Streptophyta; class Magnoliopsida; order Fabales; family Fabaceae; genus Inga; species Inga leiocalycina. The sequence continues at coordinate 12,996,423 of OY725321.1, forward strand.
CAATACTAAAAGTATGAGGGGATTAGTCACCGCTATTCGCAGTAGATACCATGAGCCTGCAAAAAAAAAGAAACATAAAAGTTAATAATGTGACACTATAGCTTGATGTATCAGCTTATAATGACGTTGTCATATGTTTTGCAGAGAACATGGTGTGTAGCAAGCCCAAAAACATATGAGAGTGTTTTGAAAGACATCGTCTATGTTTGTTTTAACGATTCGATTGCTTATAAGTTGCTTTTGAATAGTGATTTATGATATACGAAGTAAGTATGTGAGAGGAGTTGTGTCTCGATTTACATAAAAAGTAACTTATAAGCAATCATAACGCCCAAACAAACATCAACCTTGATATATTCGAGCATAGATTGTAGGATTCTGGAGTTAGGTGGTCCTTGTTACACCAACAATACATGGGCCCGGGCCTCAGTTGCCATGCATTTGTTCTACAAAATCTGTCCGGATCAAAACTGTGACTTCCAAAACGCCAACTTCCTTTGTTTTACTGACCCAAGTACGTAATTTATTTAAGGGTTTAATATTATTGTGAGTTTTTACAGTTCGAACATATTCTAATTTTGGTTTATACAATTTCAAATCATGGTTTTTCATTCCTGTAGTTTTTTCACTCCAAAACATTAGTCCCTATAGTTATATAATAACTTAAATGAGTTTAATGAGGTTAAGTATATGGAGCAAAATCAAAACTTTATAAAAATATAGGTACTAAAACCAAAACTCATTAAAAATACATGGATCAGAACTAAAACTTGTTAAAGTATAAATAAAAGAAGTTTCCCTTTAGAGAAAAGTCCCTAATTGGCAAATTTTTTTTATCATAAGGACCTGTTGTGATTTATTCTCAAGGTGTGTAACTTTTCTCTAGTTATGTGTGACATGAATATTCTAATTATGTGCAAAAATTTTCAAATTATATTCTAATACATGGATCACATAGTTAATGATATGTTGCACATAGTTAAACAAGAGTTGCACCAATTGACAATAATTGTACCATCTCAAATTGAAAAAATCAAATTTGAAAGTGAGAAAGAAAAGCATGAATTCAAATGGTAGAAGTCAGATTTTATTGTTGGAAATTAATTTTTCCGTACAAAATCGGTTTTGTCAGCCAAAATCGGTTTATTTATCTTCTATCACCCATTTATATAGATTACCAGCATGAAGCGTAGTTTCATCTAAATTTTTAACATGTTTCTTTTTCTCTCAATTCCTTTTTCATAATTTCATTTGTATACCTTTTTTAATTTCAGGTTTTGGATCATGTCACAAGCCAGGGAAAGAATGAAAATACAAAGAAGTGGAAATGGAAGAATATACATTCAGGGACGTGTGAGACTAAGGGATTGGAACAATAATATATTGTATTCATAGAAAAATATATAAAGCTTAAAAATAAAATTTATTAGTTTTGTAAAGAAATTTGTGGACCTGCTTAAAAAAATAAAAAATACCAGCTAATGAGATTTTAAATCTTGTGATGGTCTATTATAGATGAGTGGGGAGATGAGCTTGAATATGCCATAGAAGGAGAATGCCTTGTGGTTAGAAGAGCTTTGAATTGCCAAGTGAAGGAAGATGAGACAAATGAGCAAAGAGAAAACATTTTCCATACCCGTTGCCTCATTAATAACAAGGTTTGTAGTATGATTATTGATGGGGGGAGTGTAACAAATGTTGCAAGCACTACATTGGTTGAGAAATTGAATTTGCTTACCATTAGACACCCTAGACCATACAAGTTGCAATAATTGAATGAATGTGAAGAAATTAAAGTTGATAAGCAAGTTCTTGTTTCTTCTTCAATTGGAAAATATTGTGATGAAATATTGTGTGATGTTGTTCCTATGCATGCTGCACATATACTTTCAGGAAGACCATAGGAGTTTGATAGAAAAGTCAAGAGGGATGGGTTTACAAATAGATATTCTTTTGTAATGAACAGCAGACTTGTGACTCTTGTTCCATTGACTCCAAAACAAGTGTATGAGGATCAACTCAAGATGAAAAGAGAGAAAAATGAGAGAGAGAAAAGAAAAGAGAGTGAAAAAGAGAGAAAATATGAAAGTTCAAAAAAAGAAATCAGAGAAAGGAAATGAGTGAAGAGAGAAAAGAAAAGAAGAAAATGAGTTTTTATGCAAAAGAAAGTGAAGTGAGAAGTGCTTTTCTGGCTGAAACACACTTGCTACTCCTTGTTTACAAGGAATCCTTTTTGAACACTAATGATATTAACTCTTCCTTTCCTAGTGTTGTTGGTTCTTTGTTGCAGGAATTTGATGATGTGTTCCCTGAAGAAACTCCACCAGGTTTACCACCTATTAGAGGAATTGAACACCAAATTGATTTCATTCCTGGAGCAACAATTCCTAATAGGCCAGCATATAGAAGCAATCCTAAAGAAACAAAAGAACTTCAAAAGTAAGTGGGAGAACTCATGGCAAAGGGGTATGTTAGAGAAAGTTTAAGCCCTTGTGCAGTTCCAGTTCTTTTAGTTCCAAAGAAAGATGGAACTTGGAGGATGTGCATTGATTGTAGAGCCGTCAACAATTTCACTGTAAGGTATCGCCATCTCATTACTAGATTAGATTATATGCTTGATGAATTGTATGGTTCTATTGTCTTTTCTAAGATTGATTTGAAATCTGGGTGCCATCAAATTAGAATGAGAGAAGGGGATGAGTGGAAAACTGCTTTCAAGACCAAACATGGATTATATGAATGGTTAGTTATGCCCTTTGAGTTAACTAAAGCACCTAGCACTTTCATGAGATTAATTAACCATGTTTTGTGTACTTTCATTGGGAAATTTGTTATGGTTTATTTTGATGATATTCTGATTTATAGCAAAAATTTGGATGAGCACTTGAATAATTTGCAATGTGTGCTTGATGTTTTGAAGAAAGAAAAATTGTTTGCAAATATGAAAAAGTGTGATTTTTGCATGGATAAACTTGTTTTTTCTTGGTTTTGTGATGAGTGCTAAAGGAATAGAAGTTGATGAGAAAAAGATACAAGCTACAAAAGAATGGCCAACACCTAAAAGCATAACTGAGGTGAGAAGTTTTCATGGTTTGGCTAGTTTTTATAGGCGATTTGTGAAGGATTTTAGCACACTTGCTGCACCACTCACTGAGGTCATTAAAAAATATGTTGGTTTTAAATGGGATAAAGCACAAGAAGATGCATTCATTGGCCTTAAGGAAAAATTGTGTTATACTCCTGTGTTAATATTGCCTGACTTCAACAAAAACTTTTGAGATTGAATGTGATGCATCTGGAGTTGGGATAGGAGCTGTTTTAATGCAGGAAGGAAAGCCAATTGCCTATTTTAGTGAAAAGATAAATGGAGTAGCGTTGAAGTATCCAACTTATGACAAAGAGCTCTATGTGCTTAAAAGAGCATTGGAGAATTGGCAGCACTACCTTTGGCCAAAACAGTTTGTGATTCACACTGATCATCAATCCTTGAAGCATATTAAAGGTCAAGGTAAGCTGAACAAGAGACATGCAAGGTGGCTGAAATTTATAGAGACATTTCCATATGTCATCAAATACAAGAAAGGTAATGAGAATGTGGTTGCTGGTGCATTGTCTAGAAGGTATACTCTTCTTTCAACTCTTAATATTAAGTTGCTTGGCTTTGAATATATCAAGGAGTTGTATGCAAATGATGTTGATTTTGCTGAATTGTTCCTTGATTGTGAAAAGAAAGCATTTGCTAAATTTTATAGAGTTGATGGGTACTTGTTTAAAGAAAATAGATTGTGTGTGCCTCAATGTTCATTGCGTGAATTGCTTGTTAGAGAAGCACATGGGGGAGGTTTAATAGGTCACTTTGGTGTGAAAAAGACTTTGGATATTTTGCATGAGCATTTCTTTTGGCCTAAAATGAAACGTGATGTGGAAAGAATTTGTGCTAAATGCATAACATGTAAAAAGACTAAATATAGAGTCTTGCCACATGGTTTGTATACTCCTTTACTTGTACCTAGTGAACCTTGGATTGACATATCAATAGATTTTATTTTGTGTTTGCCTAGGTCAAAAAGAGGAATGGATTCCATATTTGTGGTTGTTGATAGATTTTCTAAAATGGCACATTTCATTGCATGCCATAAAACTGATGATGCCACATATATTGCTGATCTGTTCTTTAAAGAAATTGTGAGGCTTCATGGCGTCCCTAAAAGTATTGCTTCTGATAAGGATACCAAATTCTTGAGTCATTTTTGGAGAATTTTGTGGGAAAAGTTTGGTACTAAATTGTTATTTTCTACTACTTGTCATCTACAAACTGATGGACAAACTGAAGTTGTTAACAAAACCTTTTCACAATTACTCAGAATTGTGATTCAAAAGAACTTGAAAAATTGGGAAGATTGTTTGTCATTCATTGAATTTACATACAACAGAAGTGTGCATTCATCTATTGATTATTCTCCTTTTGAAATAGTATATGGTTTTAATCCACTAACTCCTTTGAATTTATTACTATTACCTATTGATGAGAGAGCAAGTCTTGATGGGAAAAAGAAAGCTGAAATAGTGCAGCAACTTCATCAGCGTGTGAAACAACAAATTGAAAAGAAAAATGAACATTATGCATCCAAGGCCAACAAAAGAAGAAGGCATGTTCTTTTTGAACCTGGAGATTGGGTGTAGGTACATATGAGAAAAGAAAGATTTCCAGCTCAAAGAAAATCAAAATTAGCTCCAAGAGGAGATGATCCTTTTCAAGTGCTTGAAAGAATAAATTATAATGCTTACAAGATTGATTTTCCTGGTGAGTATTCGGTTAGTGCTACTTTTAATGTAGCTGATTTATCTTCTTTTGATATAGGTGAAGATTCGAGTACGAATCCTTTTCAGGAGAGAGGGAATGATATGATCCAGCAAGTTGTGCCTTCAAATTCAAGTGATCCTTTGCAAATACCAAGTGGATCAATCACAAGAGTAAGAGCCAAACAAATTAAGGAAGCATTAAATGGGCTAGTGCAAGATACTTGGACAAAAAAAGTAGCAATTGGATCAAAGCTGGACCAAAATGCTGAAAACGTCACTAACTTCATATGGGATACAAATGGAGATATTGATCAAGTTTTGGGCTTGCAGACTTGAAACTGAAGAGCTTGGGCCTAGTACTACACATAGGAAGACTCATTTAGGCCTAAATAAGCATATTTGGAGTCTTAATTGCTGACTACATGTTCTTGAATTTGGTTGTACGAAAATCTAAGAGTAGTTGACAGATTTGACTTTTGATTTCTTTAAGCATGTTGTATTTGATTTTTCAACTTTCTTCTAAATTGTATTAGACTTTTGTGTTCATTATATTAGACTTTTAGGTTTCCTAGCACATGGTTTTACAATTTGTATTGGTTGTTTTTAAAATTGCAATTATTGCAATTAGGTCATATTTTCCTATAAATACTTGGTGCTTCTTCATTTTTAGGACACAATTCATATTTGAATGATAAATGAAAGTTGCACTTCTGCACTTTGTTTCTTGAGAGTAGATTCTCTCTAGGGTTCTTTTTAGAACTAACAAACTTATCAAGGCTTGATCAACCTTGTGACATTTTCCAACACTTCGGGTCCTTATTCTTTCGTGTTCAAGGGTTCAAGTGGATCGTCGATCTGTGTTTAGCTTTCTTGGGGTGTGTATATTTCAGAATTGGTTGTGGGTTCATGGGATCTTCCCTTATGGGTTCGCACCACTTTTGAAGTCACCTAAATATATATATATATGGTGATAAACACACTCACACAGCACAAATTTTTAATAGGAAAAAAAAAGGCCTACACCTCTAGATTTGCAGATATCCTGTTGGATATATAATAGCATTCAGCTTGAAGGTTTCAAAATGGAGTGAAAAACCCAAGGTATTAAAACTCGGACCGGGTATTGAACCGGTCGAGGTACTAGGTTAAGGGTTAGTGGGTCAGATCGGGGCCAAACCAGAGCTTAACCGGGACCAAACCGGTGAGAAATTGAAAATTTTAGACTTATAGTATGAAATTCTAAAGGAAATTTTTTTTAAAAAAAAATGTGAACCTGAACCGGACCGGTTTACTGGCTGGTTGCTCGATTTCCGGGCCGGACCAGCCGGTGCGGTCTGGGTCCAGAAACTTTGGAAAAACCTTTCAAAACCAGGCATGATGCATAGTACTTGTTTTGAGAAGAAAGTCAGAAAAGTTTTTGGGAGGTATTTCTTTTGCTTTCCACCACATACTATCCATTTATTTTTTTCTTGTGCTTTCTCTTTCTACCTCTTTAGGGTACTAAGCTAAGGCTCTCAAAAAAGAAGAGGAATATTCTACCTCTGGATGTTCAGTTGGCATTTTGGAATCTGTTAGGGACCGGAGGAATATTAACAAGAGTTTCAAATAGCATCACTCGCTGATCTTCATTGACACAACTTACATTAAAAGAGTGATATTATTGGAAATTCTGGTAGTAGGTTTGCTCAAGTTTCAATTCTCAAATCACTCTCACTTTCTCATAGTTGCAAACGATTCAACTTCACTTAGATGTAATACTTCCTTTCGGCGTTTTAGCATTCATTTTTCGTGATTATTATCATTTAAACTTTCAATATCCTCGTTCTTTTGTGTTAGGCTATCATTTTAATACTTTTAGGCATCTTCAATCTAAGTATGACTAATTAGTTGTTGAGTATGTAATCTGGTCGAAAATTTAATTATTATTTGAACTTCCAGATAAAAAAAAAAAAAATAATCACTCTTCACAGAGGGCCTTCTTACAACTTTATAAAACATAAATTGTTAGTCTTGTTGCAACTTTGCAATAATGGTCCTATCGACTATTGTGCGCGTTACTCAAGAAACGATTTTTTTATAAAAAAAAAAAAAAATCGTTACTGATTTTTTTACAGAAAACATTTTTATTTTTTAAGTCTTGTTGTATTGATGTGGGCCATATCCTAATTCATTTTTCTCCAAAAGATGTGATAGGGAGCACAAGACAAGCCAAACCACGATACATAAAATAACAAAGTGACAATAACTCCTAAAGTTAGGAGTGCCTTGAAGTGTTGATGATAAGGACGTATATGATAATTACAGAACCAACATAATAGATATAAAAAGCCCTAACTTTTGACCAAAAAAAAAAAAAAGAAGCCCTAACCTATGTTGGATTAATGTAATATTTCATCTATCATGACAAAAAAAATGTAATATTTCTTCTCTATATATATATATATATATCTTTATTAATTTACAGTGACTTTTATGGCTTAATACACAAGACATTACACTTGGTAGTTGGATCTGTAGGCACATGATAGAAAAACTAAATTAATTTATTAGAATCTACACCTATCAACAAACTACAATTCTCCTTTCTTATTCTTATTATACGTCACTTTTTAATAAATTCTTTTAGTCTAAAGTATAAAGGGTTGCGTAAAAATAACTTAATGGTTTTTTATTTCTTGTCCATCAGAATTTTAATAAATTTTCTCATACCATCGATTATGTTTCTTTCAACAACGAAGGTGTAACTGAAATTTTTATATTTGTTTTTGAAGATTCTAGCACAGTACAATGATATAGGAAAGTAAGGAGTTTCAAAAAACAAAACCCACTTTCATCAAAAGCTTTCCATTGGAGATATATGCCTAATAATAAAAATACAAGTATGAAAACCTTTTTCATACTTGTATTTTTATTTTTTATTCTCCCTTAGAAAACCCATCCTTTTTAATTTTACCCATGTTATCTCCTCTGTTAGAAAACCCATCCTTTTTTATTTTAACCCATGTCATCGCCTCTTTTAGTATTTCAATGAAGGTAATGAAATTGACAAAATGTCTTTATAAATATTTAATGATAAACTAAGTAAGAATATAAATATCAGTAAAATGGTTTTTACTTTTTTAGAAAATAAAATATATGTGCTTATAACTGATTATAATATTATATATCAGTATTTTAGAGAGCTCTTGTCACATATGTACTTATTACATATAACGATCATGTTTTTAGGGAAGCCAATGTTTGAGTTGGCTAGCTCACTCATGTAAAAGGCATACTTGAGATTACTAATAGTGGAATGCCATTATGAATTATCCTATAAACTGGATTGCTCTTATTTGCGTCCCAGACCCAGAAATGGCCTTAGCTATTTCTAATTCAGGCTCTTTCCTCCTTTTATATATATATATATATATATATGTGTGTGTGTGTGTGTATTTTTTTTTAAGAAAAAGCCGAACAAGCAAAGACCCAAATTATGTAACACAAATAAGTGGGCCCTTTAGTTTCTAAAGCTTTTCCCAAAAGCAAAGGGCTGGTGCGGTGCAACTACAACGAAGCATCAGGCCAATTCACAAAAGTCACAAAGGAGGGACAACTTGACTTCAGTTGTGGACCACAATGGCATGTACGCAGGCCCCCCGGTGTCTCCTAGAGGACAACTTTTATAACATAATTTTTTGTCTCTTTTTTTTTATAAGACACTTTTGATAGTTTTAACACTGCATTAAATATTTTTTTATACATGTCCATGTTTAAAAAGAATAGGAAAAGAAGAAAATTATATTATATTTAGTGTAGCTAATATGGATAAGATTGAAAATCATTTTAATTTTAGGACAAGAGGGAGTATGATATGGGAGGGTAAGAAGCTTCAAAAAAAAAAAAATAAGTACTACTTCTTATCTTTAACATTTATAAGAGTTAGATAAGATAAGTGAATTGGTTTGATACTGTATACAGGACCCAAATCCATCTTGTCTTCAATATTATAATTAAAGGTCTACACTCAAAATAAGATCATTAAACAAATTTCAAATAGTATGTTCTGGCAAAAACAAAAAAGTAGTATGTTTGAATATATTTTTTTTCCTGCCAATTATACTAAACTATTCTAATATTCATGAGCTGAGGGAGTAACTTTTTCAAAAGGACCGCAACAATTGCAACACGGCAACACCACCGAGACGCGAGCTTCCTGGAAAGGGGAATAAGACTTAAGAGTACTGAAACAAAATATAAAATCATGGTTTAAGTTAGGGCATGTTTTGGTTCACATTTAAAAAAATATGTTCACACAAATTAAGATATAACTCGTATCATATATACTTATTTCATAAACTGTAAATCACGTTAAAAAAAGTTTCTACCGCTAATCTAAACAGACATTTAATACTGTTTGGGCAGCTTATTTCAAACCATAATTTCAAAGATTAAAAACAATTTTAGTTTTTTTATGAATACTTGGTAACTTCACCTTTAAAATTATGATTTGAGCCAAAGCTATAATTTTAAAAGTGAAATCAAACACACAATCAGAAAATATTCTCAAAAATAACTTATTTCACTTTTTTCTGGAAACTGTTCTCTAAATGCTACTTCAAACATATTCTAAATTTTTACCTCTGATAAAAATAAATAAGATTCCAAGTTTTTACCAAAAGATGCAGTACACAAAAGTATCTTGGCAATTCCCAAAAGTCACAAATGCATCGTGACTTGACTTTGCGATCGATGAGCATATTTTATATTAACAATTTTACTTTCTTATTTCATAATTTTATATTTTAAAAGAGATAAGTTTGAAATTATAAATTTAAGGGCTAATAACAACATATGTCTCATTATTAACAATACCATATTTATATTAATAACTTCACTTTTTTATTTTACAACTTCGTATCTCAAAAGGGATAAGTTTGAAATTAATAAGTTTCAGGGCCAATAACAACATTTGTCTCTATATTAACACCACAATATTTTACATTAACAATTTCACTCTTTTGATTCACAACTTCGTATCTCAATTCACACCCCTTACCGTCCCTCCTTGTCAACCGTGTTACTGTTCTCATTGGCTCCCACTGTTCCTTGGCCCTCAAGAAGCGCAGCAACTAAAGAGCGCTAGACAGGCACTGTAAAGACCCTTTCTCCGAACAACAATTACCATAATAGTTTTATAAAATCTGATTAACTAGTGATAATTGAAAGCAATTTTCTCATTTAAGATATATCGGGGTTCAGGACACAATCCGCCCACAAACCCACTACAACGAAATCTGTTACTCTGGGCACACATAACAACAGGAGAAAACATAGTCCATGTGTCTTACAACACTAAATTAAGATTTCATGCAAAACAATTTCCGACACAGATATAGTTGGGGGTCCACCAAAATCTTTGAATACGAAAATAAGGCCTCAGGCCTAACAAAAGTTAAACAGTTGTTCCAAAACAATCATTAAAATAGTAAATATAATATATCCAAAAACATGAGATGTACTATAATGGCAATATAAAAAATAATACAACACCAATACCAGAAGAGGCCTATAAAGTTCTCAACACTTATGCCTCAAGTTGCTTCCCTTGGGCTCTAGCCAAATTAGAGGTCTTGCCTGAAAAATATTTACAACGACGGGGTGAGACAAAAAGTCTTAGCTACTAAAATCAATTTACAAAATATGCAGGAAATGATTGCAAGTTAAAGAAGCATGTTTAACTAACATAATAATAATAATAACAACAACAACAACAACAACAATAATAATAACATTCTCAATAATTAAACTTCACATAATATAATCGATAATTAGAACCATCTTCACTCATCTATCCTGCTCCTCCTTATAGCTTCTGGACGTGGTACAACTTATCAGTTCTAGTATACCCGGCTAAAGGTTAGCTAGTCACTTCAAGGATACTGCCCCCTCCCATGCCATCACCAATATATTACACTCAACTCAAAATCCGGGCTAGGAATGAGAGAGTCAATGGGCACAATTTCACCATATCTCTTCCACTCAACCCGACATATTTTATAACAGAAAAACAATATATCAATATAGTTTTTAAAAAAACATTTACAAGATTATCATTATTTATACAACATTCCATTACAAACACCATAAACAATCACAACAACAACAATCATAATAATAATCTCCGCTAATGTATATCAGTTGAAAATACACTGCTTCACTGAACTTGGTTCATATTAAATATAACATAATCTTTCAAAACATATACAATTAGTATAGTGGAAAGTAAGGTTCAGAAAACACCTTACATTCTAAAGCAAGCATATAAAATAAATTAACCCCGTCTACCTTAACACCAAGCTTGATCTTTACTTGAGTAGCAAACACGAACAATCACCGATCACAATAACACTCTACATTATCAATATAGATACTAATTAACCACAAGCAATACTAAAATAATTTATGCAAAATTCAACTTCCGAAAACCCAATTTCCTCTTTATCATTCTCTCTCGTCAACCACTTAATTTTATAAATTAAAGTTTCACCTTTAATATACCTATGGTCATAAAATCTTCAATATCAACCTTATAGAAAAATTAAATCTCTCTCTCTCTCTCTCTCTCTCTCTCTCTCTCTCAATTTATATGAGTATAATCTAGTTATTAAATAATATTTAAAACTTCCACATAATTAAAAGCATATTAAAATCAAATTTCTAATATCAAATTATAATTTATAATTTCTTATAACACAAAATCTATAAAACCAAACCGATTAGAATTTCAATAATACTTACAATAACCCAAAAAAATTATTTAATCCAAATTTAATTGGTTAAACAGTCCAATATAGAATTCTTTATAGGTTAATTATATAGAAAATTCATTATAAAGTCATATACCAACTAAATAACAAAAGTAAACTGATTAAAATTAACTATTCATCATTCTCTACACATTTATAGCCATCTATTATCAAAACTTAAAACTCTCAAAATTTTAACCCCGAAATTTTCACTAATCAGCATGATATTACCCTCATTAGGAAGAGAAAAATAAGTGGAATAATTTCCATGAAGGGAATTTACGAGTAGAAATGATTGTAGTTACCTAAATGATCCCAAAATGTTGAGTTCTAGATTGGAAAAATGAAGAACACTACCGCTGGACAATTCAGACGCTCTCCGTCCAACAATATTACGCAATGAATTCCACTGACTGAGGGGTATTTTAATTTTAAATACCCATCAATTGGAGGTGCGGACAAAATACCACACCAAACATTTGACTAAAGGGGCCTGCGTGCCCCTTTAGTTAATATAATATATATACTTTTTTTAAAAAAAAATAGTATGGAGGTAGTGGCTTCCCCTTTTGTTTGGAAGAGGAGGAAGCCTCTGCAGATCCCAAAGCTGACATTTTTGCCATCTTTGTGAACTATCTTCCCTTCACATATCCAGGTTCGTGCTTACTTTCTTCTCTCTCTCTCTCTCTCTCAAATTCCATTTGCTTCAGCCCTTCTATTTACTTTTTTGAGAGATTTTGATCTGAGTTTTTAGGGTTCGTGTGCAGAAAAAAATCCTGCAACTATCTGATCTAGCTAAATCTCTCTATTTTCACCCCTTTTTCCTTTGACTCAAATCAATCATTGTTAAGCTTTTAATTATTAGCTTCATAAAACTTTAAATCCTTTGTGGCTTTTGTGGCAACAATTATTCAAATATATTGTTAAATGCCCGTAACTTTGACAAATTGAACCCGTTTTACAATTTTTGTGGATGGTGTGTTTAATTAGTTATGCATAAATACCGTTTCTGTGAGATGTAGTCTATTTAGTTTTAATTTTAACTAGGTTATTTTTTTAGTAGAATTTTTTTGTTGTTTATTAGTCATGCTATTCAAATTCTTTATTAAATTAGTTTATCTATACACAAAGATATAAGTTATTATAAAAATTGGTTAGTCATACAATTCTTTTCCTTCTTTGTTTATGAAGTTAGTTTTAAGAACAATCGTTTCATATATGATTTCTTAGAATAATCAATTATGCAGATTTTTTTTCTTTAACAAAATTTAGTTTAAAAGTAACCTCAGAAAACTACTGAAAGACATAAAAATTAAAACAGAATCAAACAATACCTATATTTAATTTGAGCGATTTGACATCCTTCTCTGTACTTTTAAGTTCCTATAATTCAACGGACTTTTTCATCTTTCACGCGTTGGTTTGGTTCATCTGCTTCAAAAATTATTGCATGGCATGTTCAGATAACAGTCTAATATGTGGTAATATATATATATATATATATATATATTGTTACATATTAATATCCGTTGGATTTTTATTTGGGTACAAATGAAAGGAAGTTATCTTACAATGATTTCTTATTTACAAAACTTTCAATGATATTTTACTAAAAAAAATAAAGGATCGAACATGTAATTATCTTTACGTGGCTCGCATTTTGTTGTGAGATGAAAGGGAAGACAGGGAAGAAGGGAAAAAAAAGTGTGAGAAATGCTATTCCCTATTTTTTTAAAAAAAAAAATTGATATTCATAAGAAATATAATAATTACCCTTCAACAATATATTGAAACCTTGTGAGCTATTTCTTTGGCTTCCCACCACATCAGGTTAATACAATCCATTGATTCTTTTCTGTTTTTCCCCATCCACTTGCTTCATCCCATTGATACGATGTTTTGCCTGCTCTTTCTATCGCATTAGTTTCAGGTTATTGAAGGTCGAAACCATAAATTGCTATCACATGGGTGGAACAATTGTTTTAACACTCATTGAAGCTTTATTGATCCTATTAGCTTTATTAATTTCCAAAGCTATCAGATTCATCTCTCCTTCACTTTATGGTGACCATCTTGTCGCTGTTGATGATAGGTAATTACCTTATTCTAAACAATCTCTCGCTCTTTATTTTCTTGTTTGATTTGCTCCTATATATAACCCAAAGTTTGTTGATGGTTTGTTTCTATTTGTAGCACTAAAGATGATGAGATTTTAACTCAAGCGGCTTCTCCTCCATTTTCGCATATTGTGGTTTCTCCTCCTGCTACGAAGTATGATGTGTTCCTTAGCTTTAGGGGGGAAGACACCCGCCGCACTTTTGCAAGTTATCTTTACAAAGGACTTTGTAATGCAGGCATTCACACTTTTATGGATTACGAACTCCACAAAGGAGAGCATATTTCACAAGTTCTTTTGAAGACAATAGAGGAGTCTGAAATATCTATGATTATTTTCTCTAAGAATTATGCTTCTTCTACATGGTGTATGGATGAACTTGTTCATATATTGGAATGCAAGAAAAAATTTGGAAGGGTTGTAATACCTATTTTCTATAACATAGATCCTTCAAACATACGCAAACAAAATGGGAGTTTTGGAAATGGATTTGATGAATTGAAGTGGAGATTTAAAGACAATCAAGAAAAAATGCAAAAATGGAGAAATGCATTAATCCAATCTACAAGTCTCTCTGGATGGGATTCCAAGAATACCAGGTAGCTTCAAAAATGTTCTCTTTGTTCTTGATTTCAAGGATTTGTTTCATTAACCTAAAGAATTCTAACTGTTTTTATTTTATTTTATTTATCTTCTACGTATTAAATATGACATTTCTTTTGATTGACATTTGTGATAGACCTGAATTCGAACTTGTTGAAAAGATTGTCAAAGATGCTTTGAGCAAGCTGCACTATAATTCATCATATCATCATGAAGGACTCATTGGCATTGCTCGTCATATCAGAAATATTGAAAACCTTCTAACTGAGGCTCATATTGTGGGAATATGGGGTATGGGTGGTGCTGGTAAGACCACACTTGCTAAAGCTATATTTCAAGAGTTGAGAGCTCGATTTGATGGTTTCTCCTTTATTGAAAATGTTAAAGAGAAATTTAAAAAAATTGGATTGGACAAGTTACAACAAAATTGCCTCAAAGAATTGTTACAAGATAAGGAGATTAGCGTCTATGACATAAAATCCCCTTTTGTGAAAAAAAGATTGGGACGCAAAAAAATTCTTCTCATACTTGATGATGTGGACAATCCAAGAATAGCTAAAGATCTAACCAAATTGATTTATTGGTTTGGGAAAAATAGCAGAATTATTATCACATCAAGAGACATGCAAGTGCTCAAGAAAGCTGATGCCTTTTCTACATATCATGTTCCAGATTTGGATTTTCACAACTCCCTTCATCTCTTTAGTTCGAAAGCATTCAATCAATATGAGCCATCTGAAGGTTACATGGATTTATCTATATCAATAGTGAAATATTGTCAAGGAAATCCATTAGCCTTGGACGTGTTGGGTTGCCTCCTCTATGGTAGAGAAAAAGAAGGGTGGGAAAGTGCTTTGGAAAAACTAGATAAAGATCCACCCAAGGACATTGTTGATGTTTTGAAGTTGAGTTTTGATGGACTTGATGAGAAACAGCAGAATGTGTTTCTTGACCTAGCATTCTTAATCAATGAAAGTGTTGATATTTCTTTGAACCTAATAAGGCAATTATATGGCTCTTCTGCGCTTATTGAGATAAGCGTTCTTAGAGAGAAATCCCTCATTTCATTTAATAATCATTGTCCTATTGTGATGCATGATCTTGTGAGGAAAATGGGCCTTAAAATTTCCAGGAACCAGTTAATCTCTAATGCTAAAACTCCTATTCGACTATGGTGGCACGAAGACATTACTGATTTTTTAAATCGTGGCATGGTAGTGATTTATTCTATTTATTATTATTGTAATCATTATTATTATTTTCTTCATTGTCAGATTCCTTGTGATATTTTGTTTGTCTACATGTTATTTATCCATTAAAATCTTAGGTGGTAAGTGTCAACATTTATCTTGAAGTTTCTGTTTTATTTTGTTTAATTAGATACTCCTTTAAGAGATCCTTTCTCGATTTAAATGACTAAAATTGCATTGAGGTGTAATTTATTCATCGACCTAAACTTTAAATATAAATTATTGTGGACTATTGTGATATGCGTTATTCTAAAAGATAAAATTAGTCTACAACTACTATTCGTTACGTGATAAATAAAATGATTCACAAGATTGATTTTTCTCATGTAATTGGTGTAGTGTAAAGGTGTATATGCATAAGCTCACATGACCGTGCTTTTATAATAGTAAGGAACTTAATGTTATTAGAGGAATAAATTATATAAAAGTTGAAAACAAATAAAATATATGTAGAGGGAAGGAGTCACTGTCTTGCTCTTATATTATGCATGAGATTTTTTGGGATATGCGTTTTTTGATGTATTATTATAATTCGCCTTGTCGTTAGTCTTTAGTTATGCTTTTTTCTTTAAATAAAGATTGAAAATTATGTATGCTAAGTGTTTTAAATGAATATATCTGTTTCAATATCTGCACATGTAATAGCGTGTTGGTATATGTATGAGTGAGTCTGCAAGTTGATGAGTTTTTAGAAATTCATTTATTATTAGGGAAATATGAATTGTAGAATTATGTTAATAAAATATACAATGTCATTATTAAGTTGGATATTTTTAGTAGTATATGTATTTAATTGTTCTACAGCATATTTCTGGTCATTTTTTAGGTAATGATAATCATGTTTCCCTTGATTTTCTATTACCAGGGGATTAAGGCTATTCGATGCTTGTCATTGGATGTGAGTAGGACGAAGAGTATTACATTGAAGGCTAGTATTTTTCGGAGGATACGTGATTTAATATTTCTTAAAATTTACAAGTCTAATTGGAAAAATCCTTCGATGTTGAATATTCCTGGAGTTTTGGATTATCTTTCAGAAGAACTGAGGTTTTTGAGTTGGGAAGATTGTCCACTACCACATCTGCCATTACATTTCTGTGCAGAGAATCTTATTACACTTGACATGCATAATAGTAATATCCGACAACTTTGGAGTGGAAATCAAGTATGTACCATAATTCATGTCATAATTTTTTTAGTAGAGTGATTCAAATTAAAGATCTCATATTTATAAAACATTGACCAAATAATGCACGATGCAAATGTTTGCTTTACTACCTTTAAATTGAGGGGTAATAGCAGTCGTACCTATTTTTTTTTTTTTTTTTGCAGGAAACCCAATTCATGTTTTAAACGCATTGACTTATTTTCATAATAAGCTCACATTTTTGTTGATTGGCATGGTAGAAATTATTCATTAAATTGTAGTTATGTGTCATTATCTAATGTATTAAACTCTATTTCTTTTTTCAGCATTTTCCAAATTTAAAGAAAATTGATTTGTCGCATTCAAAACATCTCACTACATTGCCAGATCTCTCTCACACCCCGAAGATTGAAGAGTTGACTCTTGAGGGTTGTGTGAATTTGGCTCAAATTCATTCTTCAACTTTCCTGGAAAAGCTTGCCAATTTAAGAATAGGAGATTGTGGGCCAATGCAGATAAAGGTTGGGGGCAGTATGAAAGGGAGAAGTTCAGGGTTAGTGACTGTGCAGAGTTTTTTCCATCTTTGCTGGTTGTTATTCCATAAATTGACAATGAAGTTGTACGTGTGTGGCGACTGGATTTGTGGTGTTAGATTCAAACATGAGGTAGTGCCATTGGAAGAGATAGAAGAATTGAGAATGGGGGCACAAAGTTTGGGGCCTTTACTTCCATTTGTGAGGAAGGTTGAATGGTTAGAGGGTCCAATTGAGTTTGGCCATGATATCAACCAACATTTTGACCATTATTCTATTAGTGATGTTGGGAGGTTGATGAATGATATGCAGGAGAGGGGTGATAGAGGAGACATGATGAATGAACATCAAGTGGTGACGATGTCATTAATGGAAGATGACGAAGGGGATGATGTGTTAATGGATGATTGTTGCAGTAAGAGTGTTACATTTACAAGAGTTCCCGACAGCATCACTCGCTGGTCATTATTGAAGAAACTGACATTAAAATCACTTCCACTTTCTAATGAATATTTCAGAAGGATTAAGCCTCGCTTAGATGTAACTCTCTCTTTACCCCACATTATTCCATCATCCGCTTTATCTTGTAAGTTTCTCGGTATCAGTTATGACTCGGATGCGATCCGACGACGTGGCTTCGCACTTCCTCGTCCCTTTTTCTTCATGATACATCGCAGTGGGTGGTCTCATGATTCTGTTGATGCCTCCTTAATGGTTTTGTCTCTTGGGAAAGGAAGAGTTGATTTAGAAGCGGGGATTCGCAGGAAGAGGGGTTAGATAGAATAGTTGATTTTATTAAGGGGGTGATCATATTCACGAGTAGTTGTAGGGATATTATGATATTACTTACATAAGAATCAGAGTAGCCAACTGTAACTATTCATTTTCTAGAGCATGACAAGAGGCGCTCTCTCTTCGTGTTGTGATGCATTTGTGGTCGGTGTGATTTATTAATCTTCTAAATAAACTTTGAAGTATTTGGAAATATGGTACGAGTAACACTAATAGTATAAGTTAAGACGCTACTTTATAGACCAATGAACTGACAAGTAAGTGTAAGTTTAAATCTATGTGCTGAAACTTCTAATGACTTTTGAGTTTTAATAATAGCCAAAACTAACTTCACTTGTAACTTTTAATTTTAACAACGAAAAAATCAAGGGCTCATCATGAAGACAATTTTCTGTTTTTTAAAACAAAAAAAAGAACTTGTTTGGTAATTTTTTTTAAGGTAAGTGCTTTGTAAAACAAGAAACAATAATCGGTTTCAAAAAATAAAAAGGACAATATTTACGTTTTCTTATTTTTTTTTTTATTTTGTAAAATTGGGTAATAAGTGGAGAGACCTATCTTCTTTTAGCATTTAATGACATGAGTTTTAATCTCTTAAACTTGAACTTGCCACTCTCATGTTTTAATCTGCATTTCTCTCTACTCTCCAGCCTATTGGGGGCTCATCCAAGATTCCAAGATGATTTTAAGAATAATTATTTTAATCAGGTTTCTATATTTTTTTCATTCTCAAATATGAAATTTTTTTTTTCAAAACAATATTTCACCCAAATGGATTTTTTTTATTTTCCCCAAAACTTGTATTAAAAAACAATTTTTTCAAAACAATTTCTGTAAAAAGGTTAAAAAAACAGAAAATCACACCAGGTATAATTTGATTATTATCCTAAATCTCTCAACACATACAGCTATCGTAAGACTTTAATAGTTTTTAATTCTATGCCGCCTAACTTGACTATCAATATTTTTTAAAATAAGACGAATCTTTCCTATCATGCGTCTTCATTATAACAAGCTACGTAGAAGTCCCTTCATCTTTTCTGGAATTTCATTCTTTTGAAGGATAAGAACTCTTTGGTTTGACTTCTGAAGCCGTAATTGTCATCAACGTAGTCATAAAAATTGCAAAAATGAAAAGATATTTAGTATATTTTTTTTCTACTTGACTTTTAATAATGTTTTACTCCTCAATCTTGCGAATCTATCCTCTCACGCGTTTTCCTTATAATTAAAAACAGGTTATTGTTGTTCCCCCCAAACAAATTACCTAATCAACATTTTTTATTGGCAAGTTACTAAATACTAATTTTTAGTATTTGTTTGGATTAATGGTAGAAGCTATTTTTTTAACGTGATTTACGGCATAGGAGGTAAGTTTGTGAGAGGAGTTTTGTCTCGACTTATGGAAACATGTTTTTCCACTACTTTCTCAAACAGACCCTTATATTAATTTGGAGTTATCAACTTGGTGGGAAGTAAATAAGAGAAAAGTTGTTGAAAAGGATATATAAAAGCGGGTATTTGACATAAATATATAAATTTAATAAAATTAATTATAAAATAATTTGTTTTACCAGTAATTATAAATTCATTTTGATCAATGTATTATAATAAATTAAAATGATCTATCATGATTTATTTAGTATCCAGTTGTGATAATATTTTTGCGCGTAAAAATAAATTTGAGTATAGAGGCCTTTTTATATAACATACAATATTATGATCACGTAGCGTTTGGATTAATTGGCTGTGAGTTGTGAGTTTCTAATAACGCTAGATATATTAACCAAAAAAAATAGGGTCAGACTTACTTTTGATTCTTATAATTTGCTATGATTTGGGTTTTAGTCTCTAGAGTTTTAAAGGGCCAATTTAGGCCATCAAGTTTTCTTAATTAAAACAGTTAATCCCTATAATTGTAAAAGAACCTAGGTCCAAAGTTAACGGCATTAATTTTGTTTATGTGTCACTGACACTGTTAGTTTTGATGACATGGCTAGATGACAAGAAATACTTACATCTTCTAGAAGCATCACTTCATTTTTACTCTAACTAATTTAAATACAACAAATCATCTCATTTTAATCTCACATGACTGATGAGTCATTAGGAGAAATTCAAATTTTCTTATTTTAAAAAACAACAACTCATGGGAGGGAATTTCATTTTTCTGTTTTTCAAACTATGAAGTTGTTGTTTTTTAAAATCATAAAAGTTGAAATTTTCCAGATAACTCATCAACCATGTGGAATAATAATGAGATGATTTATTATATTTTAATTAATCAAAGTATAGATAAAATGACGATCATGGAGTATATAAGTATTTCTCAAAATGCATTTATAAGTTGGTGAGCTGGATTCATAATTTTAAAAGAAAAAATGAAACAGATCCGAAACCCCGGACGCGTGACCCAAGATCAACTCTTCAATGGCGCAACGTCGCAAGCCAATTTCCGGCGAGAACGGCGAAGGTGAGGAGAACTGCGCTTCACTCGATCTTGTTTTTTATGGCGGCGACAAAGAGCTTTAGCATCTCCTAAGATTTTCGATGGCAAAACAAAATTGCAACGGTGGTTGGATCTGAGATCTGAGTTCTGAGATGCTGAGATCGACGAGAACGCGACGAAAACAGTGGAGGACGGAGAAGGTGACGGAGGACGGCGCTTCACTCCTTGATCTTGTTATTTATGACGGCGACGTAGAGCTTCTTTATCTTCTCCTTAGACCTGCGACGGCAAATTAAAAATGGTAACGGCGGCGAGCTCAGAGATCTGAGACAATAAAATCGACGGCTGAGACGACGAGCGATAGCTTCTAACTGTTGCTCCTTCACGATTTTTATCTTCAATGGGTGATGGGTTCAATTCAGATTTGCTTTTAAATTTTTTTTATTTGTTGATCTGGTGAATGTTCAATGATGGTTCCAGTTTGTGATTTTTATTTTTGTTTGAAATCTGGATGTGGTTTTGATTCATAACATGAGGGCACAATAAAAATCGTGATTCAGAACATGTGATTTTTGTTTGAAATCTGGATGTGGTTTTCCACGTTTATTTGTTTGAGAATTTTTCGAGATTAATGAGGAGCGACACGGCGATGAAGCTTCTTTAACCTCCATTCATCGCCCGCTTCCCTCTTCAATCTTCTTCATCGACGTTGCATCCATCGCCCCCTTCCTCTTCAATCTGCTTCCCGGTGGTGCGATTTGGGTTCCGATCCGTTTCTTTCCTTTTTTTAAAAAAAAAATTATTTATCCAGCTCACCAACTTATAAATGCATTATTTACCTGTCATCCTGTACAATCATAGAACTCTGTCGGGTAAAATTAACGGAGTTAGCTGCACATCAGGAAAATTAATGCCATCTAGGTCCTTTTAAAACTTTAGGGTCTAACTATTTTAAGTTTTTAACATAGAAAATTTGAGATACCAAAATTTGACGGGCCGACCCATTTTTCCTGTTTAGGGTTAAAAATAAAATTTAAATAAGGATTATGTATAGGTAAATATAATATTTTTGATTACTAAGTAATATAAATGTCATGCAAATGCAATGAAAATAAAAGGAAATTAGTTTTGGGTTTTGCAAATTAATAACTAAGAGGGTGATGCAATTTAATTAAAAGCTAGACTATTATTTTTTGTCTTTTCTATAAAAATGATGTAGGAGTGAATGTAATTGGATTTAAAAATATGATGTTAGATACTCTTGGTAATGAGGAAAGTGACCATCCTTACTTAAAAAGGTTATGAGAGTTAAAATTTATTAAGTCTTAAAAAAAACTCCGAGATAAGATTTGAATCCAATATTCTCAATTAATAATAGCTTCAATATACATAGCTAACTACTATCTCTTGAAATATTGTTTAAAATCACTTAATGTGCAATTGAAACTGGAATGATGTAACATGAGTTTTCTTAAATTTAATTGCTAAACAGCACCTCAAAGGCTAACTACTATCTCTTAAGATAGTAGTTATCTAACTACTATCTCTTGAGATATTGTTTAAAATTACTTAATCTGTAATTAAAAGTGGAATGATGCAACATGAGTTTTTTTGAATTTAAGTGATAAGCAACCCCTCAAAGGCACAAATCAACCAAATTAACTAGACAATAATACACTATTTAACATAATCTCATTGCAACCCCAAAGAAATTCAAACATATATAATCTTCACACTATAAAATCCAATCTCAACTACAAATATCAAATTAACAAAGACTAATTAACATCAATCCTAGTTCCAGAATCATATACAATCATGCAGGTATACGTATGAGTGTTTCTGCATGCTTGAGTTTTTAGAAATTCATTTATTATTAAACAGGGAAATATGAATAGCAAGAATTTTTGAATATAATACACAACGTGGTCATTAATTTGGATATTTAATTGTTGTGCAGTATGTTTTTGGTCATTTTTTTAGGCAATGATAATTGTGTTTACCTTGATTTGCTATTATATATTAGGGGATTGAGGCAATTCGATGTTTGTCATTGGACGCAAACAAGATGAAAAGGATTACATGGAGGGTAAGTAATTTTCAAAAGATGTATAATTTGATAGTCCTTAAAGTTTACAAGTATGATCAGAGCATGCCTTCATCATTGAATATTTGTGGAGATTTAGATTATTTTCCAGAAGAATTAAGATTTTTCATTTGGGAAGAATATCCACTATCATGTGTCATTGCATTTGTGTACTGAGAATCTTGTTATATTTGAAATGCCTAATAGAAATATCCAATGACTTGGGAATGAAAATCAGATACTTCTCATTTTTCATGTGCCATATGTTTTCCCTTGTGGTGCTTATAAGATGTTGTGTCAAACATTATTAACCAAATGTTGGTTTTGCTTTACTTGCTTTAAATTGATGGTTAAACCATAGTTGCACTTTATGCCAGTAATCCAATTCATGTTCTAATTGGCATGAGAGAAATTCTTGATTAAAATTGTTTAGGTAGTTATCTAATTTATTTAACAATGCTTAATCCTTATGAGGGATGTCAACACCCGTTTCCATTTCGATATTCACAAAGTAATAGAGACCAAGGTCCACAAGCATTTAAAAAAATATATATATACTGATAATAAGTATTTGTTTACAGACAGGCAATAACAAAGCAAAATCCACTAATAATTACAAATATGTACAGAATATCCCAAAATATTCCAAGTACAGGCTAAATATAACCACCGGATGTGTCTTGGGAAACGTGCCTATAAGTTTTCCTTAACTGTGTCCTTGCCTTTTGAACCATTGGCACCTGCTGATACATTTTGATTTAGAAAAAGGAGTGAGATCCCGAAGAATCACAGTAGAAACATACTATCGATATATAAAATGTGAAAATTAAATATGCAATGCACCATATTAGGCAAAATGAAAGTTCAATTCGATTCATATGTGTACGCAAGTTTCATGGCCAAAAATCGAGTTAGAACCCCTACATGTATCTCAGCCGAGTCACCGACCACAGTTAGGATTTTCGACATACCTTGGCTGGGCACCGAACCACAACCAAGTACTATGCCTCTAGCACGCATTCATATCACAAAATACAGTAACATATAACATACAATAGTCACATAGTATATAAGAGATAGTAGTCCCTACCTCAACCCTTTTTGACCTCGAGAAGCTCGCCTCGTGGAATGCACCAACTTCAGGTTCCTAACTTAGTCCTAAAATACCAAATGTACAAGAAATATGTTATAACCTATCCATATATCATTTTAGACACTTCCATAGTGTTTATTGTAGTTATATTAGCCTATAGTGAAAATTTACCAAAATGCCCCCGGGACCCCGGCCTTGCCCCACCGTACCTGGCTTGATGGCACGTTTTCCCAAATTTTTTGACTAGGGCTATCCTGACATATTTTCATCTAAGGAATCTATTTCTGGACTCAAAATTACCAAATTCAATGTCAAATTAAGAAATTGCCCTTGGCATCCCTACTTTTAGGGTTTTAGGGGCGTTTCCATAATTATGTTTTCTCGGCCTTTTCTGAAAAAGTGCCAAACTGTAACCCCACCTAATTTTCCCTCCTGAACCCAATGGAACTATCAAATCATTGAAAATCCAACTCTAAGGCCCTCAAATATCCCTGGCCAAAATTATGGTGTTCTCCGAGAAAAATCGAGGTTTTACGATTTCGGCTCCGTAAACGCGTTCTTTTATACTCCTAACCACTTTATTAACCATCTAATTGAGTTATAACTACCATCTGAACTAAAATTGGGCAGCATAACCCTTCTAATGTCACATTTTCAAAATTTAAAACCAATGGCAATCCGGCAAAATTTCATGTATTAAATTGCCCACAGCAGCCAGAATAGTTAATAGATGAAGGTTTGGAAGTTATCTCAAGCTCCCACTAGCTTTTCTTGCTCTTGGCTAAAAACCCTAACCTTAGAACACCAAATTTGAGCTTTCCAAGCCTTGAATAACATAGTAGAGTAGCTTAGGAACGGAATTATACGTATTAGGAACCGATTTACCGAAGAAATCACTTACCTTTGCAAGTTTTTCTTCTCTTTCTCTCTCTAGAATTTCACACTCTCTCTCACTAGTTCAGATCTGGTTGGGCACGAAAATGAGCAGAGGAAGATGATGGTAAAGTGTTTTTATTATATTATATGATTTTTTTAATGATTTATGGAATTTCCAAAAATTCCAAAATCAATTTTATGTACATGTAACTAAGCTCATTAAGCTCAACCAATATTTCCTTCCTCTTGCAACGTGTAGGAGACACCTAGGGGTCCCTCCCTATGGTCTCAATTGGCTTCACAACTTGTTCTGGTTACGTATATACGTAAAGACTCAATTTTGGTCAAAATTGCACTTTTTGCTCAAATTTTCCATAAATTCATATTAAATTGACCAAAATATTCTAAATATATTTTTAACCTTTATTTTCCTTAATTAATTGAAATTAACTTCAATTAATTGGAAAATAATTTATTTTGTGCTATTTTGGCAAAATTACGATTTTACCATTACTTTTCTAATCCAATTTCTTTTCTTATTTTTCTTTGGCCAATTTTCATCTATTTTTGGACCAAATATTTTCTCTAACATTCCTTCATTTTTGGACCTTAATATTAGGCTTTTTAAATTACCCAAATTAATTCCATAATTATTTTTTCCCAATTTCCCATGAAATTGAACATTTATGAAATTCATAAATTCCAAATTCATGAATATTCACTATTTTATTGAATTTCCCAAATAATTACAATATATTTGGTGAATATAAAATTTGATGTGTCACGAGGGATTCAAAACATCTAACTGCACTTCCACATCTCTCTCATGCCCCTAAGATTGAATGTATTAATCTTAGGGGTTGTGTGAATGTGGGTAAAATTCATTCTTCAACAGTCCTGGGCAATCTTGAGAACTTGTCATTGAATAAAATCAGAATGAAGGTGTTGATATGTGGTGACATCATATGCGGTGTTGGATTCAAATATGTTGTGATGCCATGGGTAGAGATAGTAGAATCGAGAAAACGGACACAAAGTTTGGCATCTCTACTTCCATTTTTTAAGATAGTTGATTGCTTGAAGAGTCCAATTGAGTTTGGGCATGATTTCAACCAACTTCAGACTTGGTAAGGATCTATGGAGTGATAGAGGAGAACGGGGTGTGGTGGGGCCATTGAGAAGACAAATGATTAATGATCATCAAGTAATAAGGGAAGAAGAAGAAAAAGAAAGGAGCCGTAAGAGTACTTCATTAATGGAAGAGATGAAGAAAAGGAAGATGAGTTAATAATAATGGTAGTAACAGTAATGCTATATTCACAAAACTTTGTAATAACATCACTCGCTGGTCATTATTGAGGAAACCGATATTAAAAGAGAGTGATATTATTGAGAATGCCGGCTGCAACATTCCTCAAGTTTCAATTCTAAAGTCATTTATTGCACTCTCTCATTATAATCATTTCATGAGGATTATACCTTAGACTTCAAACTCTCTTTACCTGACATTTCGCCATCACGAGTTTATGGTCGTACCTCATTTATCAATTACAAGTGGGATATTTGTTGCCTGAGTTATTATGTCATTTACGGGTCAATGGATAAGAATGACTATAATGTTGGGTTCTCACTAGGGTAGAAAAGATTGTAATTATTATTCAAAATTTTCAGCTCAAAGCAATTATCATTGAAATTTGTCTGAATATTTTTCTTCAAGTGCTTTTAATTTGTTTCTATGTTTTCAATTTTTTAATCAAACTACACCTTAAAATATCCTTTTCTTTATTAAAATATGACTAAAATCATTTGGGAATATGCATTTGCGTTGGGTGTGATATATTTTGTAACATCCTGATTTTTATTTATAGAATATAAATATAATTATAAAATAATTATCTATAAAAAATAGATTCAGTAGGTAGTTTTTTTAGAATAAAAAAAGGGGAAAATCACTCCTAGGTCCCAAGCAACAAACATATTCATAGAAAAGTTTAAGGAAAAAGTCAAATATTTGAAAAGTCCCTAGGGACTTTTCTGTGATTATTTCCCAAAGTCAGATGACACACATACCCCTCTTCTATTATCTCTCTCTCTCTCTCTCTCTCTCATTCGTTCTGTGTTCTCTCAGATCTGACCTCCACTTTCAGCTCGCTGTGCTATCTCTGCAAAAATGGTGGCGACGGTGAAGAAAGCTTTGAGGTGGTGAAAGATTTGTGGGATGGAATGTAAGATAGAAGGAAGAAGGAGATGGAAGGAAGGTCATTGATTTTTTGATGCTCAAGCTTCTGTCATTTTTAAAGAAGGAAGGGATGAAGGTAATGATGATGATGAATAGTTCAACACATCCCCCTTTTCCAATCTCATTGAAACCCCATCTTATAGTGGTGAAAACGCTGATGTGGAAAAAAAAATTATTGTTAATTCGTGCAGTAGCAGTTGTTAATATAACAGTTGTAGTTGTTAATGCAAAAAATGAGGTTGGTGTCATAGTGCTATGTTTTTGGGGAAGGAAACTAAGGAAGTGGTATGTTTGAAGTGGGAATGATTGATTGTCATGGTGGTGGGGTGATGTGAAAAGACTGATATGGAAAAAAACAAATTGTTGTTAATCCGTGTAGTAGTAGTTGTTAATATAATAGTTGTAGTTATTAATACAGAAAATGAGGTTGGTTGTTAATGTTTCTTCTTGAATCAATGTTTTATCACGTTAAGTATGCCAAACGGTCTGTTTACAACTTGTAAAACGTATATTAACAACAGGTTGAGTGTGTTTAACAATGTACTCAAGGTTCTTCTTTGAAACAATGTTTTAACACGTTAAGTATGAGAAACGGTCTGTTTACAACTCATAAAGCTTGCATTAACAATACTTTGAGTGTGTTTTACAACTTCCTACACATTCCTCCCTGAAACAATGTTTTATCACGTTAAGTACGACAAACGGTCTGTTTATAACTTGTAAAGTGTGCATTAACAACACTTTGAGTGTGTTTTACAACATCCTATACGCTTCTTCTTGAAACAATGTTTTATCATGTTAAGTACGACAAACGGTCTGTTTACAACTCGTAAAACGTGAATTAACAACACCTTGAGTGTGTTTTACAACTTTCTTCACGTTTCTACCTGAAACAATGTTTTCTCACGTTAAGTTTGCCAAATGGTTTGTTTACAACTCGTCAAGCGTATATTAACACCACTTTTAGTGTGTTTTACAACTTATTTTCTCACGTTAAGTATAACCAATTGTGGTGTTTACAACTCTCAAAGCGTGTATGTTTACAACTCTTAAAGTTGTATTCACAACTTGTTAGTGTTTTTTACAACCTCCCACATGTTTCAGCTTGAGACGATGTTTTCTCACATTAAGTATGACAAATGGTATATTTACAACACTTAAAGCGTGTATTCACAACCTGTTGAGTGTGTTTTACAACCTCCCACACGTTTTAGCTTGAAATGATTTTTTTCTTACGTTAAGTATGACAAATGGTATGTTTACAACTCTTAAAGCGTGTATTCATAACCTCTTGAGTGTGTTTTACAACCTCCCACACGTTTCAGCTTGAAACGATGTTTGCTCACGTTAAGTATGACAATTGGTATGTTTACAACTCTTAAAGTGTATATTCACAACCTTTTGCGTGTGTTTTACAACCTCCAACACGTTTCAGCTTGAAACGATGTTTGCTCACTTCAAACATACCACTTCCTCTGTTTCCTTTCCCAAAAATAGAGAACTATGACACCCAACCTCATTTTCTATATTAACAACTACAACTGTTATATTAACAACTGCTACATCACGAATTAACAACAATTTATTTTTTTCCATATTAGCGTTTTCACAGCACCCCACTACTATGAGAATCAACCATTCCCCCTTCAAGCATACCACTTCCTCTGTTATGTTCCCCAAAAACAGAGCACTATGACACCCAACCTCATTTTCTGCATTAACAACTATAACTGTTATATTAACAACTGCTACTGCATGAATTAACAACAATTTATTTTTTTTCCACATCAGCGTTTTCACCACTATGAGATGGGGTTTCAATGAGGTTGGAAAAGGGGGATGAGTTGGACTATTCATCATCATCATTACCTTCATCCCTTCCTTCTTTTAAAAATGATAGAAGCTTGAGCATCAAAAAATCCATGACCTTCCTTCCATTTTCTTCTTCCTTCTATCTTACATCCCATCCCACAAATCTTTCACCACCTCAAAGCTTTCCTTCACCATCGCTACTATTTCTACAGAGAAAGCACAGCGAGCTGAAAGTGAAGGTCAGATCTGAGAGAACACAGAACAAATGAGAGAGAGAGAGAGAGAGAGAGAGAGAGAGAGTGTGTGTGTGTGTGTGTGTGTGTGTGAGAAATAATAGAAGAGGGGCATGCGTGTCATTTGATTTTGGGAAATAATCACAGAAAAGTCCCTAAGGACTTTTCAGATATTTGATTTTTTACTGAGACTTTTCTATGAATATGTTTGTTGTTTGGGACATAGGAGTGATTTTTCTTAAAAAAGGGGATTTGATAAAAAAACAAAAGT
Source organism: Inga leiocalycina (assembly GCA_963242795.1). Lineage (NCBI taxonomy): Eukaryota > Viridiplantae > Streptophyta > Magnoliopsida > Fabales > Fabaceae > Inga > Inga leiocalycina. The sequence goes on from OY725321.1 coordinate 13,025,514, forward strand.
AAAGTATTTTTTTAATATATATATATATATATATAAAGTTTGCCACCTACTGTCTGACAAGATAAGGGGATCATTCCCCTTTGTGAAAGCTTTATATATATATATATATATATATATATATATAAAGTGGGTGGCATCTGGCAAGATAATGGCTGGATAAGGGGATTATTCCCCTTTGTGGTAGCTTTGTGTGTGTGTGTGTGTATTTTATTAAATTAAATTAAGTACGTGGAAGGGGGTGTTTACACATATTCACTTCACGCAGAGAAATGCATGAAGTGTTGGGCTGAGGGGCAGAGGGCGGGTTACTGGTAAAAGTATTTTCGGTTTTTTTGGATATTAATAAGGTATTTAAAATCATTTCTGGTAACAAAACTTTCTTCATGAGAAATTTTTTAAATAATTTTCTCTTTCTTACAATAATAATTTTGTATTTATTAGAGAATATTTTAGGATTAAAATTTTGGGCAAGTTTAAGTTTTATCAGTATATGACTATAGGAATATAAAGGATGATTAATAGTAAATTTTAATAGGTTTACTTTTGTTATTCAGTTTCTATAATATTTTATAATGAATTTTCTATATAATGCATCTATAAATAATTATATATTGGACTTTTTAACCATTTAAATTTGGGATAAATTAATTATTTGGATTATTGGAAGTATTATTATAATTTTAATCTATTTAGATCTTTTATTAAAGTGAAGATTTATTTGGGGATTTTATATAAAGAAATAAAATTAATAATAATCAATGACTTGGATAGGTTATTTGAATTAAGAAATATATTTAAATTAATAATTGAGATTTTAGTGTGAAATTGGAATTTTTGGGAGCAATTAATTCAAAACATTAAAATTATAAAATTAAGTTAATTAAATTAAAATTTTTCAATAACTAAAATAGTCATTAATGTAAAATAAATTGATTGTGGTGGTAGGAGGAGGAGGAGGTCATGGCGGCGATGGCAACGGCTGTGTCGGTGGAGGAGGAGGAGGAGGAGGAGGTAGTGGTGATGGCGGTGGGGGTGGCGAAAGAGGCATGCAATAGGGTTGAACCAAACGGGCTATATATGTTTGAATTAATTTTTGGAGAATATCTTTTACAATTTACGAGGTAAGTATGTGAGAAGATTTTTATCTCGACTTACAGAAAAGAACTTCTGAAACCACGGTTTTATAGTTTCCCAGATTGTTGTATGTACTGTGATTTCTCCTATTCCCTTTTATTTTCGTCTTGCATGTTGCATCTTTAGTAATTTTCTTGTTTGCTATGATTGTTCTATTGTCAAAGCTTTGATTCCTTAGGGGGAGGGGGATAGAGCCTTTTCCTTGTGTTTTACTTGTCTGTTTTCTAATTTCATGGTTGGTTTGTTGTTTTTAGGGGTGATTGTATTTACTGTGATTTCTCCTGTTCCCGTTTATTTTCTTTTTTCATATCACATCCTGTGTAATTTTCTCGTTTGCTATGTTTGTTGTATTGTTCAAGCTTCGATTCCTTAAGGGGGAGGAGGACAGAGCCTTCCTTGTGTTACTTGTGTTTTACTTGTATGTTGTGTAATTTCATATTTGGTTCCCTATTTTTAGGAGTGACTGTATTTACTGTGATATTGTTGAAAAGCTTCGATTCCTTAAGGGAGTGAGACAGAGCTCTCCTTATGTTTACTATATATTTTGTTTTTTACTTTCTTTTTGAAAGCTTGGGTGTGTTATTTTCTAGTCTATGACGCGTTCTTACTCTTTTGTGTGTGTTTTTGTGTCCTTGTGGGACCCTACCTTGATCAGTGAGATTGATTTTGACTCTCAAATATGAGTGAACCTTGTGAAATTTGTCTTCCTCTTCCTCTTCATTCTTTCTTTCAAGTGTTTTTTTTTTAAGAATATAGTTGTGTATATTGTGTGTTTCTTTATATGAATTTCTCTGTAGCTTGTATTCTCTATTTGATCATTGATGCCTCACATCAAAAGGGGGGACCTTTATCATTCACATAAGTTGGTAAGTCATCCATCACTGGGAGATCGTGGTGTCCAATACAAACAAGCGAGGCATTTTCATATGGTGCAGGTATTATTTTGATTTCAAATTCATATTTTATTTTTGTGTATTGTCTCTCTTTTAAATGGGCTTAGGTGTCCCATGTTTATGTTAGCGTATTCATAGGATCTCTTCTGTCTAAAGAGCTTTATTATTTTTTCACTTAGTAATTTGGCTAGATTAGTAATTAAAATGTGCATATGCTCATTATTATTACCTAATAACATACCAGCATGCCATTGACTATCCAAAGGGTTTTTTTTTTTTTCCTTTTTGGATTTTGTTTTTCTAGCCCATTGCTGGATAATCCCTCCGTGATTTTGGCTTCACCAGATCATTTGATAACTAATTTTAGATTGTCTTATTTGATTTTTTTTAAAAAAATAAATTATCAATTGTTTTAAATTGACTTAAATTTTATTTGAATTTTTTTGCCAATAATTTTTATTTGAAAATTAATATTTAATTGAAGTTATCTGATATTTTTATCTTAGTTTTTATTTAAGTTGATTTGAAAAATTTTAAATTGTCTTGAACTTGATTTGAAGATCCATTAATAGCTTACTAATATTTTAAACTTATTTAATTTGACTTGGAAAAAAAACTTCAATTTAAATGTTTTCAGATTTGTTTGAAGCTTCATTATCTGTTTGTTTTAAATACTTATTAAATTACTGAATTTGATTTTATTTGAAACAAATTTGCAAATCTAAAGTTGTTTTGAATTCGATTTGATTTGAACAGTGTACCAATATTTTCTATTTAATTTGACTTGTTTTTATCAAGATCATCATTTGTTTTAAATTTGATTTGAAATATTATTGTTTTAAATTTGATTAGATACGAAAATCAGTATTTAATATTTAGTGTTAAATAATATTTGATATTGCTTATTTTTGCGGGTAAATAACGATATTACTTCTTTTTGCCGAAATATTTGATATTTGATTACTTAATTTGCCTTGAAACAAATTTTCAATTTTAAATTATTTAAAATTTTATTTGTTTGTCTACTATCTTCCAGTTTAAAAGAAATTTACATTTTTATATTTTTATTTGATTATTTGATTTGATTGACCATTACCTTTTTTGAAATTTAATTTGAAAATAAAATCAGTTTACTATTTATTTTAAACTTGTTTAACTGTATTTGAAAGAGTTTGCAATTTAAAATTTTTAGATTTATCTGAAGATTTACATTTTTTATTTGAAAAAAAATTGCAATTTTTTTGTTGTTTTGAATTTGATTTGAATACCCATTATCCTTTTTTTTTTAAATTTGATTCGAAAATAATCAAATGTGTAGTTTACAAATGTTTTAATTTTGATTTCAAGATCCATTATTTTCTTGTTTTATTTAACTTGAAAATCAATATATAATAGTTTCCTTATTTTATTGGATTTCAAAATGTCTTGAAATTTTCTTGTAATTTCAAAATTTCTTGATTTTTTTTTAAAGAATCAATATACTACTTTTATAGTTTACCAAACACCATTGTTTTTAATTACCCTTGTGGGAAAAAAATGTTTTTAATTATTTTCTTGTCTTCCAATGTCTTCGAATGTTTTAATTTTGATTTCAAGATTCATTATTTTATTGTTTTATTTAACTTGAAAATCAATATTTAATAGTTTACTTATTTTATTGGATTTCAAAATGTCTTGAAATTTTTTTTTTGGGAAGAATCAATATCCTACTTTTATAGTTTCCCAAACACCATTGTTTTTAATTACCCTTTTGGCAAAAAAATGTTTTTAATTATTTTCTTGTCTTCAAATGTTTTAATTTTGATTTCAAGATCCATTATTTTCTTGTTTTATTTAACTTGAAAATCAATATTTAATAGTTTACTTATTTTATTGGATTTCAAAATGTCTTGAAAATTTCTTGTAATTTCAAACTGTCTTGAACTTTTTTTTTAAGAATCAATATCCTACTTTTATAGTTTTCAAAACGTCATTGTTTTTAATTACCCTTTTGCCAAAAAAAATGTAATAGTTTCCAATGTCTTCAAATGTTTTTCAAATGTTTTAATTTTGATTTCAGGATCCATTATTTTCTCGTTTTATTTAACTTCAAAATCAATATTTACTTATGTCATTTGATTTCAAAATGTCTTGAATTTTTTTTTTTTTTGGAAGAATCAGTATCCTACTTTTATAGTTTACCAAACACCACTGTTTATTATCCTGTTGGAAAAAAAATGTTTTTACTTATTTTGTTGTCTTCAAATGTTTTAATTTGATTTCAAGATCCATTATTTTTTTCTTGTTTTATTTAACTTGAAAATCAATATAATAGTTTACTTATTCTATTGGTTTTGAAAAGAAATTTGTAATTTCAAAACTTTTATACTTTACGAAATACCATTGTTTTTTTTTTTTTTGGCCAAAGAAACACCATTGTTTTTAGTTACCCTTTTGGCAAAAAAAAAAGTTTTTAATTACCCAATTTAATTAATTTTATTTCAATTTGCAGTTTTAAATTTTGATTTGCTATGAAGATTTACAGTCTTATTTTTTTAAAATGATGATCCGTAAAGTCTGGAATTTTGAACCCATTCTTGTTTTGTTTTGCATTTGATTTGGAAAATCCGCAATATTATATTCCATTTTGGTTATTGTTTCAAATATGATTTGAAAGGAATTTGCAAATTTGATTTGACTGTCAATCATCTTCTTGTTCAAAATTTAATTTGAAATTCAATATTCAATAGTTTACTATTATTTTAAATTTATTTAACTTGATTTGAAAGAGTTTGCAATTGAATTTTTTTTGGGTTTATTTGAAGATTTGAATTTCAATTTGGTTTAAAACGAATCTGCTATTTAAAGTTGTTTTGAATTAGATTTAAAGACCCTTTTGTCTTTTATTTTTATAAATTTGGTTTGAAAATATGTATCTAATAGTAATATTTTAAACTTCTTTGATTCCTTTATTTAATTTGTAATAAGCTTTGTCAAGACTCATCTTGTGTCAAATTCAATTTGATTCGATCATAGCTTAAAATTGCTTTAATTTTGATGTCAAGATCCATTATTTTCTTGTTTTATTTGACTTTAAAATCAGTATTTAATAGTTTACTTAGTTTATTTGATTTGAAAAAAAATTGTAATTTCAAATTGTCTTAAATTTTGATTTGAAGATTTAATGTCCTACTTTTACTGTTTTAGTTTACTTATGTTGATTGATTTGAAAAATCCGAAAATGAATAGAAATGTTTCATAGTTTTCAAATGTTTTTAAGTAGCCTATTTAATCTTATTTCTAACTTATTTGCAGCTTTAAATTTTAAATTTGCAATTTGGAATTACTGTGTTTAAACAAATTGCAATTTTAAAATATTTTAAATTTGATTTTGATTCTCCATTGCCTTCTAGTTTGAAATTTAATTTGAAAATCAATGTTTCAAACTTTATACCAATGAGCTTTGGCACAGTTGGTTAAGGTCTTGCCACCCCGATCACAATGCAAGGGAGTGTGTTCGAACCCTCTGACCGATGGGGAGACCTCATTGGTAGGCGATCTCGTAAGTCCCTTGTAAGCGTTCGAAGAGCCCTGGGGCCATGCCCTGGCCTTGGTAGGGGACTGGTACCGAACCTACCTAAACTTTTTACTATCAAAAAAAAAATTGTTTCAAACTTTATTGTTGTAAATCTGATTTGAAAGGAATTTGCAAAATTGATTTGATTGTCAATTATCTTATTGTTTAAAATTTAATTTGAAAATCAATTGTAATTTCTTACTAATATTTGTTAATTTCTTACAAATATCTTAAACTAATTTTTTAAAAAAATTCTTATGCTTATTTTAATTTGATTGAATTTTTTTTTGAAATGCTTATTTAATTTTAAATTCAATATTTAACATATAATGGTTTACTAATAATATTTTGAACTTATTTGATTTGATCTGAAACAAGTTTGCAATTTAAATTTTTCTAGGTTGATTCGTCGGGCTAAATTTTATTTGACTAAAATTGTCAAAATCATCTTATTGTTTTAAATATCATTCGATAAGAAAATGCATATTTGATGGCTTATTATATTATAATTGTAAACTAATTTGCAGTTTTAGATTTGATTTCAAGATTCACTTATTGTTTTATTTGACTTGAAAATCAATATTTCGAAGTTAAATTATCTTATATATATGATTTGGAAAAATTTGCAATTTAAATTGCTTTAAATTTTTATTTGATGATTCGTTACCTTATATTTGAAGGTCTAAATTGGATTTGAAATAACTTTTCAGTTTTGGATAGTTTTGAAATTTATTTTTTGGGAAGCAGTATTGAAATTGATTTGAATTTACTTATATTTTAAATTACTAATTTATATTGATGTGAAAAAATAAATTTTATTTGATGATTCGTTGTCTAAATTAGTTTAAACATTTAAGTTTAAATTTGCAATCACTTTGTTGAAACAAATTGCAATTTTAAAATGTTCTAAATTTGATCTGATTGTCCATTCCTTCTAGATTGAAATTTAATTTGAAAATCAATATTTCAAACTTTATTACTTCGTTTGATATGAAAAAGGTTTGCAATTTAGATTTTGTAGATTTTAAGATTTAATTGAAGATTCACTGTTGATCGTGATGTCTGAGACAAATAAGCGGGTTTGTTTCAAATGTTTCAGGTATTGATTTGATTTCAGATTCAGATTTTATTTGTCTATTGTCTTATTTCTAAAATTTTCCATTTTAAATCCTTAGTATTTTTCTTTTGTTATTTCTGTACTAGTTGCTGAAAAGCTTCGTTTACTTTAGTCTGAGGGGAAGTGGGGGACAGAGCCTTCCTTGTGTTTTACTTGTATGTTGTGTAATTTCATTTTTCGTTTTTGCATTTTACATCTATTTTTATACTAATTGTTGAAAAGCTTCGATTCTTGAGGGGGGAGGGGGACAGAGCCCTCCGTTGTGTTTTACTTGTCTCTTGTATAATTTCATATTCGGTTTGTTGTTTTTAGGGGTGACTGTATTTGATGTGATTTCTCCTGTTCCCCTTGTATTTTTCTTTTTGTATTTTGCATCCCCAGTAATTTTCTTGTTTGCTATTTCTATATGTTGTATTGTTGTGCATCTTACCTGAGGGGAAGGAAGGGGATAGAGCCCTCCTTGCTGTTATGTAATTTCATATTTGATTTGTTGTTTTTGGGGTTTGATTGTTGTATTTAGTGTAATCTCTCTTGTTCCCCTTTTATATTTGGTTTTGCATTTTAAATTCTCATAATTTTCTTTTTTGTTATTTCTGTACTGATTGTTCCGATTCAATTCCATAGGGGAGGGGGACATATGTTGTCTGCTATGTAATTTCATATTTGGTTTGCTGTTTTTAGGGTGTGATTGCATCCAAATTGCGGTATTTATTGTGATTACTGTGCTTTTTAACTTTCTTTTTGAAAGTTTGGGTGTGTTAGTTTTGTAGTCTAGGATGTGTTCTTACTCTCTTGTGTGTATTTGTTTGTGTACTTATGGGACCCTCCCTTAGTGTGTGAGATTGATTGTGACTCTGAATATGAGTGAACCTTGTGAAATTTGTCTTCCTCTTCTTCTTCCTCTTGCTCTTCATACTTTCTTTTAAGTCGGTTTTTTTTTTGGCAGAATATAATTGTGTTTATGGTGTGTTTCTTTATATGAATTTCTCTTTAGCTTGTATTCTCTATTTGATCATTGATGCCTCATATCAAAAGAGAGGCTTTCTCACATAAGTTGATAAGTCATCCATCACTGGTAGATCGTCGACCCACAAATAATTATTTAATTTGATTTGAAAAAAATTGCAATTTAAGTTTTTTTGGTTGAGTTGAAAATTCATTATCTGATTTTTTTTAAATAATTGATTTGATTTGAAATAATTTTGCATTTGTTATCTTCAATTTATTTTAATTGATTTGAATAGTATACTAATATTTTGTACTTATTGAATTATTTGAATTTTTTATTTGAAATAAACTTTTCAAGATCATCAATGTTTGATATTATTTATTTAATTTTATTTGAAACAAATTTGAAATTGGTTAAAATTTTATTGGATTATCCACTATCTTTCTGTTTAAAAGAAATTTACATTTTTATATTGTTTTGTATTTGATGATTTGATTTGATTGAGGGTTACCATTTTTTGAAATTTAATTTGAAAATCAAATCAATATTCAATCAGTTTACTATTATTTTAAACTTATTTAACTTGATTTAAAAAATTGTTTGCAATTTAGATTTTTTGGATTTACTTGAAAATTTGATTTCAGATTTGGTTTGAAACAAATTTGCTATTTTAATTTATTTTGAATTTGATTTGAAGACCCATTATTTTTTATTATTATTATAAACTTTGTTTGAAAATCGTTATCTAATAGTTTTAACGTCAATGGAAAAAAAAATTTTTAATTTTAAGATCCATTATTTTCTTGTTTTATTTAACTTAAAAATCAAATGTAATATTTTACTTTTACAGTTATAGTTTACGTGTGTTATTTGATTGATTTGAAAAATCCACAAATGAATAGAAATGTTTTTATATTTTTCCATTGTTTTCAACTACCCTATTTTATTTTATTTCAAACTATTTTTCTGTTCTAAATTTGACTTTGATGATCGGAAAAATCTGCAATTTTGAACCCATTCCCGTTTTGTTTCCATTTTATATCTTATTTGAAAGGAATTTCATGTGCCATTTTATTGTTAGTTATCTTATTATTTTTCCTTTTATTGTTTTTTAATGTTTTTTTAATGTGAAAATCAATTATTCGAAGTCAATTAATTTTCTTTGATTTGAAAAAATTTGCAATTTTAAGTTGCTTTAAATTTTTATTTGATGATTCATTGGCTTATATTTGAAGATTTAAATTGGATTTGAAACAAATTTTCAATTTTGAATAGTTTTGAAATTGATTTGAATTTACCTATATTTTAAGTTTTAAATTACTTATTTTATTTTGATGTGGAAAAATAAATTTGGTTTGATGAGTCATTGTCTTATTGTTTTATATTCGATTCGAAAGATTTGCAATTTTGAGGTTCATTCTCTTTTTGTCTTTATTTGATTATGTGAAAATCGTTATTTTATAGTTTTCCAATGTTTTACTAAATAACTTGTTTTTGTGGGTCCATTATTAAGCTTGATAAGAAAAATGTTTTAATTTATATTTCATTTTCTTCCTGCTTAAATTTTATAGATTCTAAGATTTATTTGAAGATGTAGATCCGTGATCTTATTGATTAACGTTTGATATGAAAAATATTTCAATTTTTATGTTACAGTGTTTGAAATAAGCTTAAACAGTAAGTTTTTTAAAATAATTTTAAATTTGTGATTACTGTGTTGGAACAAATTGCAATTTTAAAAGGTTTAATATTTCAAACTTACTTTATTTGATATGAAAAAAGTTTGCAATTGAAATTTATTTTAAGATTTATGACCGAGACAGAAGCGACAGTTTCAAATCTTGCAGGCTTTTTTTAAAAAAAAAAAATTTTGAGATTCTGATTTTATTTCTGTCTATTGTATTTCTAAATTCTGAATTTGCTTACATATATAGCATGTTCCATATGATATGCCATTGCATTGATGGAATCTTATCCGTCTGAACAGCTTTCTTATTTTTTACTTAGTTATGGCATAATTTGGGCAGATTAAAAATTAAAATGTGCCCCTGCTCACTTATATGTTATAACCTATTAACTTCAGCATGCCATTAACTTTCCAAAGGGGATTTTTTTTTCCTCGCCCATTGCTTGCTAATCCCTTCTAAAGCTGCCCCATGACTTTACATCACCATATCATTTGACCACTAATTTTAAATTGTGTAAATTGTTTTAATCAATTATCATATTATTTTAAATTTTATTTGAAAATTGATATATTTAATAGTTAACTAACATTTTTAAGTAGCCAATCAGAAAAGAACGAGTGTGCAGGGGAGGAAGCGGCATAAGAATAGGCAAGGGAAGGTCTGGTGGTTCGCATGACATGCTGCTTCTTCTTTCCCTTTTTACTCATATTCCCCTCTTATTTTTTTCCTTGGTTGTTATTTCTGTGCTCGTTCTGCATCTTTATCGGTGAAAAGCTTTGATCCCTTAAGGGGAGGTAGACAGGGACGGGGATAGAGCCATCCTTGTGTTCTTTGGTTTAACTTGTCTGTTATGTGATTTTATATTGGCTTTGCTGTTTTTTGGCTGCGATTGCTGTATTTACTGTGATCACTCTTTGTTTACTTTCTTTTTTGAAAGTTTGGGGGAAGCTTCCTTAAGGGGAAGAGGGACGGAGCCATCCTTGTGTTCTTTTGTTTGCTGTTTTTAGGCTGTGAATGCTGCCATATTGTTGTATTTACTGTGACGACTCTTGTGTTTACTTTTTTCGGAAAGTTTGGGTGCGTTATGTTCTAGGGGAGGTATTTTGTGTTCCTTCTTAATTTGTGTATTGTATGGGGCTGTTGTTTCTGTACTTTGATTGGTATCAATTGTTGTTTCATGTTGTGGTTCGTATTTCAGGAATTTGATTGTTGTGCTGGTTTATTCTGAATAATCTTTTGTTTGTTATCAAGTTCTGGTTGGATGCCTTCAAGGGGAGGGATGATGTCCTTGCCTTCCCCAGGATGTGTTCTTTGTATTTGCTTTCTTGTGGTGACTACTCTTTTGTCTGGGTGCCCTTGAGTGCGAGGGATTTTGTGGTCCCCTCCTTAATGTGTGGATTGATTGTACGTGATAGTGACTATAGAGACGAACTTTTTGAAATTTATTTACTAAGGCTGTTTTCCTCTTCATACTTTGTTTTAAGTTGTTTGTAGCAAAATATTTTTGTCGAGGTTGCTGTTTTTGGAACCTGATTGTTAGTTGGTCTTATTATGTTCCCTTTTATTATTATTATTATTATTGCTTGCATTTTACAGCCCATAGTTAGGACTTTCTTGGTTGCTATTTCTGTACTATTGTTATATTGTTTAGCGTTTGCTGTTTTTTAGGATGTGATTGCTGTATTTGATTAATCATTAATAGTTATCCATTTTTTTTAATATTTATATTGATTGTTTTGATTAATAGTTTAATAGTTTACTAATATTTTAAATTGTTTAAGATCCATTTTCTTATCGTTTTGAATTTGGTCTGAACATCCATTAAATTATTTAATAGTTTACTTATAGTAAATTTTCTTCACATAAGTTGATAAAGTTCACATTTTTCACAATGGCTATATATAACTCTTGCTTTGTATGGGAGCTTGAGTATGATTGGATTTTTGTGTAAAGAGGTTGAAAGGTTTTGCAATAATAGCTTCACAATCGCTTCTTATTTTAAAATATCATACGTTTGATACTTTAACTTTTTATTTTGTATATTTGCTTATGTGAACTGAAACAACACATATCAGTAGTTGATTAGTGAAGAGCTCTCTCCATTGAGAGGCGAGTACTGAGAGATGTACCTATGGTTTCTTTCATTGCATAACCGGATCTATGGGGCATGCATGTATGACTGCAATATAGTTACTCTCATGTCTTGCTTTGGAGTCTTGAAGCATTGTAGAAACCGTATCTAAATCAAACCTTGGTTTGGAAGCATTGATTATCACAATTACTGATTCGTACTCAGCTGTAAGGCCATTCGGAATATGTGAGATATAGTCTAGATTTTGCAGGTATGCCGAGTAGTCTCTCATGCTTACGTCTCCTTTCTGCTGATTAGAGAGGCGATTGAGATAATGCAAGAATATACATTTTAGATCAGATGTTAATGTAACCGGTCGATTGTCAGGGCCATTTTAACCGGTTTGAAAGACTTTTATTCCCCGTACTAGTGGGGGGAGTGCATTTTATGCTCGTTACTTTGACAGTGCAAGTTATGGTAGGACATACAAAGTGATGGAGGGTAGTAGCTATGAAACAAAAGCTGAGTCAAGCTATTTATATGCATCAAACTCCGGATTGCAATCTCCCTATTTGATTTATAGCGAGTCGCCCTCAATGGTATAGTCACAGATCAAGTGTTTGTGAGTTATCTAGTTTCAAGCTTGGATCCGCTGAAAAAGCTATTGAATTGGACATTGTTTTGCTTATGTGTATGTCTCCACCCCTTCTTCTTCTTTCATTTTCTTCTCTTATTTCGTTTGCTCTTTGCAATCTGCTACGTTTTCTCCTTTCATATGCTCTTCATTTTCATCTTCATGTTTCACTTTTGAACGATAATTTGAGCAACTTACTCTAGCAGGTTACTCAGGTTGTATCTAATTAGTCCGGTTTACACATGTTGTGAACTGGCTGGTCTAGTGTTTTAAACCATTCTCAAATATTTTATATAGTATACATGAGCAATAATAATGTGGTACCCAAAGTTTATTATTTAATTTATCAATTTAAGTTGCTAAAAATGACACCATTACGAATAATGTGATAATTGAAGAGAATTATAAAGAAATCATTAATAAAAATTAGATTTTAAAGACCATTTGCACTGAGACATGAATTATAATTTATAATTCAAGGTACACTTATGATGGGGTTGAAATATTTATTATACTAAGGATAATAATAGTATATTAGCAGTCTTATCTGAGAATCGAGCGAGACATTTTGATAATAACGCACTTTCCAAAACCATTTTTGAAGAGGAAACCAAGGTTTTGCAACCAAAAAAAAAAAAAAAAAAAGCAGCCCAAGCACTTATTTTTCCCACAATAATTTTCAACGCGCTTTTCTCGACAATTTTTTCTTCTTTTTTAGAAAGCTATTATTCAAAATGTATTATCTATAGTGCTCGTTTGAGATAACTTATTTTTTACTTATAAGAATCATGATTTACGGTATACGAGATAGGTATGTGAGAGAGGTTTTATCTCGATTTACGTAATAAACACTTATTTTCCAAAAAAAAAAACTATTTCAAACATAGCTATAATCACCTTTATCCGGAAACTATTCTCCAAACGCACTTGCATATTGTAGTTTGTCTTCAGTGAGTAGCATATTCCGGTGATCGATGTGGGACTTGTATGGTAGTGTGGTTGCTATATTATTTCTGTCTACCTCATCTTCTCGCTTATAATTCCAATGTGTTGTTTAAACATTTAAAATTTCTACGGAACCAAAAGATAGCGATAAAATTGAGCTGCTGCTTTAATAATTTATTTAACTTCTCATGATAATTCTGTCCTCATTTACATTTTCTCCTAACAATCTAAACAAAACCAGTCATGCATTGACCACCCCCCCCCCCCCAAAAAGAAAAAGAAAAAAACCAAGTCTCTCTTCACCTGTACATCCTATAACATTCAATTTTATTGACCATAACAAGATCAAATATCTTATTATCTGATATGATTAAATCCAATTCCAAATTATGAGAAAAGAGAGAAAGACAGAGAAAGAAAGGATGATACGTACTGGGATCATGGTTCCACGGTCTGTTGGGGTTGAAGCATGCATTACCCTGTTGAATATCTGAACAGTCAAATCTTGTACACACATAATCTATGTTTGCTCTTAATGCTGCTTCTTCTGTCCCTGGTTTTGCCACACACCATCTTCTCTGTCTGTGTTCATACCACATGAAAGGCAGATTCAACTTTGATCAATTTTGTTTCATAATCCTTCTACCTCTTTATTTTTTTTGGTCTTTTGCCAACTTCGTTATCCTTGTACCATTTATTTAATCCAATCGTATCATGTCTGAGTATGAAGAGTGCAGATCCTCAATCCTTAATATTTATTGTTGAGATGGAAGCTCCTAGTACGTAGTACTGAATTTCAATAGACTAGGATTGAGACTAAGACTAGGAGTTTAAAATTATGTTTGGTATGGAGTAATATTTAGATGGAATGAGAAAATTAATATTATTTCATAATTAAAAATAAATTATAAAAAGGCTATCATGTCCTTAATAATAAATTGGGAAAATGACGGAAAAGTGGTCTGAAAATTGGGAAATGACAGATAGGTGATTTCACAAATGACAAAGTTGAAAATTCCTTATCCCGTTTTGACATTTTCTAATCAACTTTTAGTAAAAAAAAAAAAACTCATATGCCATTTCCCAATTTCCAAAACACTTTTCCGTCGTTTGCCCTAATAAATTTTAAAAAATATTATCACAAAGCCTTTTGCCTCTTCTCCCACTATGCAAAGCTTCCCCTTCTTCCCCAAATTTCTGAGAGACCTAACGACGAAACGACAACCATAAATTACTCAGAAAACATCAATGAACAAACGTAAAAAAAGCTTCTAACTTTGGAACACCCACGAGAGACACTTTTCTTTCTTTCACAGTTTTTTTATTTTCCGAAAACTGAAGGGACTAGAAGGATTAGAAATTTCTGGTCAAACTTACTTATTTTAATACCTCGATAGAATGTTATGGAAAATGTACATGGTTAGTCTTCCTAAATTAATTGTTTTTTTTACCTGAATCTTCCTAAATTGATTGATACTTCGAATTTTTCTACGTTCGCCAAATTTATCATCAACCAAAAGGGAATGTTATTGAGTCTGTGTGTGTGTGTCCTATCTGTTCTGCTTTTGTTACATGTCAGGTTGGATTATGTAAATATCAAATTCATAACTGATTTTTGTGCTGAGTGAAACAAGACGAAGAAGATGCAGTAGTGACCGATCCTAATTTAGGTTAAAATTGATAGGGCTATTTTTGTCCGATAAATATTATAAACAGGGATATTTTTGCTTCTAAAATTTGCAATCTCAGAATTAAAAATGCAATACTAGAGGGAGGTGGGTTTGCAACAATCTCACTTTCGTGGTACCCCAATTCCAGATTATCCTTGATCCCACTTTGGTGATATGCATACATTAGATTTTTTTTTTCTTTTAAGGGTTAAAGGCCATTTTTACCTCGAAAGTATTCACTGGGGGTCAATTTTACCTCGAAAGTTTTTTGAGGCGCAATTTTGCCCCGAAAATGTCAAATTTAAAGCAATTTTGCCCTTACCATTAATTAACCGTTAGTCAGGCAAATTTTCTCCCAAGTTAAAACTTCTAGGGCAAATATGCACTTTAATAAAAGTGACATGGATGACAAAATGTTCTGGAAGTTTTAACTTGGGAGCAAATTTGCCCGACTAATGGTCAACTAATGGTAAGGGCAAAATTGCTTTAAATTTGACACTTCTAAGGCAAAATTGTGCCTCGAAAAACTTCTGGGGCAAAATTAACCCTCAATGAATACTTTCAAAGCAAAAATGACCTTTAACCCTCCTTTTAACCTGTATTTGCATGATTTAGATTGAAAGTTTTAAAGTTATCATGATCTATTTGAATTGTGTTCCAGTTTATAAAATAATGTTCATTAATTTTTTGGCCCAAAAATAATGTTCATTATTGAACTTTGACAGTTACTTTTTTTTTTTGGTAATAATCCTTCAACTAAATAATTAATTTAACTACTGCATATGGTCCTTAATATAAATCATATTTGGGGTGTAGGTCTTGGTTCTAAATATAAAACATGATTTTTATATTTTTCAATCTTTTTCTAACTTATTCTTATTGATGATCCCTCAACAATAATCAAGAAAAAAAGGGGAATGAGAGAATTAAGGAAGATAATTAGCGTATTTTATAAAATGCACGCTATATTAATCAACTTAACCAATTTCCTTAATCCAATCAAATTAGATAAATATGTCTTATATGAAGGACATGAGTGAGTATATTGCATCATGTATAATTATGAGGAGTCCAAATTCGATGTCCATTACAATTATGAGCACCACATGCATCTACTTTTTTTTTTTAATTTTCATACTCCATATTAATTCAAAGTTTTTAACCTTTCAAATGATGAATTTGTTTACTTGAGTAGCTGGTGACCACCGAAAAAATATGCATGAGTTAGCAAATTCCTTAGTCACAAAATATAATATGGCTAATGACTCTTATGTGGCGGAAAACTAGTCTTTTAAATTTACCAATTCCTTTAGTGAGCCATGGCTATCTCCTGCAAGAAATTTCAAAATAGCAAAATCACAAAGGGGTTAGTAAATTGTTGCAAGTTAGACAACCCAGTATAAACAATTAAATTAGCTTTATTTTACCGTTTGTAAAGTGATATAATTAACATTTTTTCTTTAATTTCATCAGCATATTAAAAACGAAATATTGAACACAAGAAATGATAAATTATCCAAAGTTTTTATTCTCATTTCAGATTCGATAGTTTTAACATTCATATTTTATTAATTAACTAATTAGCAGTTAATTTTGCATACTCACCCGCTGTATATTTGTAGGAACCACAACCTGCAACATTGTATTGACAAATTAGTGTGATTCTACCACGTTGAAGAATCCCAAAATTTAAGCACAAAAGTGATAAGAAACAAATTCAAAATGTGTTAATAAAAGACTATATATAAATTTACCAAAAATAAATAAGAGACAATCATGATATACAACGAACTCCCAAGTAAAAAAAAAAGGTGTTTTCCCATCCTACGTACTATTATTTATATATTAAATCATCTAGAGAGTTTATAAATTAGATATTTGATTTTCTATTGAGTAGTCTTCATCACAATTACCCAGTTGAGAGATTTAATCAGGCCGTTAAGATCAATATGAATAGGAGTATAGGACAGCTTGTACTCTTCTAAAGGGGTAGAATAGACAATTTCTTTGTAATCCTGTGATCCTAAATATTGAAACAAAATAACAAATTTATAAAGGCTAAGAAAATTAGTTTAGTAAGTTATTTGTGAAAAAAATGAGTATTAGTTTAACTCAAATGCCCATTTTGATCATTAGCATGAGAAATTACTCTCTTGATCGACAACTCTCTTAGTATTTGCAATCAACATAGAGTTTAGAAAAACAATATGAATTTAAGATACAAAATAGATTAAGGTATTATATTTAATGCAAAAACAAATCTCTCTATCATCTATTCATCTCTTACATGTAGGATCGAATGAAATATATGTGTGTGTCTATATATATATATATATATATAAAGTTAGGTTAATTGAATTTGAAAGACTGGTAAGTCTTAAGTTTTAAATAACATTTATATAGGTATTTGCTGATTATACCAATGTACATTGATAATGGGGTACACTTAATACTTTCATGAGTCATGAGTTGCATTTTTACCTACTAGACTAATGTTTTGTGCAAGTCATCACTGGCGCCAAATCTTAACTTACGACAATGAATAATAGATAATACTCCCTCGTGTCCTTAATGGAGAACCTAATTGGTAAGTTGTTGTTAGCCCTAAATATAAGACTTATTTTATATGTTCATGCTCTTTTTCTAAATTAAACCCATTGTTATTTTTCAATAATAATTAACTAGGAGAGGGAGGGAGGGAGATAATTAGAAAAGATATTTACGGTATTTTAGAAAATATATATCATATTAATTAACTTAATTAATATTTTTAATCTACTCAAATTAATTAATTATATCTTATAATAGACTTCAGGTGCTCGTTAATGACAAATCTAAGGGTGTCATTGACAAGTTTACAGGATTTGTTTGTAATTTTGAAAACTGAAGCGATTATCTTTTTATTTTTCCTCTTATTTAGAATCTGAATATAATTTTCCTTGGAAAATAAGGAAAATAAACATGAAAAAAAGGAAATGAAAGAGGAGGAACATAATGCTTGGATTGCTCTGGCTTCTTCCTCGGATTCCCTGCTTTCAACAGAATCACGAGGCTTTTGACCCAAAAAAAAAAAAAAAAGAGTGACGAGGCAAAATCAGAGGATGGGGCCCACCCGCCCCGCCTCATACCTCACTTTTGCTGCCAAGAGAAAACGACACATCACCCTCTTTGAGGATAACGATCAAACTGCATTCTCAAACATTAAAATTTTATTAAAGTTTTAGAGTTAAACTAAAATTAAAGATTGTGGGTGATAAGATAATTATGTTATTACTTTATTAGTTAAATATGATTATTTATAATATATATATATATATATAAGAATTTATAAGTCAGATATACTTATTTATAAGATAGAAAGTGAAATTCCAATATTATTTCATATATACATAAGATAATGAGTATATTCATAAAAATACATGTTATATATATGACACATTTGAAAATTTAGAAGTCAAATATGTATATTTATAAAAGACATGTGAGAATTTACTAATCAATTATGCTTATTTATATAAAACATATAAAAATTTATAAATTAAATATATGTATTTATAAGATACATATGAATATTTGTATGACTGTCTTAGTTATACATAAAGGGTATAAATGTCTTTCTAATTAAAAAAATTAATTTCAGCATAGGCAAAGGAGTTAGCGAAGGAGGTGCAGTGAAATTTTACCAAACATTAAAATGACCTCTCCAGCCACATCCAACTTTCCCATCGATGTCAGGCACAGGAAGCGAGATCAAGTAAAGCCTCATTTCATTTGCTCCTCCCATCGTCCTCCGTCATCTTTACCACCGCCACCGGTGTGTGCCTTGGGTCTTTTCCTCTTCAGCCGGCGCCATCCACGGTAGAAGCAGTGGGAGATTTCTCTGCTTAGCTCGGCGCCACCGCTGCTTTGCACCTCGCCGCCGTTCTTCCATCACCGAGGTGTTTGTGAGACCAAGCTTCATTTTTTTCTCTTCTTCTTCCTCCTTTGATGCGTCAGCTAAGAGTGTGTTGTGAGCCCAAAATCTCTCTCCCTCCCTCCCTTTCTTTGCTGCCGTGACTTTTGGGAAATGAAGGATTGAAATAATTTTTCCTTTTTTTTTTTTTTTTTTTGCAGCCGGTTATTTAAAGAAAGAAGGAAGGTTGGAGGTTGTTCTTAGTAAATGAAGTATTGAAGACTGAAAAGAAAGTATTACATTGATAGCATGCTTTTGCTGTTCAGAATCCTAACTTGACTCAAACACTTGCACTAATCCGCATCTTTATCTGGAGAAGAGAGGTAAGATTCTATATTTTTTCCGTACCACCGATTTCTTTTATTCCTTTTGGTTCTGTTGATTTTAGACTTTTATGTCGACAAGAATCCTAAAGTAAAGGAGGATTAATCAAGTGGTCTTATAAAATAATACCATGCATGTGGTAACAAATATAATGAATTAGGTTTCATGATTGCTTATGTGTCTTGATAAATTGTATGAGAAATCATGAATGAATTCAAAGGAAATGTCTGTTAATGATTCAGACGATGCTTGTAAGAAATTATTTATGCTTGAAGAAAACGTCTATTAGTGATTCATAAGGAGAAGAAACGAAGTTAATTTCGTATTAAATACTAGGAAAAAAATTAAGTATACTCAACTTTTTGCTTCACAAGATTATTTAACATCATAGGCCAAGTTACATACCTTATTTGGTCTGTATATTTTTATCTCTTTAATTCAACTTTATCTCAAACTCGCTTATGTGCAGGGCTAGTTAAGATTTATCTGGGTTACAATTTCAGTGCTTAAAATTATTTGACCCTTTTATAGAAACGACACTCATCAGATTTTCATTGGCATTATTTACCACCCTTTCCATTTCCTCAGCACAGCAATTAAGCCTAAATTCGTTTTAACGATTTGAAAGTACTAGAGTGCATCTAGAGCATTCATTCATATATACAGCCAGCAAGGCTTACAATGTCTACAGGTACCTATGTATTGCTTGGCTTTATTCTTTGTCAGTCAAGGTGTACTTCAAATAGAAGAGGAAAGCTTTATTAGAGGTGGTCTTTCTTTATTCCCTTTGGTTGGATATACACCATAACAACAATTTATTTTACAAATATCCCGAGTTTTTTATGAAGATGTAGCCATCTTGTCCCAAGTTGGGTCCTTATGACTTCCTGACAATCTAATAATCTTGACCAACACCATATCCTACGATTAATACATCATCATCGTGTAAACATGATCCGATGGCTGGGTAATTGCCCCCTTAAAAATTCTTTGTTAAAGTTTAGAAAACAATTATTAATTATTTTGCAAATGTTTCTTATTGGATGACAAAGTAATTAAAATATGACTTACATTATTGTAAAACTTAGAATCTGAGCTTGCAAATAGGGAACATTAACAAATTGCTTGAAAACCAAACAACATAGAGAACTTGTTGATATATTGATTTGTTGCCATATCAATACTTATAAATATCAATAGTAGCACTTCCTTCGTCGAAGTAAAATAAAAAATGAAAATAAATACATATGTTTAAACTGTCCAATTAGTTGACACAAGTATAAACACTAACAAGTGTGAAATTCCAAGCACTATTGTTAGCTGTGCGTGTATGGATAGTCTAGCTCTAAAGCAATACCATCATTGTTGATGACATATTGAAATGCGTCACCAAACCACCTTCCTTTGCAGTCATCGTTATTCTTATGGTAAGATATGAATTGTTGTTCAAGGAGTTAGAAGACATCTTGAGACTATTTTTTAATTCCTTCTATAATTCCAATTACAAAGAATTTTCAACAACTTTCTATAAACAGAGACTAGTTATTACGATTATGCATATGTCACATGCGTTAAGTTAGGGTTGTTTTCTCTCTCTCTATATATATATATAAACACACACTCATACATCCTAATGGTATAGCATTTAACATATGCATAATAGAAAATCAAATTTATTTTTATAAGTGACCGTTGGGCATTCTCTGCTATTCGATTTATGGAAGGAATAAATCAAATAGTCTCACAATGTTTTTTGTTCTTTATGAGCAACTCCTCATACTTACATCAAGTAACAAAGGCTATAAAGAAGGTATTTAGTGCATTTGAATGTCATCAAGAATGATGATTTTACCTTAGAGCTGAGTTGTCCTTATTCTACTGACAATTGTTCTTGCAATTCTGCATGTTGTGTTTTCTAATTAGGAAGTTAAATATTTGGATTTATTTTCATCTTAGTTTGATTTGATATAGGAAGAAAACTAATTTGCTATTGGGTGTGTTTGTTTTGACGATTAGATAAGTAACTTATTTTTACTTAAACTTATGGAATCTTAAGATTGGAAAAAAGTTAGATTGGGTAAAATTATGAGTGTTTGGATTAGCGATTGGATAAGTAACTTAAAGTAACTTATGTAAAAGTTAGGATGTTTGGTTTGACTTTTGTACAAGTGACTTTTGTATTAATTAAGAGAAAAAAATTGAAAAAATTATGAAAAATGAAAAAATGAAGGGATAATTGTGAAAAAATTCATCATTAGCAACTTAATTGCCAATGGGGCCTGGGAAGATATCTACACACGGAGGGATTTTTTCACAATTTTCTCAAAAATTAACTTTGAAAATTTGGTAATGGTACAATTTTAATAAAATTATATCAAACTCTAATTTAAATTGGTACACTCCAAAAGTCTTTTCTACTGTGCACCTCAAGCTTAAATCTTATAAATTATATCAAACTCTAATTTAAATATTAAATCATAACTTATATTTTCACATAGCTCAAAATCTAACAAAATAAACCGATTAAAATTTCAATAATATCTCCAATAATCCAAATAAATTATTTAAACTAAATTTAATGGGTAAAAACACTATATAGAAACTAATTTATGACATGTTTATAAAAAAAATTGATTATAAAATCATAAAACAACTAAATAATAAATCTAAACTGATTAAAATTAATTATTAATTATTCTCTACATTTCTACAGTCATATATTAACAAAACTTAAAACTTGTTTAAACTCTTATCCCAAAGTATTCTCTAATTAGTAGAAGATTACTATCTAAAGAAAGATAAAATTATTTAGAACATTTTTCATAAAAGAAGTTTTGTGATTAGAAGTGATTTTGAGTACCTCATTGATCCCCAAAAATATGAAAATACTCCTATCAATATTTTTTTTATACACATACAGTCACATAGGCTCCAATAAGCTTCATTTTGAGGCTTATGACTTTTTCCAACTTATGACTTATTTCACCTTAAATCCAATCGCTGAAACAAACACCCAGTTTTTATCAAAACACTGTTCAAGTCCAATTGAGCACTATTTAACTCCAATCTACCCTCCCAAACGCTCAAACAAACACGCACATTATCGATGACTATGATTATTGATATCACAAACTTATATTCAAAAGTTTTCTCTGTTGTTTTGTTTTCAAGTAATTTGTTAGTGTCTTTCTATCTGTAAGTTTGTATTTCATGTTCCAATAGTGTGAGTACAATTTTTATTACCTCACCAGTTTGTCCATAGCAACAAGACACATTTGAAAAGTCATCATAGATGTTATCTTAACTTCAAAAGAGAATCTTTAACGGGGAAGATTGCTCAGCCATAAACAAAAAATTAATTAATTAATGAAAAACTAATCATACATATTAATTGCGGTATATGTTTCATCGGTAAATAGACAGAGTTATTTTATTGTCAAATATTGATGGAGACATTTGCGTTGCATCAAAAGAAATACGGGTGCTATTCAGTGAGCATGTGACATAAATTGTTTCTGCACATATCCAACCAAAAGAGACAAAGAAACGCTTGTATTGGAGCTTGGTGCTTCTATTTGAAGCACACCCTATAGCTATAGCAGTTGTATGAAGAACCCCAGTAATGTGTTGTACTATGCATGTATTATATATAAATAAATGGCGCACCATTTGTCTTGTAATAAAGCCAGGAAATATATACTTCACCCACTCTAGTTAGGTGTTGTACTATGTATGTATAGCCATAAAAATAAATGGCAAATGATTTGCCTTGGAATAAAGCTTATGTATGTTTAATTAAGAATGAAAACTCTATGCGTATTGTTGCAGTAAACGGCGTGCTGCAGTAACGTATGGATGAATGGTACTTGCTACAGTAACTTCTGTATGCTTTCTACCCAACCTTAAGTTTGTAAAAATTTGATTTTAAAAAATTCATTTTTGACACCCCTATTTCAAACATACATAAATATGGTTGCGCTTGTGCACCAGTGTTATATTGAGGGAAAAAAGTAAAAATTTCCAAACAGTAAGAAAGGTCTTCTGTTTTTTTGCTTTGCAGTTAAGATTGATCTCTCTAGGCAGCTTTTGTCTAATCTTTTCCTTGGCTTCTATTTCTTGGCATTTTTTTAATTAATGATGCAGCGCAGTATCTCTTTGTATGTGATAATTAATTTTTCTTGTACTTTATCACTTGCTAATAAATTATTAACCAAATTTTTGCCAAACTGTGGGACTAAAATTAATGATTTGAAACTATATAGACTAAAATAAAAAATTCAATCAAACTATCAGTGAAAGGTTGCCAGCCAGAAATTAACCAGCAAAATTTCGAATTTATTTCAACTTTCCATGCCTGATTTGTTCTCACTGTTACATCTGACTCTCACGGGCTTCTCTCTTCAAAACATGAACAATTTTACACAATTGAGCAATACCAGTCATTAGATTATCTCGTTCCTAAGCAATTCTATAGTTTGAAGTGAGTTTATAGGTAGATTGACAGAGGATTGTTGATAAAAGGAAAAAAAACAGAGAGAGAGGAATGGGTCTTCTTAATAAGGATAAGGTGTAGGTTACTAAGTAGCGGCATTAAATTGGGCATTTTATTTATAAATGAATCTATTGCAACTATGCAAGGTCAATGCATTAAATTCAGTAAATTATATAGGAATAAAGATTAGAGGGAGCCCCTTTATTTTCTTTCTGAGATAATCTCTCTCTACCACACAATTGATAAGGACATTTGTGGAAAGGAAGAATTTAATATTATTGACTTTTTGCAAAGTGACATGTACTTATGATCAAACACTCCATTCATCCGGTCTTGTGTATAAGAGCCTAAAATTTAAATTGTATTGATCCTTTTTATAATAGCCCTGCAAGAATTGTCTGAATGTTTAATAGTTTTTTTTTTCATTTTTACCCTCATTAGTTATATATATTGTATTAAGGGTGAATGTGCAATTTTAACAACAATGTTCTATCTAAAGGGCATTTGGCACCATAAAGCTTTTTAGGGTGCTAAAATACACATAAACTTTATAAACTTGAGCAATTTTACCAAACCGTTAACTTGAAGGAAACGGACGTTGTATGCGGGTCCCACATGTATTTTTTTTAAAAGGGTGAAGGTGCGATTTTAATAACAATGTTCTATCTCAAGGGCATCTGGCACACCATCAGGTTTTTTAGGGTGCTAAAATACCCATAAACTTTATAAACTGGAGCAATTTTATCAAACTATTAGCTTGAAGGAAACAGATGCTATATGCGGGTCTCACATTTTTTTTTAAAAAAAAAGCAATTGCTTCTTGCTTCTTCTCTCGAGTGGATAATTCCACAAAGAGCAGTAGATAATAATGTTTACATCGTGCTCAATGTTCTATCTGAAAAATATGGTTTAAAAGCCTTTTTCAACGAATATCATAATTTGCAGAACAAGCCCGATAGCTTTTAACTTTATTTTTTACTGACGTATACAAATTATTAAAGCTGTTGGGAAAAAAAAGTTTACCTGTTTCAGCAATGGAAAAGATGAAACTGGGTGAGCGAATTATTAAAGATTTTAAAAGAAGTGCTGCATGTTACAAACAAGATTGGGTAAGAAATTGTAGAAAGGAGCAAGAGCAAGAAGCAGTAAACTCACTATGTACGTCTGTTTGCTTTCCGTTAACAAGTTGGTAAAATTGCCCTAGTTTATAAAGTTTATGTATATTTTAGCACCCTAAAAAACTTGATGGTGTGCCAGATGCCCCTGAAATAGAACATTGTTGTTAAAATTGCACCTTCACCCTTTTTAAAAAAATACGTGTGGAACCCGCAGATAACGTCCGTTTCCTTCAAGTTCACGGTTTGGTAAAATTGTTCTAGTTTATAAATTTTATGTGTATTTTAGCACCCTAAAAAACTTTATGGTGCCAAACGCTCCTGAGATAGAACATTGTTGTTAAAATTGCACCTCACCCTTGTATTAATTAAAAGGTTAGTGATATTTATATTGACTCTACCTCTCTCACTTACTTGCTTCCTCATAAATAAGGGCATATTTGGAAAATAAAATCTATTTTAGACACACTTATTATTTTTAACGACTTTCTTAAACTACGTAATTCGGTTATTGAGCTCTTATAATAAATATTGAGGTGGGTATAGACAATGTGCATAATTGTGATTTATTCATTATGATATATAAGTTACTCCTTCCGATCTACAATATAAGGCACCTTAACTAATTCACGGGAAACAAAAAATGACAGTTAAGTCATATAATATGTCAAAAAATGTAAAATTTTTTTTTTCATATTTACCCTTATTGAGAAATGTGTTTAAAAATGGTATTTGTATGGGAAATGAGAGAGAAGGTCATTTAATAAAAGCATTTGCATGGGAAATGATGGTTGTGAGGAGAGAGAAGAGCCACTATTTATCATTATAATTGCATTGGAATTTTTATTTTAGAGAGAGGGGATATAATTAGTGGGTAAAGTTGGAAAGTGAGCATTAATCATAGGGGTAAATAGGAAAAATGTATTAATTAAACTGCAAATGCCCTATATTGTGGATCGGAGGGAGTATTTGGATTTCGAGAGTCATTAATGTTTATTTATCAATTTTTTTGTTATAATTAT
This sequence comes from Inga leiocalycina, assembly GCA_963242795.1. Classification (NCBI taxonomy): domain Eukaryota; kingdom Viridiplantae; phylum Streptophyta; class Magnoliopsida; order Fabales; family Fabaceae; genus Inga; species Inga leiocalycina. The sequence continues at coordinate 13,051,076 of OY725321.1, forward strand.
GTTTAAATGCAAATATTTGGGGGTAAAGATGAGAAAATTTATTAATTTAAAGCATAATTAATACGTTAACAATCATTATTTGATTCGTGTGAATTGGTTAAAAGTGCTTTATAATAAAAACCTGATAGGATACTCCCTCTTGTCCTTATAATAAAGCACCAACTACCAATTCTCATAATCCAATAAAAATTGTTAAAAGCATTAAGTTTGTCCTAAAATTCAAGTGATTTTCAATATTACCCTTATCAAATACACTAAAATCATACTCCCTCCGGTTTACAATATAGGACACCTGTAGAAGAAATGCATGGTCCATAATATAGGGCACCTGCAATTTAATTAATGCATTTTTTTTTTGCTTCACCCCTGTGATTAATGCTCACTTTTCAACTTTGCCCACTAATTATATCCCCTCTCTATAAAATAAAAATTCCAATGCAATTATAATGATAAATGGTGGCACTTTTCTCTCCTTACAACTATCATTTTCCATGCAACTGTTTTTATGAAATGGCTTTCTCTCTCATTTCCCATGCAAATACCATTTTTTAAGATATTTCTTAATAAGGATAAAAGTGGAAAAAAATTATATTTTAGGACATATTAAATGACTTAACTGCCATTTCTTTTATCCCGTGAATTAGTTAAGGTGCCCTATATTATGGACCGGAGGAAGTATATCATGTTAATTATTACTCTCTCTCACTACTCTTATTAAATATAGGCAGATATGGAAAAATAAATTTAATGTTTCTTAAAAGCTTGCAAGTGCCTTATAAAAAGGATCAAAAATACTTTTTAATTGGTGCCTTATAATAAAAATAAGAGGAAGTATGATAGAAGACATAAGCCCAGACTTGACTTCAACTACTGAAGAAAACCTAATTAATGCACTTAATAGTATATAGCCATCATAATTATGATGACAGCATGTAATGCATTAAAAATATATACAGTACATAATTGTGATTCATTCATTCATAAATAAATAAATAAATGCCCTATTTAATTGACCTATTAGTTGCCTATTTACATCCTTATTTATAAAGAAAACCCAATTGTGAAATTTACATAACTCAGACTACAGATCAGAATTGCTTAGAAACCAGAAAGTGACCAATGAGTCCTAATGCTCAATGGTGCGGAATTGTTCTAGCTCTATTGCTTATATGCTCTCTCTTAGGTACGTTATTAGATTCAGTGGGTGTTCTGACATGCGCTAGAAGAAGTATTTTTATGCTTTACGATATTTATCTTATATAATCCAAAATCATTTAAAATAAGTTAATCCAACCCCTACTTAGTAAATTCTCATCAATTTTTTTTTTTGGCAAACAGAAAGGTTTTTATTTCTAATATCTGATTTCTAATAATGCTTTGTTTTTCCTGTGACCAATCCCTTATTCCAAAATGATGGTATAGAAGACACTTGCATGCCAGTTAATGGAAAGCTAATAACATCAAAGAATTAATGAAATGGACTATGGGCCAATTGGGCCCGGAGGCATCTGCCTCAGCCCAAAAACAAAGGCCCAGCATGCCTCCTTTGTCCTCATTGCCAACATAAAAGTTAATACTAACCATGAGGCCTAACACAATTAGCACTTAGTTGGGTTCCTTAAGTATCTAATAAGGGGTTTGATCCCGACCGTATGTATGGAAAGAGTCTTTTGGCCAATACTAAAAGTATGAGGGGATTAGTCACCGCTATTCGCAGTAGATACCATGAGCCTGCAAAAAAAAACATAAAAGTTAATAATGTGACACTATAGCTTGATGTATCAGCTTATAATGACGTTGTCATATGTTTTGCAGAGAACATGGTGTGTAGCAAGCCCAAAAACATATGAGAGTGTTTTGAAAGACATCGTCTATGTTTGTTTTAACGATTCGATTGCTTATAAATTGCTTTTTAATAGTGATTTATGATATACGAAGTAAGTATGTGAGAGGAGTTGTGTCTCGATTTACATAAAAAGTAACTTATAAGCAATCATAACGCCCAAACAAACATCAACCTTGATATATTCGAGCATAGATTGTAGGATTCTGGAGTTAGGTGGTCCTTGTTACACCAACAATACATGGGCCCGGGCCTCAGTTGCCATGCATTTGTTCTACAAAATCTGTCCGGATCAAAACTGTGACTTCCAAAACGCCAACTTCCTTTGTTTTACTGACCCAAGTACGTAATTTATTTAAGGGTTTAATATTATTGTGAGTTTTTACAGTTCGAACATATTCTAATTTTGGTTTATACAATTTCAAATCATGGTTTTTCATTCCTGTAGTTTTTTCACTCCAAAACATTAGTCCCTATAGTTATATAATAACTTAAATGAGTTTAATGAGGTTAAGTATATGGAGCAAAATCAAAACTTTATAAAAATATAGGTACTAAAACCAAAACTCATTAAAAATACATGGATCAGAACTAAAACTTGTTAAAGTATAAATAAAAGAAGTTTCCCTTTAGAGAAAAGTCCCTAATTGGCAAATTTTTTTTATCATAAGGACCTGTTGTGATTTATTCTCAAGGTGTGTAACTTTTCTCTAGTTATGTGTGACATGAATATTCTAATTATGTGCAAAAATTTTCAAATTATATTCTAATACATGGATCACATAGTTAATGATATGTTGCACATAGTTAAACAAGAGTTGCACCAATTGACAATAATTGTACCATCTCAAATTGAAAAAATCAAATTTGAAAGTGAGAAAGAAAAGCATGAATTCAAATGGTAGAAGTCAGATTTTATTGTTGGAAATTAATTTTTCCGTACAAAATCGGTTTTGTCAGCCAAAATCGGTTTATTTATCTTCTATCACCCATTTATATAGATTACCAGCATGAAGCGTAGTTTCATCTAAATTTTTAACATGTTTCTTTTTCCCTCAATTCCTTTTTCATAATTTCATTTGTATACCTTTTTTAATTTCAGGTTTTGGATCATGTCACAAGCCAGGGAAAGAATGAAAATACAAAGAAGTGGAAATGGAAGAATATACATTCAGGGACGTGTGAGACTAAGGGATTGGAACAATAATATATTGTATTCATAGAAAAATATATAAAGCTTAAAAATAAAATTTATTAGTTTTGTAAAGAAATTTGTGGACCTGCTTAAAAAAATAAAAAATACCAGCTAATGAGATTTTAAATCTTGTGATGGTCTATTATAGATGAGTGGGGAGATGAGCTTGATAGAAAACAAGGTATAAAGAGTATAAATTTTGATCATATATATAAGGGGCCTATGTTGATGTACAAAATTGTCCTTATTTAATTATCGCCACTTGTTAACCAAAATAAGAATGGGAAAATTCCAAAAAAATATCATTTGAATTTCAAAATCTTGTTGACAATAAGCGTAATGGAATTGACAAAAAGAGTAATGAGATTGACAACGCGAATTCTTATCAAATCACTAATTTAAGATTTTAAAGTTTAAATGATATTTTTTTTTAAAATTCTCCTAATAAGAATTATTCTTCAATCCTGTCTTTCTCCCCACTATTAAATCTCGTATCTTCCAACCAATGATTTGAAAGCCGGACCGGATGGTCCGGCCGGTCCGGCCGTCAGCCGGACACTTTTCCGGCCTGGTTTGCAGTTCTAGACCGTTCGAAGAGTTGAGCCCCGGCTTTTGAGCCGGAGCCGGAATTTATCCGGGAACCGGCGCGGTTTGACAAAAGCCGGACGGGTTGGAGAAGAAGAAAAAGAAGAAGGTGATCGGGAAAGAGAGGGAAAAAATCAGAGCAGAAAAAAGCTTGAAAGAATGGGATATAATACCGTTATAGGAAAAACATTATGGGAAAAATACCGTTGTTTTTCAGGCCATAGTGAGATGAACGATTTAAGCTCCATGCCGGAGAAAATGCAGCGAAAATGACGACGTGGGAACCAGAGGCAAAGGGAGTTTCTTGATGAAAGAGAGAGGAGAGAGATAAAAAACGAAGAGGGGGAAGGAGATTAAAAAAAACTGTGTATGATATGACATTTGCTTTTACATTTCACCTAGTCCACTGTTGAAGAATTTGACATATGTTTCCACTTTTTGAATTTACACGTTTTCCCTTATTCATATTTCCTAGGCATTACGTGGCAAAAAAAATTTTTCCCAGGCATTGAAAGCTGAAGCTATCATCAGCACTATCACCCATGAACTTTAATTATCAATTATCAATATTACTATTTTATCGGCAAAACAATGGTAGTTAATATTTAAAAAAAAACAGTATTGTTGTGAATATTATATGATATGGATGTCCATAAACTATCCAACTCTTGACCTTTCATATGCCCTTCACTCCATAACTTCCCACTCTTGGAATTCCATGTGTTCAATGCTATAACCTTATAACTTCCCCAATGAATGGCTTATGTGAGTTTCTTATGATTAATACCATTATGCTCATCTTTATTTCTTTGTAACCATATGTATAGAATTCAATGGTTAGAGGCCTATAAATAGAGGTCATGTACAATGTATTGGGACCAACAACAATGAAGTGAATAAGAACTCCTCCTTATTTTCTCTCCAACTTTCTCTCATCTTTTTCATCTCCCTCTTAGTCTTCCCTCATCCCATATATTTTCTTGATTTTCATAACACGTTATCAGCACGATACTCTATCAAATTAGTTTATGGAATACTCCTCCTGTAAATCATGGATGCTCTATGTTTTATTTTCTTTCCTATTGTGATGCCAAATATCGAACTTAGTTCATGTCAGGAATGGCATCTCTTCCATTCGTTTTTTTATCTTTATTTTGTTTTTATGCACATGGACTAGATTACCATATATATATAACGGATGTTGTGAATTCTTAAACTTTCTGGCTCTTCAAGAATATCATGTGTATTGTGCAACAAAGTCTCTGGGTATTGTTTGCACTTTGCACTGAATTTTTGAAGGTATAAATTTTCTTAAAGTTTGAAGTTATTCTTTCTCGGCTCATAATGTTCCAGGTCTGTGAATTTGAACCTCATTATCTTTATATTTTAGGACTTGGCCATTGCTAGAGTGTTCTTGATATACATTTACATGTTATTTATTGATAAATACATTATTTGGTGGTGGTTTTTAAGTTCTAAAAAAAACTGAAATTTTGCAGGAAATTCTTACAGAGCAGCCTTATGTGCCCCCATATTATTTCAGTTTCTTACTATTTTGGCCTTAAAATTATTTATATATGCACAAGTAAGCAACACTGTTAGGTTTATTTTTAAAGTCTAATGCTTTCTCCAATTCCAGAAGCTCCTTCGGTAACCGGTGCCACTTCATTATGAAGATTCTTGCTCTTCACATAAAGGTAACCAGTGCCACTTCATTATGAAGATTCTTGCTCTTCACATAAAGGTACAATTACATCCTATTTGTCATAAATTTCATACTTATTTATTTAAAGTATAAATATTTTTTTCTTATGATTGTAATTATTAATTTTTATATCAAATGACAAATATATAAGGCACAATATTGATATGGCCAGCAGCCATGTTGCTCTTGATAAATGGTATGTTTACCATGTCTTGAATGCCAATGACCCAAGAGAATTTTATCCTAGTCTTGAAGACTAGCATATGACATAACTCATGTTAGAAAAAAGGACATATAGTGCCATGGTCATTGAAATATAATTATGACAAAACTTGTGATGATATGGTCCAAAGCCTCCTCGACAAATGACCATGAATTTATATAAAGTGAAATCAAATGGCTATCAACAAAATAGTTATGAAGCCATAAATGACTAGAGAAGATGCCAAGAGTGGTCATGATATCAAAGAGCCTAATTAAAATGTGATCATATATATTATATTGATACATTGTGTGCAAATTAGAGGGATGATATATTGCCTAATAAGAGCACTATGTACTACACTTTGTTGGCATCCAAATGGAATAAGAATCACTCTTTCATTGCTTTCAAATCCTTTCTGGTCTTTCATTCTGTTGTGCCATTCAAAAAAAAAATTATTAAAGGAGGATACTATTCATGATTCATATCTTATTTGTATGTTCTTATCTAACATTAAATTGGAATTATTGTGATTTATAACTGGAAGCTCTTATTGTGATTTAATCTCTTATTCTTTGTGTGATTTAAACTTGCAATATATATATATATATATATTACACATATTACTCTAGCTTTTATTATTAATATTTGTTGTTGTGATGAGTAGTTTTATTATCAACATTTGTTACTGTGATGTTGATAAGTGTTTGAGATGATTATTGGTCTTGCAATGGAGCTGAGTAATGCCATTTTAGGAGCTCTTCCACTAAACTTTGCTGATCAGGTTTGGAGTTTTTATAGTATTTGTTCAAGATAAGTTGATTTATGAAAGAAAGTTTGAATGGTCAATATGGGTTGTTGTTGTTTTACTAATGATTGCCTCTCTTTGAAAAAAAATAAATAAAATGCGAGTATCTGCTTCCTTAATATGAAGTTATAGACTAGAAACTGGGATATATATTCTTGAGACTTTGCTTAGCTACAGGATTTTAAATGTTTTTTCCCATTCCTATGGTTGAAACTGGGATATATATTCTTGAGACTTTGCTTAGCTACAGGATTTTAAATGTTTTTTCCCATTCCTATGGTTGTATGTTAAATGCTTGTTCAGATTCTGACTCTACATACATTTGCTGGCTTCTCATTTTTATTTTATATACTGTTTTCTCCCACTGCAACAATAAAGCGAAAAAAAAGGGTTTTTATTGGTTTTTTTTTAATTTTAATATATTTTGCAAATTTAAACGCATGGTATGTGTAAATATTATTTGTAAGATTCGCACATTAATCATGATATATGATAGGATCAATATTGGAATCTAATTAATTTTAAGTGAATTTTGGGAAAAAAATAGTATACAAACAATAATTTATTTAATGAGAAAATTTATTATGAATATGCGATGTTTATTCTAGTTTGTTGGAAAAAATTATTCTTGTAATGTGCATAAACTATACATATAGTGCAAGTCAGTTTTATGGATGCTTAAATAGAGTTGGGAAAATTTGAAAAAAGGCTATAAATATCATAATTATTCATTACTTTGCATTATAATGCACTTATCCTCAAATTAATCTTATGCATTTTTATCATAGAGCTCTTCATATTTCTCTATGTGAAATATATTATTAGTAACGAGTAATAAAGTTATGTAGAAATGTAATCATGTATGTTAATTCCTGAAGAACTTATATATAATAAAATTGATATAGTTCCCAAAGAACTAATATAGTTTTTTTTTCCTATGGGAGAAAGACTAATTGATCATGAAAATTTATGACCCATAGGTTTATATCAAAACTTTGATTTTTTTAAAGGGTCTAAAGGTGATAGCCCAATTGGATTTAAATCCATTATTATATGTGAACTATGAATTATTTGGGCTTCCAAGTGCAATATAAGATATTAACCCTTTGAATACTAGTCACCATTTTTAAAATATAAGAATAAGGGAAGTATATTTATATGGCTCACACTTGAGGGGGAGACTATTAGAATATAAGTGTGAGTTAATATTGAAAATTTCTCTACTTCCCCCACAAAGCCAAATTGATCTCCCAAAAACGAATGTCAAATAAAAATTTTGAATCAATATGTTAAGGAAATTGAAAAGTTTATTGTTGGTTAAGTAAACCAGAAGTTTACTGATAATCACAAAGTTATTGTTGGCATGACTCGTGTGATCATCGGAGTCATATATATGATGCAACAAATTATTAAGATTATGCAATGATATCCATTAAAGAACTAGAAGATTTTTCATGAATAGCCAACATATTATATAATTCAAGAATTATCATGTACTGCTTGTTCTCAAAGAAATTTGATTATGGGAGTATCACAGGTTATGATTTGGAATGGATCTCTATATTTCTGGAAATAAATAAACTCATGTATGGGCCCATTCAAATATCATGTAAACCATATCAATGTTCAATAATTTTGACAGATGCATCTATAAGATGGTTACATGTGATATTACTATTAGTTTGCAACCTGAAGTTTGCAAGAACGTTTGAATAAATTATTATGTTAAGCGCAATTTCCAGATTATATGATTCATTCATTGAAGCCTCCATAAATAGCTAGACTAATACTTATGAGAACAAAATTTATGTTTCAGTGTTGGCATATTTGATCTTACATATTGCAGCAATTATACTAGCCAACCAAATTCTCCTGATAAAATTGGCTTTTGGTTAGAAGTCAAGTATATTCCATCTTAAAAGGTTTGAATGTGCATTCCTATTGATTCACCAAAATGCACATAGATGGATATTTAAAGGAAATTGAGATAAATGTTGGGTAAGAACCTCTTTCTTCTTGTTTGTCTCTAAATGAAACAAAAGGATGTTTCTAATGGAAACAAATGGATTTAGGAGACTTATACTGCATGATTAGTCGATTGTCATTTGACAAAGTTTTCCTAATATGAGGGGGAGAAATTAAATAGCTGGAAAAGAAAACAAAAGGAATGCATTATTACTAATAAATATAGATCCTCGAATATAACAATATGAACCAGAAGTTCATTTGGTTTGCATTCATGAAATATTACATAAAATCTGCCAGATGCAATTACTGACCTAAATGAGAATTACTAAATCTCATATTCCAGCTATAAATGGTCTAATCAACATAAATGAAAGTGAGACATGCCCGAAGTATGAGAGAATAATCAGTTCCAAAAGAAAAAAGAAAGAAGCAAATAATCAAGATAATCATATTAAGGAGGCAGACACTCCAGAAGAGGTCAATATATAACTACTTGCAGAACCCTCAGAAGAGGTTCAGGTACCTGAAAGTAATAAAGAGATCTCAATGAATTATGTCATAACAAGAAAAATGGAACTGAAAAGATAAAGTTGTCGACAACAGTTTTAGTAATAATATCACGTGATCAAATGAGGATCTTATACATAAATATGTCGGTAGCAAAAAAGGTGATTGGCCAACTGAAGAAGGGGACAAGACGCAATGAAAAATGTTCTTTCATCATGTGAAATTTATGGACCTGTAGTCTAAATACGGACCTGTAGTCCAAAATATTTGAAATATAAAATTAGTTGTGATATATGAATATTCATGTGAAAATAAAGATTTTCACAAGGTTTAATTATGATTATAATGAGGTACAACATTTGGTGGTGGATACAATAATTGTTGCATATATTATTAGTCTGGCAGTATATGCAAATGAAATAATGCGTCTATAGATATCATTATATATAGCATATGCCTATGGATAATGAATATTATATGAGAATTCTTGAAGGGTCAAAATGTTGAAAGCATGTCTAAGAAAAGTATTCAGTATATAAAATATCACATGGATTAAAATGATTTGAGTATATATATAATTGATTGAAAGATATATTGACAAATGAATAATTTTACATATCAAGTTATTGGAAACCTTAATGATTTCAAAATCATATATTTTTGCTATGATGATTGTTTGCAAAAATTTATTGAATTTAATGGTCTATAAGTATCACATATTTATGAATATTTACATCATGTTAATATTATTGTTATTATCAAGATGCTGCAGGTACACTATGGATGCTATGAAACTAAGATTTAGTGTAGTAGTTTTATGAAACTATTCTATAAGTACATTTTGTTTATAACAAACTGAACATGTGGATAGAAGATATATCATGGTGATTTTCAGGATAATTTTCTTTTATTATTTCCACAATGCATAAAGGCAAGTGGAGAATATAATATTTAACATATCCAGAAGATATGGTAAATAATTATGTTTATGATTTGATGACAATGCATTATGCATAGTTTAGATAAAAAGGACATCAATTGCTTGAAAAAATCATTAATGACAGTCGTAATTGAGAAATCAGTATATTGTCTTGAAATATGACAATCTAATCAAAATGAGTGATGTTGCTATCAGGGGGAGTAAAGATCATGTTGTACTCTTTTCCTTAACCAAGGTTTTATCCCATTGGGTTTTCCTGGTAAGGTTTTTAATGAGGCAACTTGAATATGTATTGTGTACTCTTTTTCCTTCACTGGGTTTTTGTCCCAATGGGTTTTTCCTAGTAAGGTTTTAATGAGGCACAATATTTGTTCATGAACATCCAAGGGGGAGTGTTGTGAATATTATATGATATGGATGTCCATAAACTATCCAACTCTTGACCTTTCATATGCCCTTCACTCCATAACTTCCCACTCTTGGAATTCCATGTGTTCAATGCTATAACCTTATAACTTCCCCAATGAATGGCTTATGTGAGTTTCTTATGATTAATACCATTATGCTCATCTTTATTTCTTTGTAACCATATGTATAGAATTCAATGGTTAGAGGCCTATAAATAGAGGTCATGTACAATGTATTGGGACCAACAACAATGAAGTGAATAAGAACTCCTCCTTATTTTCTCTCCAACTTTCTCTCATCTTTTTCATCTCCCTCTTAGTCTTCCCTCATCCCATATATTTTCTTGATTTTCATAACAAGTATATTACTTTATATTTCAATAATGCATTGTGTTCCTGCGCGTTAAAAAAAAAAAAGCAATGCATTTGTTTGTATTTTCTATACTATATTCATATCACTAGTATTAATTAATAAAAAATATTACTCATATTATACTTTTAATTTTTTATAATTCTTGTAATAATCTTTTACATGAATAATTGATATATAATAAAATATAATTCATAGTTTTATATTTAACTTAAATAAAAATAATAATAGCAGTTTGTTTAATCAAATTTATTTTATCATATTCTCATTTAAATTATTTATCACATATTATTTAAGATATTTTAATTTAATGTATTATAATATTTGATTATGGATATTGGGATGTAATATGATAATGTGAATTTTTAATATATTTACCTAATCAATTCATATAAGGTTTTGTGATGATTATTTTATATTATTAATGCTCCGTCCATATTGGTGTGCATGTGTTTGTTACATTTATATCATTATGTTTGTATGTAAAATTATTTTTTTTTAATATTATGTCACCGGTTCGACCAAACGGTTCGACCGATTCGACCGGTTGAACCGTGACCCGCCATCCTGTCCGGCTCGTCTTCCGATCCGGCTTTTAAAACATTGCTTCCAACTCTGCCTCTCTCTTTTTATTTTATTTATTCGTCCAACTCAATTGTTTTGCTTGGGATAAGTTCCATTCCGGCTAGAACTTTACATGCTTTCAATTTTAACTTGGAAGAGAATTAAAGGGATATATTTTGTTTCAAAACAATGATAATTTAGTGATTTAACAGACTCATACAAATACATTGAATATGTTTTCCTTTGGCTGATAATTAGAATACATATGTTTTGCCAAAAAGAAATTAATCCCTCAAAATAATTAGAACTTTGTGTCTTTGTCCATATCTCTTGCATAAGTGCGTGCTTTATTCGCTCGCTTGCTATAACAACAAAACTTTAGAGGTGCATAATTTGTCATCAGCCCATTTCTGCACACTTCTTGATTCTTAGCTTTTATTCCTACTTTTGAAGTCACCAATATATAATATATAGATATATATATATATATATATATATTTGTATATATGCGGTGATAAACACGCTCACACAGCACTCATTTTCAAAAAGGCCTACAGCTCTGGATTTACAGATATCCTTTTGGATATATAATAGCATTCAGCTTGAAGGTTTCAAACCGGAGTGATGAAAAACCTTTCAAAACCAGGCATGATGCCTAGTAATTGTTTTGAGTAGGAAGTCAGAAAAGTTTTTGGGAGCTATTTCTGGATGTTCAGTTGGCACTAATGGCGTTTTGGAATCTGTTAGGGATCGGAGGAATACTAACAAGAGTTTCAAACAGCATCACTCGCTGATCATCATTAACACAACTCACATTAAAAGAGTGATATTATTGGATATTCTATAGCAGCAGATTTGCTCAAGTTTCAATTCTCAAATCACTTACACTGTTTCATAATTGCAAACGATTCAACCTCATTTAGATGTAACACTCTCTTTCGGCTTTTTAGCGTTCACTTTCCGTGATTATTATTATTTAAACTTTCAATATCGTCGTTCTTTTGCATTAGGCTATCATTTTAATACTTTTAGGCATCTTCAATCTAAGTACGACTAATTAGCTGTTGAGTATGTAATCTGGTCAGAAATTTAATTATTATTTGAACTTCTCAGGTAAAAAAAAAAATTAATCATTCTTCACATAGGGCTTTCTTACAACTTTATAAAACATGAATTGTTAATCGTGTTGTGACTTTAAAATAGTTGTCCTATTGATTATTGTGTGCGTTATTCAAGTTGAGAAACGATTTTTTTTTTAAAAAAATTGTTACTGATTTTCCTTACTGAGAGCATTTTTATTTTTTAAGTCCTGTTGTATCGATGTGCGCCATATTCTGATCCATTTTTCTCCAAAAGCCATGTGGTAGGGAGCATAGGACAAGCCAAATCACATGGTAATACACAAAACAACAGACAATAAAGTGACAATAACTCCTAAAGTTAGGGATGACTTTACCTATTGATCGTAAGGACATATTTGATAACTGAAGAACCAACAAAATATATATAAAAAGCCCTAACTTATGTTGGATTAATGTAATATTTCATCTATATATATATATATCTTTATTAATTTACTGTGACTTTTATGGCTTAATACACAAGACATTACACTTTGTAGTTGGACTGTAGGCACATGATAGAAAAAGTAAATTAATTTATTAGAATCTACATCAATCAACAAACTACAATTCTGCTATCTTATTCTTATTATAAGGTACTTTTTAATAGATTCTCTCAGTCTAAAATATAAAGGGTTGCGTAAAAGTAACTAATGAGTTTTATTTCTTGCCCATCAGAATTTTAACAAATGTTCTCATCCATGGATTATGTTTCTTTCAATGACGAAGGTGTAACTGAAATTTTTAGATTTGTTTTTGAAAATTCTAGCAAAGTACAATGGTAGAGCAAAGTAAGGAGTTTCAAAAAAATAAAATCCACTTTCATCAAAAGCTTTCCATTAAAAATATATGCCTAAAAATAAAAATAAGAGTATGAAAGCCATTTTCATACTCATATTTTTATTTTTCATTCACCCATAGAAAACCCATCCTTTTTAATTTTAAACCATGTTATCTCCTCTGTCAGTTTTTAATGCATTTTCCAATCTCTACAAGGTAATGAAAGTTACATAATGTCTTTACAAATATTTAATGATAAACTAATTAAGAATATAAATATCAGAAAAATGTTTTTACTTTTTTAGAAGACAAAATATATATGCTTATAACTGATATATAATATTACATATCAGTATTTTAAAAGAATCATATAATATGTCTACTTATTATTTATTACGACCATGTTTTTAGGGAAGCCAATGCTTGAGATGGCTGGCTCACCTACATGTAAAGATCATACTCGAGATCAACAATGTCATTATGAATTATCCTATAGACTAAGTTGCTATTATGTGCGTCCCAGACGAAGCAATGGCCTAAACCCAATTGACATGGGTTGATTATATTTCTGCTAGTTATTTCTAATTCAGGCTTTTTTCTCCTTATATATGTATTTTTTAAAACAAAAATGTAAACAAGCAAAGACCCAAATTATGTGACACAGATAAGAGGGCCCTTCAGTTTCTGAAGTTCTTCCCAAAAGTAAAGGGTTGGTGCGGTAAAACTACAACGAAGCATCACGCCAGTTCTCAAAAGTCACAAAGGAGGGACGACTTGACTTCACTTGTGGACTACAATGGCACATACATAGGCGCCTTCGGTGTCTTCTAGAGGATAACTTTTAAAACATAATTTTTTGTCTCTGTTTTTTACAAGACACTTTTGATAGTTTCAACACTGCATTAAATATTTTTTTATACATGTCCGTGTTAAATAAGAAGAGGAAAGGAAGAAAATTATATTATATATGTATAAGTTTAGTGTAGTTAATATGGATAAGATTGAAAATCATTTTAATTTTAGGAAAAGAGGGAGGGTGATGTGGGAGGGTAAGCTGCTTCAAAAAAAAAAATCACTAGTTCTTATCTTTAATATTTATAAGAGTTAGATAAGATAAGTGACTTAGTTTGATACTATATATAAGATCCAAATGCAGTTTGCCTTCAATATTATAATTAAAGGTAAGTTGTACATGAAATTACACTCAAAATAAGATAGGCCTAGATCATTAAACAAATTTCAAGTAGTATGTTTGAATAATTTTTCTTCTTCTGCCAATTATACTAAATTATTTTAATATTCATGAGCTGGGGGAGTAACTTTTTCAAAAGGAGTGCAAGGCGTACGATGATGGCAGATCATTGCAACACGGCAACACCACCGACAAGCGAGCTTCCCGAAAAGAGGAATGAAACTATAATGGCCTGTTTGGTACGTGGAAGATGTGGGAAGAGAAAGGAATATGTATAAGTTTTCTTGTTTGGTACACAATTTTGATTCAATCTTTCCGGAAACTCAAGTTCCCGGGCTCACCCTGGGCCCACCAATGTTCCCTTATTTATGGGAAGATGAGATCCCAGCAAAATTGGTGGGATTCTAAGTTCCTTCAGTAGAAGAAGATCCGAAAGACAAAAATACCCCTAAAATATTTAAATTAAAAAGCGCGAAATTCGAACTTTTCAATAGAATTTGCTTATCAAATTCGAACTTTTCAAAATTCCCGCCTTGCAAGTTCGGATTTTATCAATAAATTCGAACTTTTCAAAATTCTCGTCTTGCAAATTCGAACTTCATCAATAAATTCGAACTTTTCAAAATTCCCGTCATACAAATTCGAATTTTATTAATAATAAATAATTTTTTATTTATTTAAATTATAATTAATATTTTATTCATTTTATTTAATTTATGAATTGAAATATAAATTTAATTAACATATAATTATTAACTTATGTTGAGGGTAAAATAGGCATTTCTCTTTTTTTCCCTCAAGTTCCACCCTCAATTTTCTTCCTACCAAACAACCCATCTTCCCTCAACTCATCTTCCATCACCCTTTACAATCGTCATTTCCCTTCTCAAAGTTCTTTTCCTTCTTCAAATCTTCTGCATACCAAACAGGCCCTAAGAGTACTGAAACAAAATATAAAATCATAGTTTAATTTAAGAGAATTTGTGTAGGTTATCCCAAACCATGATTTCAAAGATTAAAAGCTATTTTAGGTTTTTTATAAGTATGTAACTTCACTGTTAAAATTATAATTTGAGCCAAAACTATACTTTTAAAAGTGAAACAAACACACAAAAACTACTCTTAAAAAATAACCTTTTTCACTTTTTTTTTGGAAGTTGTTATCTAAATACTACTTTCTCCTGTTCTAAATACAAAATAAAGTTGAGTTTTTTTAGAAAGATTAATGAAGTTAATTAAATTAATTTAGAGTATTTTAATTTTTTTTCCTTTCAATTTAATTAGTTTGACTAATAAACTAATATATAATCTAAGAATACACAACATATAATATCATTAAGTAACTTATTTAACTTTTTTAGTGCTCGTTTTGAATAGCTTACATTTTGGCAATAAGTACTTATAAATCGTGATGTACCGTATACGAGGTAAGTATGTGAGAGAAGTTTTATCTTAACTTACATAATAGGCGCTTAGTTTTTAAAAAATAAGTTAATCCAAATATGCTTTTAATTTCTCTAAAATAAACAACTATATCTTATATTTAATTTTGGAGGAATACTTCAAACATATTCTAAATTTTTACCTTCGATAAAAATAGACAAGATTCCAAGTTTTTATCAAAAGCAAAGGACTGATGCGGGACAACTACAAGTCTCCAACGAAGTATCCTGGCAATTCTCAATAGTCACAAACGCAACACGACTTGACTTTGTGACCAATGACCACAAGGCTTGTACGGTCTCCTCTCCTTATTATTAAATGCCTTCTAATTTTTTCCCCCTTTTTGGAAGAGACCACAATAGTTTCAACTGATATTAAATTGAGAGAATGATTTAAGAAAGAGACTTAATTAATAAGAAGTATTAATGACAATTGATGAGGAGCATGTAACGACAAATTTCAGAGTAAAAATGATAATATCTTATTTATTATTGAGACTTTTTAATAATTAAATTCTTTTACTTAGGACCTCAAAATAATTCCTAAAGATAATGAAAAAGATCAGAGTAGAAATTATATCACGTAGGAGTTGAGTGTATTAGTTAGTTAATATGGGACTATGGGTAATGTTAAACAACACGCATCACAACGCAGCAATGTACCCATGGTGACCTTTTTCATAGTCATTTTTATTTCTTATTCTCCCATAGAAAACCCATCCTTTTTAATTTTAACCCATGTTATCTTCTCTGTTAGTATTTCAATGCATTTCCCAATCTCTACAAGGAAATGAAATTGATAAAATGTCTTTATAAATATTTAATGATAAACTAAGTAAGAATATAAATATCAGTAAAATATTTTTTAATTTTTTAGAAAATAAAATATATATGCTTATAACTAATTATAAAATTACCTATCAATATTTTAGAGAGCTCTTATCACATATGTACTTATTACTTATAATGATCATATTTTTAGAGAAGCCAATGCTTGAGTTGGCTAGCTTGCGCACATGTAAAGGGCATACTTGAGATCACTAATAGTGGAATGCCATTATGAATTATAATATAGACTGGATTGCTCTTATTTGCGTCCCAGACTCAGTAATGACCTAAGCTTAATTGATATGGATTGATTATATTTCAGCTAGTTATTTCTAATTCAGACTTTTTCCTCCTTATATATGCATTTTTTTAAAGAAAAATCCGAACAAGGCAAAGACCCAAATTATGTAACACAAATAAGTGGGCCCTTCAGTTTCTAAAGTTTTTCCCAAAAGTAAAGGGCTGGTGCGGTGCAACTTCAACGAAGCATCACTCCAATTTGCAAAAGTCACAAAGGAGTGACGACTTGACTTCACTTGTGGACCACAATGGCATGTACGTAGGCCCCTCCGGTGTCTCCTAGAGGACAACTTTTATAACGTAATTTTTTGTCTCTTTTTTTATAAGATACTTTTTATAGTTTTAACGTTGCATTAAATTTTTTTTATATATATGTCCATGTTTAATAAGAATAGGAGAAGAACAAAATTATATTATATATGTATGAGTTTAGTGTAATTAATACGGATAAGATTGTGACGCTGGCCGATATCAGAAAGATCAAAGTTCTTCATGTGGCAAATTTTTCATAGAAGATTACCTACCAACTCTGTGAGAAAGATGCGAGGTTTGAGTGATTATGATGAGTGTCTTGGTAAGGAAATAATACTACATACACCGAGAGATTGTGAGGTAGTATACACTGTACTGAGTTTATTGCAATTTCCACCTTATTGTTGTTTGGATCAAATGTTAATCGATTTAGGCTAAGCTTTGTTGATGTTGTATCACTCATTTTATGTGTTGTAATGTCGTTATGACACATTATAAGAGGTAACTCTTGTCTTACTTATTCTAAAAAAATATATATGGATGAGATTGAAAATCATTTTAATTTTAGGACAAGAGGGAGTATGATATGGGAGGGTAAGCAGCTTCAAAAAAATATTACTGCTTCTTATCTTTAATATTTATAAGAGTTAGATAAGATAAGTGACTTAGTTTGATACTATATATTAGACCCAAGTCCATTTTGTCTTTAATATTATAATTAAAGGTAAGTTGTACATGAAATTACAGTCAAAATAAGATAGGCCTAGATCATTAAACAAATTTCAAGTAGTATGTTTGAATAATTTTTTTTCCGCCTTATTCTAATATTCATGAGCTGGGGGAGTAACTTTTTCAAAAGGAGTGCAAGGCGTACGATGATGAAGCAGAGCACTGCAACACGGCAACACCACCGAACACGCGAGCTTCCCGGAAAGAGGAATAAGACTATATGAGTACCGAAACAAAATATAAAATCATGGTTGAATTTACGTGTACCTAAACTATGATTTTAAAGATTAAAAACTATTTTAGATTTTTTTATGTGTATTTGGTAACTTCAATTTTAAAATTATGATTTGAGCCAAAATTATAGTCTTAAAAGTGAAATCAAACACATACCCAGAAACTATCCTCAAAAATTACTTTTTTCACTTTTTTCTCGGAGCAGTTCTCTAAATACTACTTCAAACATATTCTAAATTTTTACCTTTGATAAAAATAAATAAGGTTCAAGTTTTTACCAAAAGTAAAGGATTGATGTGATACAACTATAAGTCTACATGTTCGTTGAAAATAGTGATAGAAGTTTTTAAAGATAATTTTTTAATTATAATTTATGATAAATAAAATAAATATGTGAAATGAGTATTATTTTGATGAACATATATAAACAGTTATATAGCTTTTAAAACCTCTCCAAACAAACATTACAAAGAAGAATCATGGCAATTCCCAAAAGTCACAAATACATCATCACGACTTGACTCTTTGACCAATGACCACTAGGCTTGCACGGCCTCGTGTCCTTATTATTAAATGCCTTCTAATTTCCCCCCCTTTTTTATTAGACAATATAATAGTTTCAACTTTCAACTGATATTAAATTGGGAGAATTATGAAGTTTTAAAAAAGAGATTTAATTAGTAAGAAAGACCAATGACAATTGATGAGGAGCATGCAAGAGTAAAAATGATAACACTTTGTTTATTATTGGAACTTCTTAATAATTAAATCTTTTATTTAAGACTTCAAAGTAATTCCCAAGGATAGTGAAAAAGAGTAGAAATTATATCACGTAGGTGTTGAGTGTATTAGTGCTTGTTCGTGATAATTTATTTTTAACTTATAAATGTTTTTAAATCGTGATTTACAGTATATAAGGTAAGGATATGATATGAGTTTTGTCTCGACTTATGTGAAAAACATTTAGGGTCTGTTTGGCATGGAGTTTGGGAGGGGTAACCGTATGTTTTCAAGAAGAAAGCCCAGTGGGGATATTTATGACCGTTTGGGAGAGTGTTGATAGCCACTGCACTTTCATAAAAAACCATGGCTTTTTTTCGAAGCCCATTTTCATAGCATATTCTCTCTCTCTCTTCATCATGGTGGAGCAATAAATGCTGATAGAGGACCGTTGCAAGACATTTAAAACCAAATATGAGAGAAGATCGTTGTTTAGGCATGAAAGTCGATCTCTGATCTGTTTGTCTCATTCGACTCCTGGCTTCCAGTGGTGCATCTCTGAGGTCTCTATCCCAATCTGCATGTCAGAAGTGTCGCCGATAAGGGTGTTTCACCAGTGGATGGTGGTTGTCCCAACATGCACACAAGTGACTTCTCTCTTCCGCTAGTGCATGTCTGAGCTATGCTTTGTTTTGTTGGTTCGGGTTTTTGTTCTTAGAAAGAAGAAGCTTTGGTCAAATTAGGATTTGACCAAGGACTTCCTTGCAAACTTCAAAAGTTCTCAAGTAGGGATTAGTGTAAATTTTTGAACTATTTGTGGGGTGAAATGTAATTTATGAAACATTTGGGTTCTTTTCTGTGATTTTCCTGGTCCTTTTCTTCATTCACTTATAATTTTCATAAATTCTAGAGTCCTTTTCTGTAATTTTCTCTAGTCCTCAAAATATTAATTTTGACCCTCCAAAATCTCCAATTTCTTATTAAGTACCTACAATACAAGATTAAGCACAATGTAACATTAAAAATTTAAGAAATGTCTATTATCAAATTTTAACTTTTCACTTCAATTATTACAATATATATATATATATAATACACACACACACACACATGCACATATATATAATTCATGTCATTTTCAGTCATTTTCCATCTAAATGGGCTTTTCAAACACTAATCCAAACAGGTTTAAAGTTAGAAAAAAAGTCACTTCTGCTACCGCCAATCTAAACGCAAATCATATCTACAATTTGACTTTTTTTTTATCTGACTTTCCCAAAAACCCATCTGTAAAAAAAGTCACTTCCCTGCCGTTAATCCAAACATGCACTTATATCTCAAAAAAAAAAAAACTATCCAAAACATAGCTTTAATCAGTTAATATGGGTAATGTTAAACAACACCCACGGTGACCGTAAAAAAGTATTTTGACATGAATTCTTTAAAATATTAATTGAGGATTCTTCTCCAATTTCTCCGTCTCCCATTAGAATTTGATAAATGGTCTCATAAATTGCTTTTGTTTGTTGCATTACTGAATGTGTAATTGAAATATTTGGATTTTTTTGACAAATTTAAAAACATAATAAATTTAAATTAATATGTATGAAAATGTTAATAATGATATGACATTCGAGGGAGCACATAACGGAAGTGTTGCTTTGCCTGATTTTATTGAAGTGATTGTTGATTGAAAACATTCTAAAAGTTGTCAATAATCTTATAATTTAGTGGCATAAGTACCCTCTTGTAAGTCGAAGATCACAGGTTTCGATCCCATTTATAATATAGGCCATTAGCACATGCCCTTTTAATTAAAACAGAAAAAAGAAAGAAAGAAAACATTCCAAAAATTCAAGATGCACAAATAAATGGGCCTTGTAGAGCATACCTTTTCCAAAAAGCATAAATAATATGTTCGGGGTAGTTTTTAAACCTTTCAAAATATTTATTCACGTAAATTGAGATAAATCTGCTCATGAAAAAAAATTTTATTGGTTGACTTGTAGTTTAACGTGAACCAAAATATTTGAATTACTTTCTCAAGGATGTGTTTGGTTTGAGTGGAAAGGATCGAAAAGGTCCTCATTCCCTCATTTGGTTCGAACTTTTAGATTGAGAGAAGCCAAGATTTTGACTCCTATTTCTTTCCTTCCCTTGGATCAGTCACACATCAATACGGATGAACAATGTGGGTGGCGCTAAAAGACGATTTTGCCCTTCAACCCTCATTCTCGCCACTTCAAAAATAACATCACGCGGTTCTTAATTAACAACTCCGGATTCTTGATTAACAACTCAGCATTCTTGTTTCACAACTTCCTCATTTAAGTTTCAAAGCCAATAACAACACATCTCTTTTTATTAACAACACGACCTCTTAATTAACAACTCCGGATTCTTGATTAACAACTCCGTATTTTTTATTAACAACTCCGTATTCTTGATTAACAACTCCATTTCATCTTTTTACTTTCACAATAACCTCCATTTCATCTTTTTACTTTCACAATAACAACACCGGTGTTATTATTAACAATATCATATTCTACATTAACAACTCCTATTCCTTGTTTCACAACTTCGTAATTTAAGTTTCATGGCCAATAATAACACCTCTTTCTTTATTACCAACAGTGTATTTTACATTAACAACACTATATTTTTGAGATGCGAATATATCGAAGAATAAAGCGGAGTAAGAATTCGGAGTTGCTAATAGCAAGATCGGTGTTGTTATTGTGAAAGTAAAAAGATGAAAGTAGAGTTGTTAATCTAGAATAGGGAGTTGTTAATCAAAAATACGGAGTTGTGAATTAAGAACCTCGTGTTGTTATTTTTGAAGTGGCAAGAATGATGGCTGAAGGGCAAAATCGTCTTTTGGCGGCGCCCGCACTGTTCATCCGTACTAACGCGTGACTAATCCGGAATTTTTGATTTTAATGTACTGATTAGGGATTTTCCTATTTTAAGGGTATTTTACAGAGATTTTTCCATGTTTTTTTTATAAAAAATAAGAGCAACCTCCCTTTTTTTTTCACAGAAAATAGTGTAATTTTAGGTATAAGGGAGGAAAAAGATGGGAAAGTATTAGAGAGGGCCTGATGGTAAAGAATAAATTATTTTGATACTCCATCCGGTCTTAAATATAGGACATAGTTTATAATATAATTTACACTATAAATTATGTCTTTTTTTTTTTGACCAGTCACTATAAATTATATCTTATATTTAGGATCGGAGATAATATTAAACAGCGGGAGTAACTTTTGCGAAAAGCTGTCCAAGACGTACGATGATGAAGCAGCATTGCCACACCAACACGGCAACCCCACCACCCCATCGACACGCGAGCTTCTCAGAAAGAGGCATAAGAGATTGAAACAACATATATATCTATATAAAGGAGGCATTTAGTTTGTTCATCTCTGAATCTGAAGAGCTTGTTTTATTAGAGAAAACAAGTCGGCAAATTCTGAAGTTTCCAATTTTTAGATCTTTGCTTGTGGGAGCTATTTCTTTTTCGCTTCCCTCCACAGCGATCCAGGTTATTTCTTCACTTTTACTTGCTTCATCCCATTGATCTGTCATCCTTCTTCTGTTTTGCCTTCATTTTTCACAGAAAAATTCTGCAAAACATTTCATGTTTTCTTCTAATCATTTGAATTTTTTTTCCCCACTTGTGCTTCTGAAAAAAAGTTCCCATAACCTTTCAAAGATATGGCTGGATTTGATCTATTGACTAAACTCTTCGTTTATTTTAAGAACTCGTTTGACGAGGAGGAAGCCTGCAGATCCCAAAGCTCACGTTTTTGCGATCTTTGTGAACTATCTTCCCTTCACGTTCAGGTAAATACTTACATTCTTCTCCTTTTTTCTTCCATCACTTGCCACATCCCATCGATTTACTGTTTTGCTAGCACGGTTTGTTCACAGAAAAAATTCTGCAACTACCTTATAGTTATCTAATTTCACTCCTCGATGTAATGAAACTTATAAACACGTTAGATCTGTATACCATATATATACACAATGTGTATATAAGTTGTATATTTAAATATAATCTTCAAAAACTATGGCATTGTTTGATTCTTTATTTTGGAACAGTTTTTTGTTTATTAAAATAAAAAATAAAACACTTGTTTGATAATTAGTTTTTAGGTAAGTGTTTTGGGAAGAAAGTAGCAATGTGTCCTAAACAAAGTAAAAAACAACTTTTAACTGCTTTGTTATCTTGAGTTTGGTGGAAATGGAATTGAAAAAACAGACAAGAAGAAGCCAAAAGCAAAGAAGATGTATTTTGAGTTTGTTATTATTATTAGTAGAGAATTATTTGTTCGTTATTTATTAGTCATGCTTTTCCAATTTTTTTTTGTAAATTAGTTTATCAATATCATAAGATATTAAATAATTATAAAAAATAATAGGGTATTCAAACAATCTTTTTCTATTTTTTTTCTAAGTTGATTTTAAGAATAGATGAAGGTGGAAAATGATACTCCCTTTTTTCTCAATAAATTCACAAGAAATATATTCAAGAAATATATTCAAGAAAAGTTTTGTTAATTTCTTGTTTCTTCTAGTGTTGAATCTTGTCCCTGGCTACCTTTTGGCGTAGATCTAATAAACTTTTGCTTGCACTTTCTATGGCCTTAGTTTCAGGTTGCTGAAGGTTGAAGCTAGATATTGCTATCACAACCATTGCTTTAATAATGAGCAGAGAAGCTTCATTGCTCCTATTGGGACTATCAATTTGCAGAGCTATCAGATTCATATCTCATTCGCGTAATGGTAACCAACCTGTTGCTGTTGATGATAGGTCTGTTGTTGTTGATGATAGGTAGCTAGCTTCTAATAAATAACCTCACTTCATATTTTCTTGTTTGATTTGCTCCTTCTACATAACCCACTATTTGTTGACGGTTTGTTTCTATTTGTAGTTCTCAAGATGATGTAAATTTAACTCAAACGGTTTCTCCTCCTGCAACCAAGTATGATGTGTTCCTTAGCTTTAGAGGGGAAGACACTCGCTACAAGTTTGCAAGTCATCTTTACAAAGGACTTCATGATGCAGGCATTCACACTTTTATGGATCATGAACTCATCAAAGGAGAACAAATCTCAGTTCTTTTGAGAAAAATAGCGGAATCAGAAATATCAGTGATTATTTTCTCTGAGAATTATGCTTCTTCTACATGGTGTATGAAAGAACTTGTTTGCATATTAGAATGCAAGAAAAAATTTGGAAGGCATGTGATACCGATTTTCTATAACGTAGATCCTTCAAACATACGCAAACAAAATGGGAGTTTTGGAGAAGGATTTAATGTATTGGAGCAAAGATTTAAAGACAACCCAGAAAAATTGCAAAAGTGGAGAAATGCTTTAAATGAATCTGCAAGTCTATCTGGATGGGATTACCATGGTACCAGGTAGCTTAAAAATGTTGTCTTTGTAGTTGTTTTTGGGGATTTACTTAACTAATCTTGAGGATTCTAACAAATTATTGTAGTTTTTTGTTTTTATTTTTATTTTCTACCTATTAAATATGCCTTTTCTTTTGATTGATAGTTGTGCTAGACCTGAATTCAGACTTATTGAAGACATTGTCAAAGACATTTTGAGCAAGTTGAACTACAAGCCATCATATCATCTTGAAGGACTCGTTGGCATCGCTCGTCATATCAGAAATATTGAAAACCTTCTAACTGAGGCTCCCATTGTAGGAATATGGGGTATGGGTGGTTCTGGTAAGACCACACTTGCTAAAGCTATATTTCAAGTGTTGAGAGCTCAATTTGATGCTTTCTCCTTTGTTGAAAATGTCAAAGAGCAATTAAAAAGAATTAGTTTGGATGAGTTACAGCATAATTGCCTCAAAGAATGAATTGTTAAACGATAAGAACATTAGCATCTATGACATAAAATCCACTTCTGTGAAAAAGAGGCTTGGACGCAGAAAAATTCTTGTCATATTTGATGATGTGGACAATGCAATATTTGGTGGAGATTTAACCGAAGTGCTTTATTGGTGTGGGGAAGGAAGTAGGATTATTATCACATCAAGAGACATGCGAGTGCTTCAAAATGCATATGAAGAAACTAAACCAAGATCCGCCCAAGCAACATACCATGTTTCAGACTTGGATTTCTACGATGCCATTCATCTCTTTAGTTTGAAAGCTTTCAAGCAACATCAGCCATATGAAGGTTACATGAAGTTATCAAAATCAGTCGTGAAATATTGTCAAGGAAATCTATTAGCCTTGGTAGTGCTAGGTTGCTCTCTCTATGGAAAAGAAAAAGAAGAGTGGGAAAGTTATTTGGAAAAAATAAAACAAGATCCACCCAAAGATATTGTTGATGTTCTAAAGTTTAGTTTTGATGGACTTGATGGCAAGCAGCAGAATGTGTTTCTTGACCTAGCATTCTTAATCAATGAAGGAGTTGATATTTCTTTGAACCTGAGAAGACAATTATATGGCTCCTCTGCGCCTTTTGAGATAAGTGTTCTTAGAGAGAAATCCCTCATTTCATCTGATTATTGTGGTTGGATTGTGATGCATGATCTTGTGAAGAAAATGGGCCTTGAAATTGCTGGACAACAGTTATTTGCCAATCCTGGAACTCTTGTTCGACTCTGGAAGTATAAAGACATTGATAATTTTTTCAGATGTGGCAAGGTAATGATTTATTCTGTTCTTGTTGTTATATCTTATTTTCTTTATCATCTTAATTGTCAGATTTCTTGTGATATTTGTTTGTTTACAAGTTTTTTATTCGTTAAAATCTTTGGTGGTAATTGGTAAGTGTCAGCATTTATCTTGAAGTTTCTCTGTTTTATTTTCTTTAATTTGATATTCCTACAAGAGATTTTTTCTTGATTTAAATGACTAAAGTTACATTTAGGTGTAATTTATTCATCTACCTAAACTTTAAATATAAATTAATGAGGACTAGAGTGATATGTGTTATTTTAAAAGATAAAATTAGTCTACAAATAATGTTCATTAAGTGATAATGAAATGATTCACAACATTAAATTTTCTCTTACTAATTTGTGTAAATATACGGTCGCATGAGCATGCTTTTATAATAGTAAAGAATTTAATGTTATTAGACGGACATATTATATGTAAATTTGAAAACAAATAAAATATGGAGACGGAAGGAGGCACTATTTTCCGCTTATATAGTTGCATTAGATTCGTAGGGATACATTTTTTTCGGCGTCTTGTAATGTGTGTTGTCGTTATTCTGTAGTTCATGTTTTTTTTTCTTCTGGCAAAAAAAATGCTTCTTTCTTTAAATAAAGATTAAAATTTATGTATATGCCAAGTATTATAAATGAATATTTGCTTAAATATCTGCACATGCATGTGTGTAGGTATACATATGAGCGTGTCTGCATATTTGAGTTTTTAGAAATTCATTTATTATCAGGAAAACATTAATTGTAAGAATTTTTTTAATAAAATGTGCAATACAATTATTAATAATTTGGATATTTCTAATAGCAGATATATGTAATTGGTACGATATGTTTTGGTCATTTTTTAGGTCATGGTAATTGGTTTTCCCTTCATTTTCTATTGCTAGGGGATGGAGGCTATTCGATGCTTGTCATTGGACATGAGCAAGATACAAGAGATTACATTGGGAACTAATAGTTTTCAGAAGATGCATAATTTAATATTTCTTAAAATTTACAAGTCTGATCGGAAAAGGCCTTCAATGTTGATTATTGGTAGAGTTTTGGATTATCTTCCAGAAGAATTGAGGATTTTGAGCTGGGAAGAATGTCCACTATCATATGTGCCATTACATTTATGTGCGGAGAATCTTATTAAACTTGACATGCCTAATAGTAATATCCAACAACTTTGGGAAGGAACTCAGGTACGTACCATAATTGATGTCATAATTTTTTTAATGGAGTGATTCAAATATATCTTATAAATGAAACATAGGCCAAACAATGCACAATGCAAATGTTTGCTTTACTACCTTTAAATTGAGGGCTAATAGCAGCCGTACTTTTTTTTTTGGCAGTAAACGCAATTCATGTTTTAAATGCATTGACATATTTCCCTAACAAGATGACATTTTTGTTAATTGGCGTGGCAGAAATTATTGATTAAATTGTAGTTATGTGTCGTTATCTAATGTATTAAACTCCATTTTTGTTTTCAGCAGTTTCCAAATTTAGAGAGTATTAATTTATCGCATTCAGAACATGTCACTGCCCTGCCAGATGTCTCTCAGGCCCCTGAGATCCAATATTTGTATCTTGACGGTTGTATGAATTTGTCTCAAATTCATTCTTCAACTTACCTGGAAAAGCTTCGCTATTTAAGTATAGAAGATTGTGGGCCAATGCAGATAAAGGTTGGGGGCAGCATAAAAGGGAGAAGTTCAGGGTTTGTGTTTGTGTCCAGTGTTTTTGATCTTGGCTGCTTCCATAAACTGACAATGACGCTGTACGTATGTGGCAACCGGATATGCGGTGCTAGATTCAAACATGAGGTAATACCATTGGAAGAGATAGAAGAATTGAGAATGGGGACACAAAGTTTGGGGTCTTTACTTCCATTTATGAGGACTTGTAGATGGGTAGATGGTCCAATTTTGTTTGGGCATGATTTCTACAATTTCGACCCATATTTTGATGACTCTATTAGTGATGTTGATGAGGAGGAGAAAGTGACAGAGGATGATGATGACTCTATTAGTGATGTTGATGACCAAGAGGATGATGTGTTAATGGAAGATGACGAAGAGGATGATTGTTACAGCAAGAGTGTTACATTCCCAAGAGTTCCCACAAGAGTTTCCAATAGCATCACTCGTTGGTTATTATTGAAGGAACTGACATTAAAACCACTTCCACTCTCTCATGAATATTTCAGAAGGATTAAGCCTCACTTAGATGTAACTCTCTCTTTCCCCGACAGTCCTCAATCATCCGGTTTATATTCGACGAATTTCAATATCAGGTATAACTTGGACGTGATCCAACAACGGGGCTTCACATTTTCTTCTTCTGTTTACTTGCATATACGTGGCTGTTCGTGGTATCCTCATTCTATTTATGACTACTTAAATGTTCGGTGTGTATGTCAAGGAAAAATTGATGTAGCAGCGGGGATTGCAAGGAACCCGGATTGGTATAACCCGGATTTGTATCCTCATTCTATTTATGACGACTTAAATTCATGAGTAGTTGTAGGGATATGAATAATTATGATATTTACTCACATCAGGATATGTGTAGCCAGCTGCAACTATTTATTTTCTGGAGCATGACGTGAGGCTGTCTCTCTTCGTGTTGGGAACGGCGCATGTCATATTCAATTATATTCAATGCAACCCCTTTTTTCAAATATTTTTTCTATAAATTAAATATTGTCAATCTTATATATAAACCACTACTTTATTTATTGTTTGTATATTAATTTTCACTTTTCCCTAATTTGATTTTAATAGTTGTTTCTAATTTGCACACATATCTTGTGTGCGATGGTTATGAATGAAACAGTTTAATTTAACGTACAATAAAATAAAAAAAATCACATTCAAAAAATGAATTGCACTCGATCTTTCTATTTCTTTTCGACCAAAAATAAATATTTGAAGTTTTTGTTTACCTGAAATATTTGAAGTTAACAAAATTTAAATTGTGTTGGTACAATGTAAATATAAAATATTATATCATGATTTTATCAATGAGATATAGATTTAAAAGGTATAGTTTCTTAACCAAACAGGGAGTAGTTATATTCATAATTTCGTTTCAAAACAAACCACACCCTCATCGATTTGCGCCAAAAGACACCCCCAGTCCCCAGTCCCCAGTCCCCAGTCCCCACACATCAAAAAATCAGATGCTTCATTATAATACTTCACAAGCTATATCCATTTTAATTTTTTTTAAAAAAAGTTCACATCAAATTGTTCTTTTTAATAAAATGACTAAAATTGTTTGGGCGATGCATTTGTGATCGGTGTAATTTATTAGGGTGTGTTTGGGATAGCGGTAGGAAAAATGACTTATATAATTCAGGCTTATTAAAAAATGACTTAATAAATAAGTCAATATTTGTAACGTGATTTATGTTTGGATAAGCGGTTGAATAAGTGATTTTTCATAACTCAAAATGTAATATCCCAAAATGTACTCAAGGACTAAATGTACAGAATAGATGATGGGATTAATGACAGAATTACCTCTGGAAATTTTGTTATGACTTTAGTTAAATTTCACATGCAAAATTGGCAACTAAATATTATATTGCAAGATGATATTTTACAAGATCATTTTCTTCTTCAAAAAGCCATGATTCACGTATGACAAGGGAAAACCAAGAGAAAAATACCTATTGACTATTAAATATGACATATGGAAGCAATTGGACCAAGTTATAAAAGATGAAGACTTGGTCAAAAATATCATGCTAAGTCATTTATCACTCTTTCTCTTCTTCATTTCGGTCAAGGAAATGTTAAGAGAGATAGAGTAAGCATTTAATCAATAAACTCCCTCACCTTTTTCTCATGTGGTGCGTTGGGACAAAGAAAGAAAGAAATTGGTCAAACAAATACCAAAAGGAAGAAGAAAATATAAGTCAAACAAACCCCTCCCTCTTTGTCAATAATTACGGCTAAGAAGAAACAAGAAGAGTGAATGAATTGAAGCAATTAACTCTTCATCAAATAGCTAAGGTAAAGTCGGCCAAGTGAGGAAGAGGTAGGAAAGAGAAAAAACAAACCACACATCTTGGAAATTATTATAGGATTTCACCAAGGAAGATATTATGTGGACCACATATTTTCCTTTCCTTTATGGCCAACTTTTCGGTCAGTTTTTTAAGTGATAAGGGAAGGGAAAAAACTGATTATTATTCACTCTCTCTCTCATTCTCTAAGTCGGTTCAGCAGTGCAACCCGAGAGAGCAAGAAGGAGCAAGTGAAGGTAAGACTTTAATCTTGATTTTCACCTCTTTAACCTCATCTATGGCTCAAGAGTCCTTCACAAACTTTGTTCCTCTTGATGAGAGCTTCATTTCTATGGTTTTAGAATTTCAAGAGGAGGTGTTTTGTGCCATCATCCAAGAACAAAAGCTGAAAAACCAAAGAAAGGAGCTAAGGAGAAGCAAGAGGTGAGTATTAGCATCAATTTGAGCTATTGGTTGTGTTGGTTGAATGAGAATTTTGGCATGTGTAAATCTGCCCTGATTTTGGCTAAACAAGGGTTTGGGTAATTCATGATGTTTTAGTTATGTTATTGGTGGTTTATGATGATTGGAAACCATTTGACATAAGTTTGATGCTGAAATTAGAAGTTGGTAATTGTTGGGATTTATTTTGAATTTTCTGCCAAAACAGGACATGGAGAATGAGTAGGAATTTGTTAATTTTGATGTTACCATTGTGTTCTACACGAAAAATTATGTGGAAATAGCCTTAGGTTGTGAATTTTGGGTCATTGGAACTCAAAGTGTAAATTTGGGTTTTCAGCCTGAACAGAATTCCAGCGAGGTACTCTACTTGTATGGTGTTTTTGGATAACCAAATGATCTCTAAAAATTGTGAAACTTTCCAGTATTAAATTTCACATTCCAAGCTTCAAAATGGACATATAATTTGTGTCATTTCGTTTTTTGAGCTGTGAGTTATGGTTGCCCAAAGTTTGATGTCGAAGCTGGATTTAATTCTGGAGCAGTGTGGGGTTTTGTATAATTCTGGAATTGTGTGGTGATTTACAGTAATGATTCATATTTTTCCTATGAAGAGGACTTCAATAGCTTTCCATAGGACTTGGGATCACCTCATTTCAATTTTTGTAGAATTAGTTATGATTTTTCAAAGTCTGGAGAAAATTCTGGCAGATTTGGTCTCTTATGCGAAAATTGAAGATGTAATGGAAAAATATAGTATTGTTGAACTTTGATGTTAGGAATTGGTCTTTTAGGTTAATTGACCATTTTAACACCTTAGTTGATTTAATTAAATATCTCTAATGATAACCAACTTGAGTGTTTGAATTAAAGAATTAGATTAAGTAATAACCTGTCGCCCATAATTCTAATTATAGGATTTGACATTTGCCCTGCACGTGAAAAACCATTGCCAGTGCACGAGCGGAAAGAACAAGGTAGTGACTCTTTCTCTTATTCTATGTATGATGCCTTGCATGTATGCCATTTCATTGAATATGCCGTGATGTAACATTGCCGTTGTGAAATATTGTTGTTGTGCTGTTGTGAAACATGCTGTTATGAAACATGCCGTTGTGAATGCAGCAAAAGCTATCACAAAAATGCCGTTGTGTTGTTGTTGTGATTTGCTTACATGTTTTGTGATTGTACATGTTATAAGTGAATTGTTACTACTGAGATTCTTTTGAATCTCATTCTTTCCAATGACTAACCTACAGCAAGGGCAAGCGGTTCAAAGGAAAAGCAAGTAATGAAGGGCGGTTAGAGCTTCTAGCTAGGAGTTTTAATTTTGATAGTTGGTTGTCATATTTTGTTGGGGATTAGTTGCACATGTTGTATATATTGAATAGTGTTGTGTAATCCCCTGTATGGGAAACTAAGCGTTGTAAACCCTTTATTAAGTAACGAAACCTGAGCGTTGTCGGGAATTTTTGGTTGCACTCTGATATGTATAAATGAAACCAAACTGGTCAGACCAATTATATTCGAGATGTGAACGTGAGACCGCACTAAACAAGTTTTGGAAAAATTTTAAGTTAACCACTGGTCTCTATTTCAACTTAATGATGCATTCTCGAACTGTAAATATGGTTATTAAGGTAGGGGGTTACATTTTTGGTTTCAGAGCTGTAGTTCCTGGCAAGGGTAGGATTTGCTAGGATTTGCTAGGATTACACAAAACGTGTTTGGATTAGCAATTTTTATAAGTGCGTTTTTAAAAGTAAAAACTTGAAGGGCATTTGTATATTCTTCAAATTTTAGATAGATAATATATGCGATATCCAACAATAATATATTATATGTATATTCTTCAAATTTTAGATAGATCATATATGCGATATCCAACAGTAACAATATGATATTAGACAAATTATATATTTGTACTGGACTAAAAGAAACCCAACAAAAAAATTAATATAGAATTTTTTTTAAAAAAAAGGAAATTCGGAATAAGGAATTCCGAAAAATTTTCTGTCCTGTTCAAAACGGAAATTCTCGGCATCGGAAATAAAACTCCTTCTCGAACACTTTTTTGGATCAGGATCAGAAATGTGATTTCCCGATTTCAAACAACCCTAGAATCATATTCAAGCATTTAAATAAACCTAAATGTTTTACATAATTATTTATAGACATTTTTTTGATTGAAATATAGGAAAACAAAAAAGGGTAGGGGTTGAAAAATATTTTGGAGCCCAAAGGCGTCAATATCATATCAGGACAGGGAGGTAGAGATATGCTTGCTTTTAGTTTTTGAGTCCACCCAAAATGAACAAAAGATACAATTAGTGGTTCCACCAGGAATGTACATGCGGTGTAAATTGGTTTTTGACCAAAAAAAAAAGCTGGTGGGATAAGTAGATAGATGGGGCTTTTTAAATAAGGGGCTTTTTAAAAACATGACCCAGCTTAAAACTGCTCCTCCAAACACTCAAAAAAGAAAACCCATTTTAGTTGGGCTTTTTCTCAATAAAAACGGGCTTATTTGGGAGAAAAAGTGGTACTAAACACACACTTAATTTTCTAAATAAACTTTGAAGTATTTGGAAATATGGTACGAGTAACACTAACAGTATAAGTTCAGACGCTGCTTCATAAACCAATGGATTGACAAGAAAGTTTAAGTTTAAATCTATGTGCTAAAACTTCTAATGACTTTTGAGTTTTGAAAACAGCCAAAACTAACTTCACTTGTAACTTTTAATTTTAACAACGAAAAAATCAAGGGCTTGCTTGTTTTCCCATCCTGAAGACAATTTTATGTTTTTTAAAACAAAAAAAGAACTTGTTTGGTAATTTTTTTTAGTTAAGTGCTTTTTAAAACAAGAAACAATAATCGGTCTCAAAAATAAAAAGGACAATTTTTATGTTTTCTTATTTTTTATTTTGTAAGATTGGGTAATAAGTGGAGAGTCATATCTTCTTTTAGCATTTAATGACATGAGTTTTCATTTCTTAAACTTGAACTTGACACTCACGTGTTTTAATTTGCATTTCTCTCTACTCTCCAGCCTACTGGGGGCTCCAAGATTCCAAGATGATTTTAAGAATAATTATTTTAATCAGGTTTCTACATTATTTTTATTCACAAATATGATTTTTTTTTATTTTCCCCAAAACTTGTATTAAGAAACAATTTTTTTAAAACAATTTTTGTAAAAAAGTCAAAAAGCAGAAAATCACACCAGGTTTAACTTGATTATTATCCTAAATCTCTCAGCACATACAACTATCGTAAGACTTTAATAGATTTTAATTCTATGCAGCCTAACTTGACTATCAATATTTTTTTAAAATCAGACAAATCTTTCCTATAATGGGTCTTCATTTTACCTCCATCTTTTCTGGAATTTCATTCTTTTGAAGGATAAGAACTCTTTGGTTTGACTTTTGAAGTCGTAGCTGTCATCAACGTAGTCATAAAAATTGCAAAAATGAAAAGATGTTTAGTATAATTTTTTTCTACTTGAATTTTAATAATGTTTTGTTCCTCAATCTTGCAAATCTATCCTCTCACGCGTTTTTCTTATAATGTTTGTTTTAACGATCAGATTGTTTATAAGCTTTTTTTTACGTAAATCGAGACACAACTCCTCTCACCTACCTACCTCGTATACCATAAATAACAATTGAAAAATTACTTTTAAGCATTCCAATCACTAATCCAAACGAGTACTAAAATAGGTTATTGTTGTTCCCCCCAAACAAATTACCTAATCAACATTTTTTATTGGCAAGTTACTAAATAGTAATACTTAGTGCCTTTTTGGATTAGCGGTAGAAACTACTTTTCCAACGTGATTTATGGTATACGAGGTAAGTTTGTGAGAGGGGTTTGGTCTTAACTTATGTGAACGCATTTTTCCACTGTTTTCTCAAACAAGCCCTTATATTAATTTGGAGTTATCAACTTGGTATGTGTTTGGGATATCGGTAGGAAAAATAACTTATTGTGATTCTGTGCTCGTTTGGAAGAGCTTATTTTTGGGCAATAAGTGCTTATAATTCGTGATTCACGGTATACGAGGTAAGTATGTGAGAGGAGTTTTTTCTCGGCTTGCGTAATAAGTGCGTTTTGACTGTTCAAAACGCTGACACAAACACACCTCTGACTTATTAAAAATGACTTAAAAGAAAAGTTAATTTTTGATTCGTGATTTATGTTTGGATGAGCAGTTGAATATGTGCTTTTTCATAAGTCAAAAATGTTTGGATTAGCGATTGTATAAGTGCGTTTTTAAAAATAAAAAGTTGAAGGGCATTTGTATATTCTTCAAATTTTAGATAGATCATATATACGATATCCAACAGTAACATATCATCTGGCCCAGGAAGATATCTAAAATGCAAACTTGTAAATCCTAAAATGAAGTCCAAACTATGAATGAAATTTTAGAAATTATAACAACATAAACACATTGTGATTCACTCTATTATGCCAATAGAGCAAATAACTCCCAATCTAGAATTTCAATGGCCACAATTGTGGTACGAGGTCCAAATGTAGGTGACGTTGAGCTCAAAAAACCAAATAACTTGGCAAATTACATAATTTCACAAAAAACTATTACATAACTAATTGGGATCATAAATTCCGTACAAGTTGATATAAAATCATGTCACGAATGTGATTCATTCTGGTTGAAGATGTCGCAGCAACATTGGACGAGGAAGCCATATCGTCTACAGTATTATTATCTTCATAAGCTACATTGGCACTTTCTGCTGCGCTGAAATTAACATCACTCTGAGAATTTCTCGTAATAAAGTTATGAATGGCCATAGTTGCCACAACTAAGTGGACTTGCGTTTGGTAGGTGTATTTGCGCATTTTTTGCAATAATTCGAATATATTTTTCCACACACCAAAAGTGCTTTCAATAGTTGACCTCAAACTGGAATGATAGTAATTGAAGGTCTCTTTCATGGTTCATTAACTCGGCCCGGACCGGCCGGTTCAGACCGGAACCCGGCGAACCGGCCACCTCTCCAGTCCGGTTCAACTAGTTAACCGCTACTGTTCTGACTCGGATTAACCCGGTACGAATCGGAACGACCCGGTACTGACTCGGCTGACCCGCCGAGTTGTGCGAGTCGGCCGAGTTAAAATTTTTTAACTCTAGCAAATGAAACAACGCTACTTTTTTTTTTTTGATAATTCAAAACGAAGCCAAACTCAGTCGCCTCATGCCCTCACCTCTTCTCTTTCTCTCATAGCTACCTAGGTAACTTCTATACTTTCTTGAAAATTACTACGCTCCGGAAAGAAGAAGAAGAAAGGACAAGGAGAGGAAGAGCGAGGAAATAATAGATAATGATATATTATAAAATTCTTACACAAAATCCTGTAAAATCATGGTAATAAAGTGGAGGCAAGAAACCTTTTAGAACAAAAATTGCAGAGCTCAGAAGAAGGAGCCACGAGAGATGTGATCGGAAAACAGAGAGAGAATGACTATTGCTTAAATTCAAAATGATGAGAAGGAAGAAGATGGTCACTCCTCTGTATGACGTGACTGATGGATGGTGGGAGCAGCAGATCACGTGATGCCTTGGAGAAAGCACAATATAATATTGCAATTTCTTTACCGATTATTATAATATATAATATATATGTGTATTAGTTTTATTATATAATGAAATACTTTCAGATAATTTTTTTGCCAGCGGGATACTTTTAGATATAAGTTTTATTTAAATAATTTTATATTTGAAATTTGAACATTTTTACCTATTTTAAGTAAATTATAATATTTTAATTATCACCGGTTTGACTCCGGTCTGACTCCGATCTAACCCACTGACCCTTAAACCACTACCTCGTCCAGTTCACTCACCGGTCCGAGTTTTAAGACCTTGGTCTCTTTAGTATTTGCCAAACCAGGTCGACGCTGAAATTCTGCCAGGTGATAACGCTGACATCTGTAGGGACCAAGATACCCAACTGGTGTGGGATATCCAGCATAGACTAAGTAATATTTTCCTAATAAATGTCTCAAATTATTTTGAAGCTGTTATATTAAGCAAAGTGCACACAGAAAGTAATTAAATTGAATGGGACGAAAATATACCTGCAGGTGGATGAGGGAAATTCTGAGCTGGATTTGAGACAGCAGCTTCAAACACAAGAGCGTCATGTGTAGAACCTTCCCAACCCGCCAACATGAACGTAAAACACATATCCCAATCGCATACAGCCATTACGTTCTGTGTTGTATATCCTTTTCTCCCGATATATCTTTCCCGGTTGGGACTAGTGATCACATACTTGATGTGAATTCCATCTATGGCTCCAATGGCATCCTTAAAGTAGGGATAATAGCGAGGATCGTCGAGGATTTTTGGGTGGCATCCTTTGAATTCGGGATCAGAGGGTTTGATATATTCTCGAGCTAGGCTAATACAAGCCTGTAGTACCATGTGCAATAGCCGACTGACAGTTTCCCTTGAATGCTGAAACAACTCTTGGACCATCCTATTACCGACACCATAGCCAACTGTGAGCAAAAACATCGCAACCATTTCTTCGACTCCGATATTCTTAGAATCTCGTAACCCATGTTCGACCAATTTACTGCACAACCGGTAGAATACATGTTTTTCAACTCTAAACATGTCATGACATTGTGTTTCATGCTTTGCCAAAATTTCTTGGACAAAGAAATGACCAGATCATGTACTTGTTTTACGAGGTTATTTACATATGAAAGGAACTCAATATTGACACACCAACGTACTTAATTGTTCATACTCTGTTATCTCTTCATCGATAAGAGCTAGTATCCGAGATTCGTCATCTTCTTCCTCTATCCAATTTGCCATTGCAGATGTAACCTGTGCATTGGATCCAAACGTATATAACATAAAGATAATTCAGTCAAAGTTATAATATATGTCATAAAAGGAATGTTGGATTAAAATATACATAATATATATCATAAATTTGCATTGTTGGTCTAGTAAAAACAAAAGAAGAAGCATGCATACAATAAACACTAAACTATTTAGCCATAAAGTTCAGATCAGGATGGTGTCATCCAATGAAAACCATATCGATAGTTAAGAACATAATCCATAGCGACTCAATCAAGGGTCGTAACCATATAACGCAGTCACGCAATCAAGCAATCCTTGTTCAGCTTAACAAGTGAGAAAAACGTGTCCCGACTAGTCTTGTCCATGATCAGCCTGATACAGTGGACTTGAAAGTCCTCATCTTCTTGCACTTCTTCTAGCTCAAGCAGGTTTGCAATAGCGGCATCAACACTCCTTGCTTGAATCTCGCTGATAGTTGCAGATCTACTCTTCGATGCTTCTGCTATGACACTAACCGCATCCGCAATCTGCTTTGCTGCTGGGATCTTTTGCTTCTTTTTCTTCCCGGAGTGATCAAATCGTTTCCGCTTTCCCTAACTTCCGAAATTGGCTGGAACAGATGATGCGCCTGGATCAGAGGGAGGGGTTTGGGTTGATAACCCAACGCTCGCTAGTTCATCTGTCACCCCTGTGCTAATTGCTGGGTCAACTCCAAAATTCTCGTCCTTGCTGTCCCTTGAACCTTCTTCCTTGTCTATAGTAGGTCGGTACACATCTTCTTCCTCTGCATCCTGTGTCTGTGTCTCTATAAATGACGGATTAAAACCATCCTCGCCTGTTGCCACGACGTCTTTGAATATAAGCCTCAATTCTCTTTCGTTCTTGAGGGCTGAACGGCGAAACTTTCTATACGCCGAATTCTCCTGCATACAGACAATTAACAAAACCATTAGCTATATTACAAAAGATGATTGAGGCAACTGAATTATTATTTTGCAACATTATAAGTTTCAGTAGGTATTACTAACCTGACATTTGCGCTGCCACCACTCGGCCAAAGCAACGACATTTCTGGTTCCAAGCTCTTGGCCCACACCGGTCTCTTTTATTAACGCATCACAAGTCCTTAAATTCTTCCTTAATATATCAAACTTATTTTTTAACTGTTTCTTCTCATACGCTTTCCCAGTTTTCTCGTTGAATGTAGCAATAATAGCTTCCCAACCATCTTTCGAAAAAGACAGCCCTCATCGTTCTTTTTTTAAGATTTGGTCAACCATGGCGTAGACAAATATCTCAGTGGACGCATCATCCCATAACGCTCTGTCATTCATCTTTCTATGGACAAGTTTCACTTTACAGTGTAGACTATGAACATATGTCACTTATAGCATTTTCATGAAGCAACCATGCAAGAGAAGCAATAGAAGTAATGGCATCTAAAAGCAATACAAAGTTTGACACCTCCGTCTAAAAGAACATGAAATACAAATGGGCATGCATCAAATTCATTGTTACTTAGACTTTTAGGGAGATGTTAATTTTGTCTTCTCCCACTAACTTGTCAAAAGCATGACTAACAAATCTGTTTGGGACACACACAAGTGTAGAAGCAAGGCAAACTAAAAGTGTAATAGGAAAGAAGTGAGATCAATAGCATTTTTACCATATATGATATTGTGACAATTGTTGGCTAAGTTAACATGAATATCATTTTCAACCAGCTGCCTCTTCCATATAAACCTTAACTCTAAATTTTCAAAATCATTTCATACCGTAAAAGTACATTGATCAAACATTGAATCTATTCCAATTAACTCATTTAAAAAGATTCAAA
Organism: Inga leiocalycina; assembly: GCA_963242795.1. Lineage (NCBI taxonomy): Eukaryota > Viridiplantae > Streptophyta > Magnoliopsida > Fabales > Fabaceae > Inga > Inga leiocalycina. Next base: position 13,089,640 of record OY725321.1, read on the forward strand.
TACTAATAGTTGAAACTTGTTGGAGTTTGAAACCGTCCATAAATCCTAACTTTCAAAATTTTATATAAGAACCGTTCATAACATCACAGAAGATTGGAAACAATCCCCCAACCAGTTCAACTCCATATCCAAGTTATGAATTCAAGTATTACATAAATGTGGATGACATATAGAAGAATCAATATTATGCAAACTTCAGCCAACATAACTACATAATTCTGCAAAATACTTTTTTCCCTTTTTCTGAAACATAAAGACAATGCATATTTATATCCTAACCAACTCCCCTAAAGATTAACTTCAGCTGATGGCAAAAAAAAAAAAAAAAACTTCAGCCAACATAACTACATAACTGCTAGTTGTCCACTACTTCCTACCACTAGACCACTACTTGATAAATGACTCCACTTTAACAGAACATGATGTAAAACAGAACATAATGTAAATGCCACGTCTGAACTACGACCTAACAACACATCCCATTTTCTAATGTTTCCTTCTACTATAGACCAGTAAAGGACGTGGGTTCCTATCAATTTTCTTCAACTGAAAAAATGAGTTATAATGTTAATGTAAAAAATTTAAAACACACACACACACACACACTACATCGGCAAGCAGAGGTAGAGCTTCTTCAGAGTATTGAAGCAGAGCAAGCAACCAGTTATACTACAGATCGAACGAAAAAGGGAAAAGAAACAGAGGCTTCAATCGGCTAATGATATCACAGTTAAACGTCAATCCGCAAGAAGAGGATTCTGACTTATTTATAATTGGGAAGCAGAGCAAGCAATGCATTCGTCTACAGATCGAACGAAACAGGGAAAAGAAACAGAGGCTGCAATCGGCAACTTCAGGAACCAATGCCATTATCACAAAAAACAAAAAACATAACACACATAGCCACCACCAGCAAATACAGATCGGCTTTCGTTTAGAGCAAGTTGTGAAGCTTACCTTGCAAATGCGGGGAGGAACTGATAGCAAGGCGCAGACCAAACTCACCGACGGACGACCGGAGGAGAACTTTGCAACACCACCATCTACATTGGCCGAAAATGCCGAGAAACAACAGATCCACCACCGTGTGTGAACAAACTGGCCGACCTAACACCGCAAGACACCGTCGTACCTCACCTCCACCAACGGTCCTCCTTAGACTGCAAATCGGAAGCTCACCGCTAACTCCAACGACCAGCCACACCACTGCAACCACTAGACTCGGCTTCAACTGCACCAACACCACAGCTTCACCATGTTCCGGACGTCGAGCGAGAGAGGGATGAGCTTTGGAGATCCGGAGAATGGTTTGCTCGGAAAAGTGAAGAGAGGAGGGGGAGAACTGATGCAGTGGCGGGGCATTAAATGCTTATAATAATGGTTATAATTGTAGGCCAAAAAAATGCATATGCTTTTCAAAAATAAGCCTCAACTTCGGGCTTATGAATAAGCTGAATTAGTTGGACTTTCTTTTATTAAAAAAACGCTGAACCAAACACTTACAAAACAGGTTACAGATTTATTTGGGCTTTTTGTGCTGAAAACAGGCTTATTAGGCTCCTTAAGTGATCCCAAACACTCCCTTGGTGGGAAGTAAATAAGAGAAAAGTTGTTGAAAGGATATATAAAAGCAGGTATCTGACATAAATATATAAATTTAATAAACTTAATTATAAATTAATTTTTTTACCAGTAATTATAAATTCATTTTGATGAATGTATTGTAATAAATTAAAATAATCTATTATGATTTATTTAGTATCCAGTTGTGATAATATTTTTACGCATAAAAAATAATTAAGTGAAGAGGCCTTTTTATATAACTTTTTATATAACATACAATATTATAATCATATAGCGTTTGGACTAATTGGCTATGAGTTGTCAGTTTCTAATAACGCTACATATAAGTTGATTAACAAAAAAACCAAGGGGTTAAACCTACTTTTAATCCTTATAATTTACTACGATTTGGATTTTGATCCTTGGAGTTGTGATTTTGGTCCATTAAGTTTTCTTCATTAATACAGTTAATCCCTATAATTGTAAAAGAACCTAGATCCAAAGTTAACCGCATTAATTTTACTGATGTGTCACTGACTCTGTTACTTTTGATGACATGGCTATATGACTGGACAAGATAACATGCATATAATGCATTTATAAGTTGGTGAGCTGGATACATAATTTTAAAATAAAAAATGAAACAGATCCGAAACCCCAGATCGTGTGACCCAGTATCAACTCTTCAATGGCGCAACCGCGCAAGTCAATTTCCGGCGGAGAACGGCGAATGCGAGGAGGACTGCGCTTTACTGGGTCTTGTTTTTGATGATGGCGACAAAGAGCTTTAGCTTCTCCTTAGATTTTCGACGGCAAAACAAAATTGCAACGGTGGTGGGATCTGAGATCTGAGTTCTGAGATGATGAGATCGACGAGAACGCGACGAAAACAGTGGAGGACGGAGAAGGTGACGGAGGACTGCGCTTCACTCCTTGATCTTGTTATTATGACGGCGACGTAGAGCTTCTTTATCTTCTCCTAAGATCTGGGACGGCAAATTAAAACGGTAAGGGCGGCGAGGATAGAGATCTGAGACAATAAAATCGACGGCTGAGATGACGAGCCATAGCTTCTGACTATCGCTCCTTCTCGATTTTTATCTTCAATGGGTGATGGGTTCAATTCAGATTTGCTTTTAAAATTTTTTTTATTTGTTAATCTGGTGAATGTTCAATGATGGTTCCAGTTTGTGATTTTTATTTTTGTTTGAAATCTGGACGTGGTTTTGATTCAGAACATGAGTGCACAATAAAAATCCTGATTCAGAACATTTGATTTTTGTTTGAAATCTGGATGTGGTTCCCCACGATTATTTGTTTGAGATTGTAGACCGTTCACGGTGGAAGGGGGAGGAGCTGGGGAAGAATTTTTCGAGATTAATGACGAGCGACACGGCGGTGAAGCTTCTTCAACCTCCATCCATCGTCCCCTTCCCTCTTCAATCTTCTTCATCGACGTTGCATCCATCGCCCCCTTCTTCTTCAGTCTTCTTCCCGGTGGTGCGATTGGGGTTCCGATCTGTTTCTCTCCTTTTTTTTTTGTTTTAAATGACATATTTATCCAGCCCACCAACTTATAAATGCATTATTTACCTGTCATCCTGGGTATGTTTGTTTTAGCGATTCGATTGCTTATAAGTTGCTTTTTAATAGTGATTTACGGTATACGAAGTAAGTATGTGAGAGGAGTTGTGTCTCGATTTACGTAAAAAGCAACTTATAAGCAAATTTAAGCTCAAACAAATATGCTTCTGGTCTCCTGGACAAACATCTAACTATGTCGGCTATGTCGGGAAAATTAACGGAGTTTGCAACACATTTGCAAAATTAGCGCATGTTTGGATTAGTGGTAGAAAAGTAATTTTTTCTGTTCTCTGACTTTTTTAAAAGTTAGATAAAAAAAAGTCAGAATGTAGATGTGATTTTTGTTTGGATTAATGGTAGAAAAAGTGACTTTTTTTCTAACCTTAAACGTGTTTGGATTGATGTTTGAAAAACCCGTTTAGATGAAAAATGACTGAAATGAGCATGAATCTTATTGGATACTCCATGTATGTATTAGTTGTATATATTGTGATAATTGAAATGAAAAAATATAAATAAAATTTGATAAAATAATATAAGTTCAATTATTATTGAGAAAAGAAAAAAGAAAAATTGACACTAAGTACAAGGATAAATAATATTATCAAGTTCAGGAGAAATGACTCATAAGATTTATAAGCCGAGGCATAGATGAAGAAACCACAGCACAGCACCCATACGCATACTAAGCTTTGGAACTCAAGCCTCGATCCAAGAACTTCAACCACTCATGGGCTCGGTCACAGCTAAACCAAAGAGGAGATGACATGTGTATTTTGAAGGTGTTGGTGATGGAGACCGATTGTTGTATGTGCGTGAGTTGGAGATCAATGAGAAGAAAAGGATTGGAAATTGAGTGAAGGAATTGGACGAATGGAGGAGGTGAATGGAATGTGTCGGCTTCCTCAATGGAATGAAGAATAGAAAGTTAAATACATATAACTTTCTGTACAAAAACACTAGAAGAAACATGGGATCTAGCTGCGGTCCACTGTCAGTCCTTTTTTCCCAAACTACACCGTTTTGGTGTAATTTGGGGGAGGAGGGTGAGTTTTTTTTTTTAAAATTGTATTAAGTTTTTTGAAGTATTTTTTTTGGATGTATCTAATATCTTAAAATATTTTTTAAGTAATATGTAGTATCCTAAAATATTTTTTAGTACTTTTACCCCCTTAAAATATTTTTTTAGTTGTACTTAGTGTGTTAGCAGACTGATTGCAATTTAACTCTTAATGTATTTTAAAGAGTTAAAAGCACCAAAAAATATTTTAACGGGTTAAAAACACCAAAAAAATATTTTAAAGTGATTTTTGGAACTGAAAAAGTATATTAAGGGTTAAATTGCAATCAGTCTGCTAACACACAGGGTACAATTGAAAAAAAATTTTAAGGGGTAAAAATACTAAAAACTATTTTAAGATACTACATGTTACTTAAAAAATATTTTAAGATACTAGATACATCCAAAAAAATACTTCAAAATACTTGATACTATTTAAAAAAAAACTCACCCCCTCCCCCAAACTACACCAAAACGGTGTAGTTTGGGAGAAAAGGATTGGCAGTGGACCGCAGCCAGATCCAGAAACATGAGCAAAAGGGAAACAGATATATATATATATATTTTTTTTATCATCAATGGAACTTCAAGAAAGAAAGAAAAATGTCAAAGAACAGCACCCATACGCATAGATATATATATATATATATATCCCTTTCTTCCACAAACCATGCTAACAAAGCCTCAGAGCTCAGATCAATAATTTAATATAGGGATGAAGAAAATAATGACTTCACCTCAGAGGGAGACACAGAGGGTAGCCAATCAACAGCAAGCACCAAAAGTTGTGTATATTTCGGCTTCAAACCGTGAACCCACGATAATTGCTCCATAATAATAATTGATTTTTGCCATGCCGCTATGAAAAAGCTCAAACTTTTGAGCTTCTAATCTTAACCAACGATATCTATAAAAACTCAGTAAAATAATCATGAACCCAAACAGGATCACTGACGCTCATCGAGCTTTTTTTCCCTTATCGCGCGTTTTTCCTTCTTTACCGCTTTGCCAAACACCCTTAATGTCATTTAGGTTCTTTTAAAACTATAGGGACTAACTGTTTTAACATAGAAAATTTGAGAGACCAAAATTTGACAAGCTGGCCCATTTTTCCAGCTTAGGGTTCAAAATTAAATAAGGATTATATATAAGTAAATATAAGATTATTGATTACTAAGTAATATAAATGACATGCAAATGCAATAAAAACAAGAGGAAATTAGTTTTGAGTTTTACAAATTAATAACTAAAAGGGTAATGCAATTTAATTAAAAGCTAAACTTTTATTTTTTGTCTTTTCTATAAAAATGATGTAGGAGTGAATGTAATTGGATTTGAAAATATGAATGTTAGATACTCTTGGTAACGAAGAAAGTGACTATCCTTACTTAAAAAGATTATGGGAGTTAAAATTTATTAAGTCTTAAGAAAAAATCTAAGATAATACTTGAATACAATATTCTCAATTAATAATAGAGGTTCAACATACATATTTGAATTGACGACATTATGATATATTAAATCAACTCCTTATTTATTGAATCAATATGTGTCATGGGTTTTCTAATAAGGTATGCCTAACTAAAAAAGTGTCATCATATATGAAATTACAAATGTTCTCAACTCCGACTAAATAATCAACATTATTGTAATTAGAATTGTCACTAACTATGAAGATAATAGCAGTGGAACTTTTGCAAGATTTCATTTAAAAATTTGGGTTAATTTAATATTAAATCACTCTTAACATAATAATTCAAACATGGATTAATTGGCCAATGAAAAGTTACCCCTTTATCACTTGTTTTTCCGAATATAAATGATTTCTCAGAAAAAGATGATTTACTGTGGTCTTATTTTTAATTTGTTGGAACTGAAGAATTAATAACAATAACGTTCTGAACGAGTGTTCAATTATGAAAAATGTAGCTTTTTAATTTTTTTTTTTACAAGAATATGAACATATATAATTAATTGCAGTCATAGTGACAAAAGTGAATTTCCTTTTGAAAAAAAATGCAGGGATTGCGTGATTATGATTCTAACCATGTCACAAAATTCCTTCTTTGATGTTGATCACCTTCATGGAATTGGTAAATATGATCAGAAAAAGCCACCATCTCAGTTTATAAAATGCAGATATAAAGCAAGTTTGCTTGATGACCTTGTTCTGATATAAATCACCATCAAAACACTAATTTAAATCATATACAATAATTTAACGATGGAAAACTTTCACCACCTCCTCCTCTTCCTCCGTTATCGCCGCCTCCCGCCCACTTCCACCGCCGCCACCACCCGCCCGCCGCCACCACCACCGCCACCACATGCCCGCCGCCCTCCCACCGCCACCACCACTACCTCCTCCTTTGCCGCCACCCTCATCGTTGCTGCCGACTCTTAACAATTTTTTGTACAAAGATTGGATTAAGGGTAAAATAGACTTTGTGCAATGTATTAATTTTAAATAATTGTTAAAAGATTAACTCATTACACATTACTTAAAAATCAAACCAAACACTTCCCCAATAATTAATATTGCATTGCATTGCACTATACTACAAGGTGTAATGGGATAGAACCAAACGGGCCCTTAGTTTCTTTGCTGATTGTGGCATTATGAGGTGTTGTAGTCTTTTTTTTTTCCTCAAACACAAATTTAATTTAGTTAACAAAAATTTATCAGATCTATGAATCTTGGAATAATTGAAGATATTTTCAAAATGGGCAAAGAAGCAAAAATGCCCATGATCATTTGCAAAAGGAGCAACAGGCACCATGTAAAAAATTTTGGTTCAGAAATGCCTATGTACATAACAAAATGGATCATAAATGCCCATGATCAAAAATTGAGGTGTCGATGCTGGATGAACAGACCGATTCGGAGTGATTTCTGGATTTTGAGGTGATTTTTGGCCCTTAGAGTAAAATCAGACTGAAACACTACTTTATTTTGATTGAGAAAGTGAGCTTCTGGATATTTTTCTTCATACCTCGCAACTTGAAAGAAGCCTCTCATTCCATGGGTAACATAGGAAGTAGCAGCGCTAACGGCCGTCAGAGAAGCAAGAGCAGACAGAGTCATCCGCCGCCACTGCCGGCGGTTAGGCCGCAGCCAGAAATCACTCCGAATCGGTCTGTTCATCCAGCATCGACACCTCAATTTTTGATCATGGGCATTTATGATCCATTTTGTTATGTACATAGGCATTTCTGAACCAAAATTTTTTACATGGTGCCTGTTGCTCCTTTTACAAATGATCATGGGCATTTTTGCTCCTTTGCCCTTTCAAAATTAAGGAGCAATATTTGTTTAAGTTAACAACACTTTTTTTTGCCATCATTTATAACACTTGTTTACATGATCTGCTAGTCAATAGACGTGTGCGCGGGTATGCATTAATTCCTTAATTAGTCACCAATTTTAATTTGTTCAACTTAATTTCATGCATTTTTGAATTAAAAAAAAAAGGTTAATATCATTATTATATTGGTCTTTATGGTTTCATCAAATTCTGGTTTATAATTTAGTAAGTATTTGATCTGAGTTTTTTGTAGTGATTTTGTTTTTTTAAAATGAAGGAATAAGTTCAAGTACATGGACCAAAATTAAAACTCATTAATTTTATATTTAGATGGAGAGAAAGTGAGGAAAAAAATAGGAGGAGGGAATATCAGATTATTTTTCTCCTTCATGAAAAAAAAAACAGCTAGATTTTTCTTTTTGAAAACACCCAAATTAAAACCCTAGCCATATCAAACACGCACCATCAGCTAAACGTTTCTAAATCCAACCCTAGCCACTCTCTTGTCTCTCTGTACACATTCCCTTCGCACTCTCGATCCCTAGCCACACTGTCACCGTTCAAATTGATCCTCTCCTCAGACGCACCTTGCTACCATGATCTACTAATCAATAGACTTATATGCGGGTATGCATTAATTCCTTAATTAGACACCGATTTTAATTTTGGGAAAACGATCCAAAAAGAACTTTAAATATACTAAAAGACAAAAAAGTGTTAGAAGATTTGGAAATATCACATAAGTGATAGCACTTGTCAGGGATTTACAATTTCAGGGTGAAATTTACCATTTTACCCTTACTTATATTTTTAGTAAAATAATTAAAATCCCTCCGGCGGAGGCCCACGGCCAGCCGGCCACCTCACGGCAGCGGCCGGAGGGGGCTCCGGCAAGGGAATATTCCGTCCCCATCGAAATATTCCCCAAGCTTTGGGAAAATAATCCCAAAGCTTTGCTGGGGGGTTCGAACCCCCCACTTGTGGTAGGTGCATGACCACTGGGCTAAGGAAGCCCATAAGTAATTATACTGTAAAAGAAAAATATATAGTAAACTTTAATTTTTAACTAAACCAACCAACAAGTTCAGATAAGGAATTGGTAGATTGATAAACGAAATTAACAACCTCATATAAGAATTTCACAACTTTCATTTTTTAAGCAAAAAATACACTTACTCTCTCAGACCATTCACTATTTTAGATAAGAAATTCCCAAATTGACGAATTAACAAATTGAGATAAGGATTTCGCAACTTTTGTTTCCCGAGTTCTAAAATAAATTAAAATGTTCAACAAAATTTTAATATAATATAATATAATCTAAAAGTAAACCAAAAAATTTAAAATAAAAATATAGTATAATTAAGATATTACCATGAATCTAAAATAAAATTAAAATCTTTATCAGATAAGGTTACAAAGATAAAAATTCGCAAGCTTACGAATTCACAACCTTAGATAAAAATTCGTAACCTTTAATAAAATTATATGTTAAATAATTAATAAGCTCAGATAAGGTTACGAATTTTTACTTAAGAACTCGAGTTTTTTATTTATGGCTCTCACTTTGTTTCATCGTTTATTCCTCACTCTGTTTCAGAAAAAGAAAATAGGGGAGAAACAGGAATTGGACTTCGAGTGCGTGTGAAGTGGTATTTTAAACGGACGAACTCAAGTTTTTTATTTAAAGTTCTTTTTGGGTTATTTTCCCTTTAATTTTTCTAGCTTAATTTCATGCATTTTCAAATTTAAAAAAGTTAACATCATTGTTAGCCTTTATAGTTTGCTCAAATTTTGCTCCTTGTAGTTTTGCAAGAATTTGATCTACGTTTTTTTTTCCCGAGTGATTTTGTTTTGTTTTTTGAATGAAGGAATAAGTTTAAGTAGATGGACTGAAATTAAAACTCATTAATCTTATGTTTCGATGAAGAGAAAAGTGAGGAGAAAATAGAAAAAGGAATACTATATGTGAAAACTTCTTAAAATGATAAAAATTTTTTACTATTTATGGGAGTTTTCTCCTGTAGTTTTCTTTCTCCCTAACTTTCTATTCATCCAAATATAGGGCAAAAGTATTGTGACTAGTTGTCAAGCTCAGCAAAATTTTTTATCTTTATTTTTGCCAACAAATTTATTATCAAATTATAGAGACTAAATTAAAATTCAATCAAGTTATAATTACTAATAAAATATAAATTCATTAAAAATGGATAAAGATACACGTTAGGTAAGGCTTAAGTTGCATTTAGAATTTAGAAATAGTATAAAAAAAGTTCCATTTAGAAATTAAATATTTTATGTAAAATGTTAGTTGTGAGAAAACAATTTATTGTGAAAAATAAAATATTTAAAGCAAAAGAAATTTGATATTGATATACCGCTTAAATTTTTCTTGAAATTTCTTGAAATATCAATAGGCAGGATTCAACTTTGGAGCGTTCTACTATTTTGAATTTTGAAGGTAAAAAAAACGAAGAAGAAAAAACCTTCCACAGTTTCACGCCACTATTTCCAACGGTCAGATTATTCTCAGGACAATTACATTTAAATCCCACATAAGAAAAAAAAAATGATCCTTCAAGTTATTAATAGCTAGTCGAGAGATATTCATTAACAAGTTGATGGATATTTATTAAAAATTTTAAAAACTATTTTTTCATTTTTTATTATACGAGACTTAAATATAATTGTCTCATTATTCATCTCCTCCGTGAGGGGGAAAAAACGGCTAGATTTTTCTTCTTTATTAAAAAAGGAACGATTTTGGGTTGCGTAAGGAGCCCAAACCAAAATAAAATCAAAACCCTAGACCCTAGCCATATCCTCTTATCAAACAGGCTCCAACCCTCGCGATCCCTAACCACACCGTTACTATTCAAATTGACCCTCACCTCAGATGCACTTTACTCTCTTCTACATCCCCAACCCTAGCCAGTAGCCACCGGAGCGATCCCAACGATGGTGCAGGGGAGGAAGTGGCGACGTAAGAACGGAAAGGAAGCTCCGGTGGCTTGCACGGCCTGCTGCATCTTCTTTCTCTTTTCACGGTGTTCACTCCTCTTCTCCCTGCCATGGTTTCTCTTGTTCCCCTTTTATTTTCGTTTTTCCACTTCACATCCCTAGTATTTTTATTTTGTTATTTCTGTACTGGTTTTTGTAAAGTTGAAAAGCTTCTATTCCTTATTGGAGGGAGGACAGAGCCTTCCTTGCCTTTTACTTGTCTGTTATGTAAATTCATATTTGGTTTGCTGTTTTTACTGTGTGATTGCTGTATTTTCTGTGATTTCTCCCCTTGTATTTTCGATTTTCCATTTTACATCCCTAGTATTTTTCTTTTGCTATTTCTGTATGTTGTATTGTTTGCATCTTTAACTTGGAAATCAATATTTAATAATAGTATACTTATTTTTTTGGATTTGAAAAGAAATTTGTAATTTCAAAATGTCTTGAATTTTTTTTTTTTTTTGAAGAATCAATATCCTATTTTTATGGTTTACCAAACACCATTGTTTTTAATTACCCTTTTGGCAATTTTTTTAATTACCCTATTTAATTAATTTTATTTCAATTTGCAGTTTTAAATTTTGATTTGCTATGAAGATTTATAGTCTTATTTTTTTCAATGATGATCCGTAAAATCTGGAATCTTGAACCCATTCAGGTTTTGTTTTAAATTTGATTTGGAGGATCTGCAATTTTATGTTCTATTTTGTTATTGTTTCAAATATGATTTGAAAGGAATTTGCAAATTTGATTTGACTGTCAATCATCTTCTTGTTCAAAATTTAATTTGAAATTCAATATTCAACATGTTACTATTATTTTGAATATATTTAACTTGATTTGAAAAAGAGGTTGCAATTCAATTTTTTTGGGTTTATTTGAAGATTTGAATTTCAATTTGGTTTGAAACGAAACTGCTATTTAAAGTTGTTCTGAATTATACTTGACGACCCTTTATCTTTTATTATTATCGTTTGAAAATCTGTATCTAATACTAATATTTTAAACTTCTTTGATTCCTTTATTTAATTTGTAGTAAGCTTTGTCGACTCATCTTGTGTCAAATTCAATTTGATTCGAAAAACAACAAAGTTATAGCTTAAAATTGTTTTAATTTTGATGTCAAGATCCATTGTTTTCTTGTTTTATTTAACTTTAAAATCAGTATTTAATAGCTTGCTTAGTTTATTTGATTTGAAAAAAATTGTAATTTCAAATTGTGATTTGAAGATTCTTTTTTTTTTTTTTTCAATCAGTGATTTGAAGATTCAATGCCCTACTTTTACAGTTTTTTACTTATGTTGATTGATTTGAAAAATCCGAAAATGAATAGAAATTTTTTATAGTTTTCCAATGTTTTTAATGAGCCTATTTAATTTTATTTCAAACTTATTTGTAGTTTTAAATTTTGATTTGCTTGATTTATTGTCGTATTATTTGCAGTTTTAAAATAAGCATAACCAATAAAATTTTTAAAATAAATTTAAATTTAAAATTTGCAATTACTGTGTTTGAACAAATTACAATTTTAAAATGTTTTAAATTTGATTTTGATTCTCCATTGCCTTCTAGTTTGAAATTTAATTTGATTTTATTACTGTGTTTAAACTATAAGTAAGCTATTAGTTCTTAAAATAAGTTTAAATTTGCAATTACTTTGTTGAAACAAATTACAAATTTAAAATGTTTTAAATTTGATCTGATTGTCCTGTCCTTCTAGATTGAAATTTAATTTGAAAATCAATATTTCAAACTTACTTTACTACTTTTTAGATATGAAAAATGTTTGCAATTTAACTTTTGTAGATTTTAAGATTTATTTGAAGATTCACTGTTAATCGTGATGCCCGGGTCAAAGAAGCGAGTTAGTTTCAAATGTTGCAGGTATTGATTTGATTTCAGATTCAGATTTTATTTCTGTCTATTGTTTCATTTCTAAAATTTTCCATTTTAAATTCCTAGTACTTTTCTTTCGTTATTTCTGTACTGGTTGCTGAAAAGCTTCGGTTACTTGGTCTGAGGGGGAGTGAGGTACGGAGCCCTCCTTTGTGTTTTACTTATCTGTTGTGTAATTTCATATTCGGTTTGTTGCTTTTAGGGGTGACTGTATTTGATGTGATTTCTCCTGTTCCCCTTGTATTTTTGTTTTTGTATTTTGCATTCCCAGTAATTTTCTTGTTTGCGATTTCTATATGTTGTATTGTTGTGCATCTTTCCTTGGGGAAGAGGACTGAGCCTTCCTTGCTGTTATGTAATTTCATATTTCATTTGTTGTTTTTGGGGTGTAATTTTTGTATTTAGTGTAATTTCTCCTGTTCTCCTTTTATTTTCGTTTTTACATTTTAAAACCTTGTAATTTTCTTGTTTGCTATTTTTGTATTGATCGTTTATTGATTGTTGTCTGCTATGTAATTTCATATTTGATGTGCTGTATTTATTGTGATTACTGTGCCTTTTACTTTCTTTTTGAAAGTTTGGGTGTGTTAGTTTCTAGTCTAGTATGTGCTCTTGCTCTTTGGTGTGTGTTTGTTTGTGTCCTTGTGGGACCCTCCCTTAGTGTGTGAGATTGATTGTGACTCTGAGTATGAGTGAACCTTGTGAAATTTTGCAGAATATAATTGTGGTTATGGTGTGTTTCTTTATATGAATTTCTCTTTAGCTTGTATTCTCTATTTGATCATTGATGCCTTACCTCAAAAGAGAGGCTTTTTTCACATCAGTTGACAAGTCATCCATCACTGGTACATCGTGGTGCCCAATACAAACAAGCGAGGCATTTTCAAATGGTGCATGTATTATTTTGATTTCAGATTCAGATTTATTTCTGTGTATTGTCTCTCTCTGTTTTTTTTTCCAATCAGTAATGCGTTTGGAAGAGCTTATATCTGGGAAATAAGTCCTTTATTACGCAAGTCGAGATAAAACTCCTCTCATATACTTACTTCGTATACCGTGAATCACAAATTATAAACACTTATTGCTCAAAAAATAAGTTATTCCAAACAAGCATCTCTCTTTTAAATGTGCTTCTATGTCCTATATATGTTTATATGATATATCAATGCAATCATAGGATCTTATCTGTCTAAAGAGCTTTATTATTTTCCACTTAGTTATGGCATGATTTGGCTAGATTAATAATTAAACTGTGCATGCCATTCACTTATTGTTATTACCTACAAGCATGCCATTCACTTTCCAAAGGGTTTTTTTTTTTTTTTTTACTTTTCGGATTTTCTTTTTCTCGCCCATTGCGTGATAATCCCTTCTAAAGGTGTTCCATGATTTTGGCTTCACTAGATCATTTGATAACTAATTTTAAATGAGAAATTTTTGTGTGCACTGAGTGCACCATATAACTTATGCATTGGCCAATAAAATTATGACGGGTCATGTACTTTCATATTATGTGGCATTTCAATTTTTTTTTTCTTGAAACAATGGCTTCTTTCTCTCGTCTCTTCCCTATGCAAATTTTTTGTATATATTACGCACTGATTACACATAGACAAAAAAATTTTATATCCATTTAAGATGAATTGAACCTTGTCCGTTTGACAATAAAATTTGGAAACAGATGTTGTAATCAAAATTTCCATCCTTTTGCCACTAGCTTAAAAAAAAAATACTGCTTCTAGTCTTAAATATAAGACTCATTTGATTTTTTTATGGAAATTAAGGAAGCTAATTAAATTACTTTCAAGTTATTATATTTATTAGTTTTTCTCCAAACTAATTTGTCTCACTTATAAACTAACACACACATAAAATTTAATCAAACACAATATATGATATGATTAAGTAATTTATTTAGCTTCATTAATCACTTTAATAAAAAGCCAATATTTAGGATTTTTGTAGAATAAAAGGGTAATGGAGGTTAAAGTTGGCTTCTATGAGTAATATGTTTATAAGTTATTACTACACAAATCAACTAATAATAAAGGTTCAAACAATCTAAGGTAAGTGCTATATATATAAAATTGTATCATGAGCATATTGAGTTAACTAATCAATAGAATTCATGAGACTTTTAAGAACAAATTAAATGACTTAACGGACATTTTTTTAGTTGTAAATGAGTTAATGTGATATTTTAGATAAGAAAGAATTGAGTATATATATTAATATTGCTGACAACATAAATTGTATTATAGATCATGTTTGACTGTCAAAATAATCTCGATAGGCTTTTTCAATTGCTAGGACAATCTACTATGTATCATCCACCACGCTAATGCAAAAAGGAGTGGCCACAATTCAAAAAGGACACTACAATACATTGTTACCTTATCTTTTTTCTTGCTTCAAATTAAATAGAGTTTCTTGTTTCTCTTGACTTTTGTTTTTCCTTATTTTCTTTGATTTGAGTATGGATGTTCAATACCTATTTTCAAATCATCACATACTTTTATTAATAATTCATTTTGCAATTGAAAGGTACATATAAGTGATAGCGAGGAAAAATATCTTGCATTTATTATTACACTAAAAAGTACATTTTCAATCTTTTATTTTTCTCAACGTGTTCCTTCTATACATTTTCACACTCACTGCTTGTTGACGTGACGAACATCAATACATGCCATGACCCCCCATTCCATTTGTCCTCTGCCTATATAATACATACATTGTTTTGTATTCGCCCCACAATTGTAGAAGTTTCATTGATCTGTATTTGTTTTATTTGTCTCCACTTCTTTGATAATTCAACATTTAGTCTCACTTTCTCCTCCTCGTAAGTGTTTTTTTTTTCAATACTGAAGTTTATGTCGATCGTTGATCCACATGAAAGCTTCCTTTTTCTTTTTAAAGTTTAAAATCTATCACAAATGTACTTTTTTGTATAATAATAAATGCATGATATTTCTCCTCGCTATCACTTAAATGGAGCTTTCAATTGCAAAATGAATTATTAGTATGTAATGATTTGAAAATAAATATTGAACGTTCATACTCAAAGAAAAGAAAGTAGGAAAAACAAAAGTCAAGAGAAACAAGAAACCCTATTTAATTTGAAGCAAGAAAAAAGACGAGGTAACAATGTATTGTAGTTTCCTCTTTGAATTGTGGTAACTCTTTTTTGCATTAGTGTGGTGGGTGATAAAAAGTAGACTGTACTGGTAATGGAAAAAAGCTATAGAGATCATTTTAACAGTCAAATTTGATCTACAACACTGTATTTGTTGTCGGCAATATTAATATATATACTCAATTCTTTCCTGTGTAAAATATCACCTTAACTAATTTACAATAAAAAATATGTTGGCTAAGTCAATTAACTTGTTCTAAAAAGTCTTATGAATTATATTGATTGGTTAACTCAATATGCTCATGGTACGATTTGATATCTATATAGCACTCACCTCAGGTTGTTTGAACCTTTATTATTAATTGATTTGTGTAGTAATAACTGATAAGCATGTTACTCATAGAACCAAATTTTAACCTTCATTACCCTTTCATTTTATTCTAAATATAAAACATAGTTGACTTTTTACTAAAGAATGAGGTTAAATAAGTTACTTAATCATATCATATACTGTGTTTGATTAAATTATATATGTTGCATTCATTGATTTGCTGGAGTATCTAAACATATCATCATCAGCTCCTATGTTTTTGGCAGAAGTTCAAGAAAAGGTTAGGCTTGTCGCTGATCTGCTGTTAGGAATAAGAGTTAGGAATGTTCACATATGAGAAAGGAATAAAACAGTGTGAGTGGTCATAAAACATGAGAAAGAAATGTCTAGTTGAGTGCTTATGCTTACCGTCAGCAACTCGTGCTCTATCATCCAAGTTTTCTGCCTTGCCAGCTCCTCGTCATTTAATCCTCGTTGTTTTACGTGCTCTTATTACTTGCCCTATGCAATGGACCTCACTGGGGTCCCGGGATTGAGGGTCGACCACGACTGAATGAAAACAAAAGGGGGACCAAAGGAATCTGTCTATTCTATGCTTTCAGACTAATAGGTTTCATGTTTCTATTTGAACTTGCTCGACCTATTCAATTGCGTCCTTATAATGGAATCGCCTTTTCTGGTCCAATTGCTATTTTTGTTTCTATATTTCTGATTTATCCACTAGGTCAGTCTGATAGGTTCTTTGCGTCTAGTTTTGGTGTAGCAGCTATATTTTGATTCATACTCTTTTCCCAAGGATTTCATAATTGGACATTGAACCCATTTCATATGATGGGACTTGCTGGTGTATTAGGCGTTGCTCTACTATACGTTATTCATGGTGCTACCATGGAAAAGACTATTTGAAGATGGTGATAGTGCAAATACATTCCGTGGTTTTAACCTAACTCAAGCTGAAGAAACTTATTCAATGGTTACCGCTAACCACTTTTGGTCCCAAATCTTTGGAGTTGCTTTTTCCAGTAAACGTTGGTTACATTTCTTTATGTTATTTGTACCAGTAACCAGTTTATGGATGAGTGCTCTTGGAGTAGTTGATCTAACCCTGAACCTACGTCCCTATGACTTTGTTTCTCAAGAAATTCGTGTAACAAAAGATCTTGAATTTGAGACTTTCTGCACAAAAAATCTTCTCTTAAATGAAGGTATTCATGCTTGGATGGTGGCTCAAGATCAGCCTCATGAAAACCTTATATTCCCTGAGGAGGTTCTACCATGTGGAAACACTATTTAATGGAGCTTTAGCTTTAACTAGTCGTGATCAAGAAACTACCAGTTTCGCTTGGTGGGTCGGGAATGCCCAAACTTATCAATTTATCAGATAAACTACAAGGGGCTTATGTATTCTGGGCCGAGGCAATGAACCTATTTGAAGTGGCTCATTTTATAGAAGAGAAGTCCATGTATAAACAAGGCTTAATCTTACTTCGCCATGTAGCTACTCTAGGTTGGGGGGTAGGTTCTGGTGAGGAAGTTATAGACACCTTTCCATACTTTGTGTTTGGAGTGCTTCACTTAATTTCCTCTGCAGTATTGGGCTTTGGCAGCATTTATCATGCACTCTTGGGACCTGAGACTTTTGAAGAATCTTTTCCATTCTTCGGTTATGTATGGAAAGATAGAAATAAAATGACTACAATTTTAGGTATTCACTTAATCTTGTTAGGTATAAGTGCTTTTCTTCTAGTATTCAAGGCTCTTTATTTTGGGGGTGTATATGATACCTGTAGCTATGAAACAAAAGCTGAGTCAAGCTATTTATACGCATCAAACTCCGGACTGCAATCTCCCTATTTTATTCATCGTGAGTCATCCTCAATGGTATAGTCACAGATCAAGTGTTTGTGAGTTATCTAGTTTCAAGCTATTATTGTATTGGACATTGTTTTGCCTGTCTATCAAACTGAGGGGAACATATCTAAGGGATGTATGCAAAATTGCTATTGTATTGGACATTGTTTTGTTTATGACTTTCATTAATTATATAAATTGTATTAATTAAAAGGTTGGTGATATTTATATTGACTCTACTTCTCTCGCTTATTTGCTCTCTCAAAAATAAGGGCATATTTGAAAAAGAAAGTCTATTTCAGACAAATTTATTATTTTTAACTAATTTTAACAACTTTTTTAAATTACGTAATTCGATTATCGAGCTCTTATAATAAGTAATGTGGTGGGCATAGATAGGGTGCATAATTATGATTTATTCATTATTATATAAACTTTATTTGGATTTCAAGAGTCATTAATGTTTATTTATCAATTTTTTGTTATAATTAATGTTTAAATGCGACTCTTTGGTTGGGGTAAAGAAGAGAAAATTTATTAATTCAAAGTATATTTAATAAGTTAACAATCATTATTTAATTTGTGTGAATTAGTTAAAAGTGCTTTATAATAAAAACCAGATAGGATGCTTTCTCTTATTCTTATTACAAGGCACCAACTACCAATTCTTACAATCCAATAAAAATAGTTAAAATCATTAAAATTGTCCTAAAATTTAAATGATTTTCAATATTACCCTTACCAAATACATTAAAATCAAATATCATATTAATTATTATTCTCTCCCACTACTCTTATTAAATATGGATAGACATGGAAAAATAAATTAAAGGGTTAAAGGTCTTTATTGCCTTGGAAGTATTGCTTCAAGGGCAATTTTGCCTCAGAAGTCTCAAATGTGGGGCAATTTCACCCTGATCGTTATTATAGTTAAGTTGATCGTTAGTTGACCAAATTTAGGGGCAAATTTGCCCCTGAGATAACAACAAAATTGCTCAGGAAGTTTTAACTTAGAAGTAAATTTGCCCTGAAAGTTTTCACTTAAGAGCAAGTTTGCCCTGAAATTTGGTCAACTGACAGTCAAACTTAACTGGGATGACGGTTAGGGCAAAATTGCTCACATTTGAAACTTCTGGGGCAAAATTGCCCCAGAGCCAATACTTCCGGGATAAAAATGGCCTTTAACCCTAAATTAAATGCTTCTTGAAAACTTGTAAGTGCCTTATAAAAAAGATCAAGAATACTTTTTAGTTAGTGTTTTATAATAAATATAAAAGGAAGTGTGATAGAAGACATGGTAAGCCTAGACTTGGCTTCAACTACTGAAGAAAACCCAATTAATGCATTTAATAGTATACAGCCATCATAATTATAATTACAGCATTTAATGCATTAAAAATATATACAGTACATAATTGTCATTCATTCATTCATAAATAAATAAATAAATGCCCTATTTAATTGACCTATTAGTAACCTATTTACATCCTTATTTATAAAGAAAGCCAATTGTGAAATTTACATAACCCAGACTACAGAATTGCTTAGAAACCAGAAAGTGACCAATGAGTCCTAAATCCTAATGCTCAATTGTGCATAATTGTTCCATGTCTATTGCTTCTATGCTCTCTCTTAGCTACGTTGTTAGATTCAGTGGGTGTTTTGATATGCGCTAGAACTATTTTTATGCTTTACGATATTTATCTTATATAGTCCAAAATCATTTAAAATAAGTTAATCCAACCCCCCACTTAGTAAATTCTCATCAATTTTTTTTAACAAACAAAAAGGGTTTTTATTTCTAATATCTGATTTATAATAATGATTTAGTGACACTGCAACTTTTTCTTTCTCTCTCTATCGGTGAGAGCCTCTCCCTCTCCTTCTCCAAATCCTTCTTGAGGCAGTGAAAGTCTCCTTCCTCGCCTTTGTGCTAGTTGGAGTTACGGCGTCTCCCTCCCCGGCGGCCTCCGTCGGTGGAGGGAACATCTATCTTGTCTTAGTGGTTTTGTGGTTTTGGGTTTTAGTGGTGGTGTTCTTTGTTTTAGGGTAATAAACAGATTTGAGGAATCTGATTATGACACCTCTTGGTTGGATGTTAGCTTGAAAGTTGATAGATCATATCCCAATTTAGTGGCTCAGATTTGCATTTTTGGGGAAAGGATTTTGTCAATGGTTGCGGTTGCTCTATGCTCTATCCCTCAGAGGACCGTTGTTAGGATTGTTAAATGGTGGCAGATCCAAGGCGCTAATATTGGTCATATGCATCACCAAGAGGCGTTGTTCTGTGGGTGGTTGATGGTAAGTTATCTTCTTGCTCCGGTGCCGAATTTAAGCCGGGTGTCTGTGGGTGTTCTGCTTGTATGGGTTCTCTCATACTATTCAAAAACCATTATTGATGATTTATTTGCCTATCAGAGTGGTGGATCCTTTGGGATTGGTTCATTTGAATCACCACTTCTTACTATGGCGTCATTGCCAGTGACGGCAATTTTCTTACTACAGATTCCAGTGAAGAGACGGCGCTCTTTTCTGATTTTCTTGTCGGTGACTATCCCTACTAGTTTGGCTATTATTATGGCTAATATTGTTATTGTGGTTAGAGTTTATATCTTGGGCCTTTAGTTTGTGGCCTTTTTTATTCTCTTGTTGGATTGTGTAATTCCCTATCCTTATAGTAATGAAATATCATTATATCTGATCAAAAATTTATAATAATGATTTTTTTTTCTGTGACCAATCCCTTATTCCAAAATGATGGTTAAGGAGACACTTGCATGCCAATTAATGGATAGTTAATAATATCAAATTAGTGAAATGGACTATGGCCAATTGGGCCTAGAGGCATCTGCCTCAGCCCAAAAACAAAGGCCCAGCATGCCTCCTTTGTCCTCATTGCTAACATAAAAGTTAATACTAACCATGAAGCCTAGCACAATTGGCACTTAATTAAGTTCCTTAGGTATCTAGTCAAGGGTTTGATCCTTAACTGTGTGTATGGAGAGGGTCTTATGGCCAACACTAAAACCCCTTCAGAAAGTCTACGGTGTGAGGGGATTAGTCACCGCTATTCGCGGTGGATACCCTGGACCTACAAAAAAAACATAAAAGTTAATAATGTGAAACTATGGGTGTGTTTGGAATAGCGGTGGAAAAAGCGGTTTATTTTTACTTTGACTTATAGAATTTTAAAATTGGGAAAAAGTAAGATTGGGTAAAATGATTAATATTTGGTTTGTCGATCGGATAAATGCTTTTAAGAAAATGAAAAGGTGTTTGGTTTGGCTTTTGCATAAGTGGCTTTTAAGATATTTAAGAGGAAAAATTTTAAAAATTATGAAAAGTGAAAAAATTAAATTTGAAAATTTGGCAATGGTCAAATACATAATAAAATTACAATAAAAATGCGGATAAATTAGGAATTGTACAAATTTAAAGTTTTTGATAAAGTAAAATATAATACAACTAATCAAATCAAAGGTCCCATACAATTTGATCGAAGCTATACTTGTGTATTTTTTGTAATATTTCGAACATATTTTTCCACACTCCAAAAGTCCTTTCTATTGTACACCGTAAGCTTAAATTTTATAAATTATATCAAACTCTAATTTAAATATTAAATCATAACTCATGTTTTTACATAGCTCAAAATCTAACAAAATAAACTGATTAAAACCTCAATAATACCTCCAATAATCCAAATAAATTATTTAAACTAAATTTAATGGATAAAAACACCATATAGAAACTAATTTATGATATTTTTATAAAAAAAATTATTATAAAATCATAAAACAACCAAATAATAAATCTAAACTGATTAATATTAATTATTAATTATTCTTTACATTTCTACAGTCATATATTGACAAAACTCAAAACTTGCCTAAACTCTTATCCCAAAGTATTCTCTAACTAGCAGAAGATTACTATCTAAAGAAAGAGAAATTATTTAGAGCATTTTTTATAAAAGAAATTTTGTGGTTAGAAGTGATTTTGAGTACTTTATTGATTCTCAAAGATATGAAAATACTCCTATCAATATTATTATTATACACAGACACATATAAGCCACAAAATAGAAGCAATCGCATGAATAAGCTCCAATTTCCTGCTTATGGCAATTGCACGATTTTCCTCATTTTTACTGCCACCTAATCGTCGATCCAAACATGACAATTTGGGCCAAATGCTTGCTTCACACGATTGAACTGATGAATCCCACGATTAGATCCTGAAACGTTAAAACAAACATGCTCTATAGCTTGACGTATTAGCTTATAATGAAGTTGTCATATGTTTTTACAGAGAACATGGTGTGTAGCAAGCCCAAAAGCATATGAGAGTGTTTTGCAAGACATCATCAACAAGATATGTTCGAGCATAGATTGTAGGATTCTGAAGCTAGGTGGTCCTTGTTAGACCAACAATACATGGGCCCAGGCCTCAGTCGCCATGAATTTGTTCTAGTGTGTGTTCAGATTAGCTTTTGGAGAATAGCTTTTACAGTTTACGAGGTAAGTATGTGAGAGGAGTTTTGTCTCGATTTACGGAAACGGGATTCTGAAACCATGGTTTTTGGGGTGGCCGAACACACACCTACACAAGCTGCCTGGATCAAAACTGTGACTTCCAAAACGCCAACATCCTTTGTTTTACTGACCCAAGTACATAATGAGTTTAATATCATTGTTAGTCCTTACAGTTTGATCGTATTTTAGTTTTGGTTTGTACAGTTTCAAATCATTATTTTTCATCCCTATAGTTTTTTTAGTCCAAAACATTAGTCCTATTATTATAATGAGTTTAATGAGGTTAAATATAGAGAGCAAAATCAAAACTTTATAAAAATATAGGCACTAAAACCAAAACTCATTAAAAATATATGGACCAGAACTAAAACTTATTAAAGTATAAATAAAAGAAGTTTCCCTTTAGAGAAAAGGCCCTACTTGGCAAATTTTTTTATCATAAGGACCTGTTGTGATTTATTCTCAAGGGGTGTAACTTTTCTCTAGTTATGTGTGACATGGATATTCTAATTATGTGCAAAATTTTCAAATTATATTCTAATACATGGACCACATAGTTAAACAAGAGTTGCACCAATTGACAATAATTGTACCCTCTCAAATTGATGAAATCAAATTTGAAAGTGAGAAAGAAAAGCATGAATTCAAATGGTAGAAGTCAGATTTTATTGTTGGAAATTAATTTTTCCGTACAAAATCGGTTTTGTCAGCCAAAATCGGTTTATTTATCTTCTCACCCATTTATATAGATTACCAGCATGAAGCGTAGTTTCATCTAAATTTTTAACATGTTTCTTTTTCCCTCAATTCCTTTTTAATTTCATTTGTATACCTTTTTTAATTTCAGGTTTTGGATCATGTCACAAGCCAGGGAAAGAATGAAAATACAAAGAAGTGGAAATGGAAGAATATACATTCAGGGACGTGTGAGACTAAGGGATTGGAACAATAATATATTGTATTCATAGAAAAATATATAAAGCTTAAAAATAAAATTTATTAGTTTTGTAAAGAAATTTGTGGACCTGCTTAAAAAAATAAAAAATACCAGCTAATGAGATTTTAAATCTTGTGATGGTCAATTATAGATGAGTGGGGAGATGAGCTTGATAGAAAACAAGGCATAAAGAGTATAAATTTTGATCATATATATAAGGGGCCTACGTTGATGTACAAAATTGTCCTTATTTAATTATCGCCACTTGTTAACCAAAATAAGAATGGGAAAATTCTAAAAAAATACCATTTGAACTTCAAAATCCTGTTGACAATAAGCGTAATGGAATTGACAAAAAAAGTAATGAGATTGACAACGCGAATTCTTATCAAATCACTAATTTAGGATTTTAATGTTCAAATGATATTTTTTCTAAAATTCTCCCAATAAGAATTATTCTTCAATCCTGTCTTTCTCCCCACTATTAAATCTCGTATCTTCCAACTCTGCCTCTCTCTTTTTATTTTATTTATTCGTCCAACTCAATTGTTTTGCTTGGGATAAGTTCCATTCCGGCTAGAACTTTACATGCTTTCAATTTTAACTTGGAAGAGAATTAAAGGGATATATTTTGTTTCAAAACAATGATAATTTAGTGATTTAACAGACTCATACAAATACATTGAATATGTTTTCCTTTGGCTGATAATTAGAATACATATATTTTTCCAAAAAGAAATTAATCCCGCAAAATAATTAGAACTTTGTGTCTTTGTCCATATCTCTTGCATAAGTGCGTGCTTTATTCGCTCGCTCGCTATAACAACAAAACTTTAGAGGTGCATAATTTGTCATCAGCCCATTTCTGCACCCTTCTTGATTCGTAGCTTTTATTCCTATTTTTGAAGTCACCTATATATAATATATAGATATATAGATATATATATATATATATATATAAATATATTTGTATATATGGGGTGATAAACACGCTCACACAGCACACATTTTTAAAAAGGCCTACAGCTCTGGATTTACAGATATCCTTTTGGATATATAATAGCATCCAGCTTGAAGGTTTCAAACCGGAGTGAAAAACCTTTCAAAACCAGGCATGATGCCTAGTAATTGTTTTGAGTAGGAAGTCAGAAAAGTTTTTGGGAGCTATTTCTGGATGTTCAGTTGGCACTAATGGAGTTTTGGAATCTGTTAGGGATCGGAGGAATACTAACAAGCGTTTCAAACAGCATCACTCGCTGATCATCATTAACACAACTCACATTAAAAGAGTGATATTATTGGATATTCTAGTAGCAGATTTGCTCAAGTTTCAATTCTCAAATCACTTACACTGTTTCATAATTGCAAACGATTCAACCTCATTCAGATGTAACACTCTCTTTCGGCGTTTTAGCGTTCACTTTCCGTGATTATTATTATTTAAACTTTCAATATCGTCGTTCTTTTGCATTAGGCTATCATTTTAATACTTTTAGGCATCTTCAATCTAAGTACGACTAATTAGCTGTTGAGTATGTAATCTGGTCAGAAGTTTAATTATTATTTGAACTTCCCAGGTAAAAAAAAAGTTAATCATTCTTCACATAGGGCTTTCTTACAACTTTATAAAACATGAATTGTTAATCGTGTTGTGACTTTAAAATAGTTGTCCTATTGATTATTGTGTGCGTTATTCAAGTTGAGAAACGATTTTGTTTTAAAAAAAATTGTTACTGATTTTCCTTACTGAGAGCATTTTTATTTTTTAAGTCCTGTTGTATCGATGTGCACCATATTCTAATCCATTTTTCTCCAAAAGCCATGTGGTAGGGAGCATAGGACAAGCCAAATCACATGGTGATACACAAAACAACAGACAATAAAGTGAAAATAACTCCTAAAGTTAGGGATGACTTGACCTATTGATCGTAAGGACATATTTGATAATTGAAGAACCAACAAAATAGATATAAAAAGCCCTAACTTATGTTGGATTAATGTAATATTTCATCTATATATATGGCTTAATACTGTGGCTTTTATGGCTTAATACACAAGACATTACACTTTGTAGTTGGACTGTAGGCACATGATAGAAAAGTAAATTAATTTATTAGAATCTACATCAATCAACAAACTACAATTCTGCTATCTTATTCTTATTATAAGGTACTTTCTAATAGATTCTTTCAGTCTAAAATATAAAGGGTTGCGTAAAAGTAACTAATGATTTTTATTTCTTGCCCATTAGAATTTTAACAAATGTTCTCATACATGGATTATGTTTCTTTCAATGGCGAAGGTGTAACTGAATTTTTTAGATTTGTTTTTGAAAATTCTAGCAAAGTACAATGGTATAGCAAAGTAAGGAGTTTCAAAAAAATAAAAAACACTTTCATCAAAAGCTTTCCATTAAAAATATATGCCTAAAAATAAAAATAAGAGTATGAAAGCCATTTTCATACTCATATTTTTATTTTTCATTCACCCATAGAAAACCCATCCTTTTTAATTTTAAACCATGTTATCTCCTCTGTCAGTTTTTAATGCATTTTCCAATCTCTACAAGGTAATGAAAGTTACATAATGTCTTTACAAATATTTAATGATAAACTAATTAAGAATATAAATATCAGAAAAGTGTTTTTACTTTTTTAGAAGACAAAATATATATGCTTATAACTTATATATAATATTACATATCAGTGTTTTAAAAGAATCATATAATATATCTACTTATTATTTATCACGACCATGTTTTTAGGGAAGCCAATGCTTGAGTTGGCTGGCTCACCTACATGTAAAGATCATACTCGAGATCAACAATGCCATTATGAATTATCCTATAGACTAGGTTGCTATTATGTGCGTCCCAGACGAAGCAATGGCCTAAGCCTAATTGATATGGGTTGATTATATTTCTGCTAGTTATTTCTAATTCAGGCTTTTTTCTCCTTATATATGTACTTTTTTAAAACAAAAATGTAAACAAGCAAAGACCCAAATTATGTGACACAGATAAGAGGGCCCTTCAGTTTCTGAAGTTCTTCCCAAAAGTAAAGGGTTGGTGCGGTAAAACTTCAACGAAGCATCACGCCAATTCGCAAAAGTCACAAAGGAGGGACGACTTGACTTCACTTGTGGACTACAATGGCACATACATAGGCGCCTTCGGTGTCTTCTAGTGGATAACTTTTAAAACATAATTTTTTGTCTCTTTTTTTACAAGACACTTTTGATAGTTTCAACACTGCATTATATATTTTTTTATACATGTCCGTGTTAAATAAGAAGAGGAAAAGAAGAAAATTATATTGTATATGTATGAGTTTAGTGTAGATAATATGGACAAGATTGAAAATCATTTTAATTTTAGGAAAAGAGGGAGTATGATGTGGGAGGGTAAGCTGCTTCAAAAAAAAATCACTAGTTCTTCAGATAAGATAAGTGAATTAGTTTGATACGATATACAATACCCAAATCCATCTTGCCTTCAATATTATAATTAATGGTAAGTTGTACATGAAACTACACTCAAAATAAGATAGGCTTGGATCATTAAACAAATTTCAAGTAGTATGTTTGAATAATTTTTTTTTGCCAATTATACTAAATTATTCTAAAATTCATGAGCTGGGGGAGTAACTTTTTCAAAAGGCGTGCAAGGCATACAATGATGAAGCAGATCACTGCAACACGGCAACACCACCGACAAGCGAGCTTCCCGGAAAGAGGAATGAAACTATAATGGCCTGTTTGTTACGCGGAAGATGTAGGAAAAGAAGAGAATATGTATAAGTTCCTTTGTTTGGTATGTAATTTTGGCTCAATCTTTTCGGAAACTCAGGTTTTCGGGCTCATCATGGGCCCACCAATGTTCCCTTATTTATGGGAAGATGAGATCCTACCAAAATTGGTGGGATCCTAAATTCCTTCAGTGAAGGAAGATCCGAAAGACAAAAATACCTCTGAAATATTTAAATTAAAAAGCGAGAAATTCTAACTTTTCAATAGAATTTACTTATCAAATTCGAACTTTTCAAAATTTCCGCCTTGCAAGTTCGAATTTCATCAATAAATTCGAACTTTTCAAAATTCCCGCCATACAAATTTGAATTTTATTAATAATAAATAATTTTTTTATTTATTTAAATTATAATTAATATTTTATTCATTTTATTTAATTTATGAATTGAAATATAAATTTAATTAACATATAATTATTAACTTATGTTGAGGGTAAAATAGACATTTCTCTTTTTTTCCCTCAAGTTCCACCCTCAATTTTCTTCCTACCAAACAAATCATCTTCCCTCAACTCATCTTCCATCACCCTTTACAATCTTCCTTTCCCTTGTTTTCCCTTCTCAAAGTTCTTTTCCCTCTTTAAATCTTCCGCATACCAAACAGGCCCTAAGATTACTGAAACAAAATATAAAATCATGGTTTAATTTAAGAGAATTTGTGTAGGTTATCCCAAACCATGATTTCCAAGATTAAAAGCTATTTTAGGTTTTTTATAAGTATGTAACTTCACTGTTAAAATTATGATTTGAGCCGAAACTATACTTTTAAAAGTAACAAACACACAAAAACTATTCTTAAAAAATAACCTTTTTCACTTTTTTTTGGAAGTTGTTCTCTAAATACTACTTTCTCCTGTTCTAAATATAAAATAAAGTTGAGTTTTTTTAGAAAGATTAATGAAGTTAATTAAATTAATTTAGAATATTTTTATTTTTTTCCTTCAAACTAATTAGTTTGACTAATAAACTGATATATAATCTAAGGATATACAACATATAATATTATTAAGTAACTTATTTAGCTTTCTTAGTACTCGTTTGGGATAGCTTACTTTTTGGCAATAAATACTTATAAATCGTGATTTACCGTATACAAGGTAAGTATATGAGAAAAGTTTTATCTCGATTTACGTAATAAGTGTTTATTTTTAAAAAAATAAGTTAATTTAAATATGCTTTTAATTTCTTTAAAATAATCAACTATATCTTATATTTAATTTTGGAGGAATACTTCAAACATATTCTAAATTTTTACCTTCGATAAAAATAGACAAGATTCCAAGTTTTTATCAAAAGCAAAGGACTGATGCGGGACAACTACAAGTCTTCAACGAAGTATCCTGGCAATTCTCAAAAAGTCACAAACGCAACACGACTTGACCTTGTGACCAATGACCACAAGGCTTGTACGGCCTCCTCTCCTTATTTTTTTCCCCTTTTTGGAAGAGACCATAATAGTTTCAACTGATATTAAATTGAGACCAATGACAGTAAGAAGTATTAATGACAATTGATGAGGGGCATGAAATGACAAATTTCAGAGTAAAAATGATAATATCTTATTTATTATTGAGACTTTTTAATAATTAAATTCTTTTACTTAGGACCTCAAAATAATTCCTAAAGATAATGAAAAAGATCAGAGTAGAAATTATATCACGAAGGAGTTGAGTGTATTAGTTAGTTAATATGTAATGGGACTATGGGTAATGTTAAACGACACGCATCACAACGCAGCAATGTACCCATGGCGACCTTTTTCATAGTCATTTTTATTTTTTATTCTCCCATAGAAAACCCATCCTTTTTAATTTTAACCCATGTTATCTTCTCTGTTAGTATTTCAATGCATTTCCCAATCTCTACAAGGAAATGAAATTGATAAAATGTCTTTATAAATATTTAATGATAAACTAAGTAAGAATATAAATATCAGTAAAATAGTTTTTACTTTTTTAGAAAATAAAATATATATGCTTATAACTAATTATAAAATTACCTATCAATATTTTAGAGAGCTCTTATCACATATGTACGTATTACTTATAATGATCATATTTTTAGAGAAGCCAATGCTTGAGTTGGCTAGCTTGCGCACATGTAAAGGGCATACTTGAGATCACTAATAGTGGAATGACTGGATTGCTCTTATTTGCGTCCCAGGCTCAGTCGTCTCAGGCTCAATAATGGCCTAAGCTTAATTGATATGGATTGATTATATTTCAGCTAGTTATTTCTAATTCAGGCTTTTTCCTCCTTATATATATATTTTTTCAAAGAAAAATCCGAACAAGGCAAAGACCCAAATTATGTAACCCAAATAAGTGGGCCCTTCAGTTTCTAAAGTTTTTCCCAAAAGCAAATGGCTGGTGCGGTGCAACTACAACGAAGCATCAGGCCAATTCGCAAAAGTCATAAAGGAGGGACGACTTGACTTCACTTGTGGACCACAATGGCATGTACGTAGGCCCCTCCAGTGTCTCCTAGAGGACAACTTTTAAAAGATAATTTTTTGTCTCTTTTTTTATAAGACACTTTTGATAGTTTTAACACTGCATTAAATATTTTTTTATACATATTCATGTTTAATAAGAATAGGAAAAGAAGAAAATTATATTATATATGTACGGGTTTAATGTAGTTAATATGGATAAGATTGAAAATCATTTTAATTTTAGGACAAGAGGGTATGATATGGGAGGGTAAGCAGCTTCAAAAAAATATCAATACTTCTTATCTTTAATATTTATAAGACTTGACTTAGTTTGATACTATATATAAGATCTAAATCCAGTTTATCTTTAATATTATAATTAAAGGTACGTTGTATATAAAATTACACCCAAAATAAGATAGGCGAAACCATTTTTTTTTCGGCCAATTATACTGAATTATTCTAATATTCATGAGCCGTGGGGGGGAGGGGGTAGCTTTTTCAAAAGGAGTGCAAGGCGTCCGATGATGAAGTGGGTGTTTGGGAAAGCTTAAATAAGGGCTTATTTAAAAAATAAGCCCGAATCACGCAAGCCGAGAAAAAACTCCTCTCACATACTTACCTCGTATACTGTGAATCACGAATTATAAGCACGTTTTGGATAAAAATAAGCCATTCCAAACACACACGAAGTAGATCATTGCAACACGGCAACTCACCCACACGCGAGCTTCCCGGAAAGAGGAATAAAAATTATTTGGGTAGCTTATCCAAAATTATGATTTCAAAGATTAAAAATTATTTTAGATTTTCTATGAGTATTTGATAACTTCACTTTTAAAATTAAGATTTGAGCCAAAACTATAGTTTTAAAAATAAAATCAAACAAACACTCGGAAACTATTCTTAAAAATAACATTTTTCACCTTTTTTTTTTAGAATCTATCCTCTAAATACTACTTCAAACATATTCTAAATTTTTACCTTTGATAAAAATAAATAAGATTCTAAGTTTTTACCAAAAGCAAAGTACTTATGCGGTACAACTACAAATCCACTGGGATAGCTTTTTTATTTAGATATAAGTGTTTTTCATATAAGTTGAAATATAATTCCTCTCACATGCTTATTTTGTAAAGCATTATTTAAAAAAATTTAAGTTAAAAATAAGTTATCTCAAACAAATACGAACTATTATGACAATGACAGAGGGATCACGGCTTGGCTTTGTGACCAATGACCACAAGACTTGTACGACCTCCTGTCCCTATTATTAAATGCCTTCTATTTTTTTTCTTTTTTTTTATAAGACACTATAATAGTTTCAACTGATATTACATTGAGAGAATTATTATAAATTTTTAAGAGACTTAATTAGTAAGAAGTGCCAATGACAACTGATGAAGAGCATGTAATGATAAATTTCAAAGTAAAAATGATAACACTTTATTTATTATTAAAACTTCTTAATAATTAAATCCTTTTATTAGGACCTCAAAGTAATTCCCAAGAATAATGAAAAAGAGTAGAAATTACATCAAGTAGGAGTTGAGCGTAGTACTTATTAGTTAATATGGATAATGTTAAACAACAATCATGGCAACACAGCAATGTACTCACGGTGACCTTAAAAAAATATTTTGACTTGAATTCTTTAAAAAATTTATTGAGGATTTTTCTCTAATTTCTCCGTTTTCCATTTTTGTTGCATTACCAAATGTGTAATAGAAATATTTGGATTTTTTTTGACAAAATTAAAAACATAATAAACTTAAATTAATATGCATGAAAATGCTAATAAGGGTATGACATACAAGAGAGTACATTACAGAAGTGTTGCTTTGCCTGATTTCATGGAAGTGATATAGTTTATTGAAAACATTATAAATATTGTTAATAGTCTTGTAATTTAGTGGTTTGAATATTCTCTTATAAGTCGAAGATCACAGGTTCGATCATGTTTATAATATATGCCATTAGCGCATGCTCTTTTAACTAAAACAGAAAAAAAAGAAAAAAAGAAAGAAAACATTCCAAAAATTCAGGATACACAAATAAGTGGGCCTCATAAAGTATAAACTTTTATAAAAAGCATAAATAAGTATGTTTGGGATGGTTTTTGAGCTTCCTAAAATATTTATTCAAATAAATTGAAATAAATCTCTTCTCACCTACCTATCTCATATACAGTAAATTATAATTGAAATGATACTTTTAGGGTGTGTTTGGTTTGAGGGGAGGGGGAGGGGGAGGGGGAGGGGGGAGAAGAGAGTGGGGAAATTACAATTTTGGATAAAAAAATCTAAAATTTACCCTCTCATTTTTTAAGATTTTGGGTTCCTACCCAAAATTTATTTTCTCATTCTTTTTAAATTTTGGATTCCCACCCAAAATTTAAATTCCTTTAACCCAAAAAGGTAATTTACCCACCCTCCCATTCTCTCCTACCCCTCCCCTCTTCTCAAACCAAACACACCCTTAAAGACTTTAATCGTTATTCCAAACAAATAATGTACGGCAATACATAAAAGTCCCAAGCCCGAATTATTTGACTAGCCACGCACGATATAAGAAAGTAAGGAGTTTCATTGCACTAACTAAAAAAAGAAAAAAAGTAAAGAGCTTCCTGGAAAGAGGAGTAAGAGACATAAACAAGAGATAAATATGTGAGGAAGACATTTGTTATTTGGTCAATTAACGGTCAAACATAATTGAGAGCATGGTTAAGATGAAATTGCTGTGATATGAAAAATATCAGGGGTAACATTGCTCAAATGTGATAGCTTATGAGGTGAAATTGGATCTCAACTTCTTTTTATTTTAACGTGTCATCTCTGTCGTTGTTCTTTTGATCCATTTTTCCAAAT
Organism: Inga leiocalycina; assembly: GCA_963242795.1. NCBI lineage: Eukaryota > Viridiplantae > Streptophyta > Magnoliopsida > Fabales > Fabaceae > Inga > Inga leiocalycina. The sequence continues at coordinate 13,121,948 of OY725321.1, forward strand.
TGCAGGGGCGATGGAAGTAAGAGACACAAGTTGAAAGAGGAAATGAAAAGAAAAAACTGAGAAAAACTATCACACTAACAAAATGGTTTTTCCTTTACCGTAAAATAAAAGTTAATGTGTAAATTTATTTATGAAGTATTCTACTAACAGTTAATGACATTATAAATTTTTTAAAATGTAAAAGTATATATGAAATTTATAAAATGACATAAAAATATCATAATCATTTATGTGCACATTTGCACGTAAGATAAGTTTATGCCCTGAAAATATTTTATTGGTTGACTTGTAGTTTAATGTAAAACAAAACATTTAAATTACTTTTCTAAGGGGTGTTTGGTTTGAGTGGAGAGGATGGGAGATGTCCTTATTCCCTTATTTCCTTCCTTTAGTTTGAATTTTTGAATGGAGGGGAACTAAAATTTTAACTCTTATTTTTTTCGTTCATTTTATTTTTTATTCTCACTATAAAAGATTATCTATCCTCCTTTCCGTTCAAACGAAACAAGCCCTTAGAAACTATTTGAATTTGCATTTAAAAAGTACCTTTATATATTTACATATTTATCTCTTAAACAGTAAGTATGTGTTTGGCATCACTTATTTTTGAGTAATAAATCTTTATTATATAAGTTGAGATAAAACTTCTTTCATATACTTATCTCATATATTATAAATTATGATTTATAAATACTTATAAATAAAAAAATAAATATCCCAAACAAACATCAACCATAAAAAACCAACTTCTTCGACCAATTCACAAACTGCACTAAAAATGACACTATTCATTATTCAAATTTTTATGAGTTGTGGGCCGGGCTCGGTGAGTAACTTTTTCTTCAGCTGTCTAAGACGTACGATGAGACAGCATTGCATCATTGCATCACCACCGGCATGCGAGCTTCCTGGAAAGAGGAGTAATAGAGAATGAAACAATGGATAAATATGTGAGGAAGAGACATTTGTTATTTGTTCATCTCTGAAGAGAAAGCAAGATCTGCAAATTCTGAAGCTGCCATTTTTGAGAACTTTGTTTGTGAGAGCTGTTCCTTTTTCGCTTCCATCCTCATCGATCCAGGTTATTTCTTCTCTTTTGCTTGCTTTATCCCAATGGATCCATCATCCTTATGTTTTGCCTTCATTTTTCTGCAAAAGATTTTTTATTTTTTCTTCTAATTGTTTGAAATTTTTTATACTTTTACTTCTGAAATACAAAGTCCCATAACCTGCAAACATTATGGCTTGGCTTGATCTATTGACTTAAATCTTCATTTATTTTAAGAACTGTTTGAAAGAGGAGGAAGCCTCTGCAGATCCCAAAGCTGGCATTTTTGCCGTCTTTGTGAACCATCTTCTCTTCACATATCCAGGTTCGTGCTTACTTTCTTCTCTCTCTGTCTCTCTCTTAAATTCCACTTGCTTGATCCCTTCTATTTACTGTTTTGCGAGATTTTGTTCTGAGTTTTAGGGTTCGTGTGCAGAAAAAAATCCAGCAACTATCTGAGGTGCCTAAATTTCTCTTTTTCACCCCTTTTTCCTTTGACTCATATCAATCATTGTTAAGCTTTTAATTATTAGCTCCATACAACTTTAAATCCTTTGTGGCTTTTATTGCAACAATTATGCAAATATATCGTTAAATGCACCTGTCACTTTGACAAGTTGAACCCGTTTTACAATTTCACGTGGATGGTGTGTTTAATTTTTTTTTTTTGAATTTCTTCCTCCGGTATCCCACACCCGAAGGTGCAGACTAATCCGGAGTCGCCCCTTGGGAGGGACTTCCCAGGGATCGAGCCCAGATGGCGGGAGAGAATCTTTGCCTCCCTTATCTCAACCACCGGACCAAGTCCCCATGGGCGATGGTGTGTTTAATTAGTTATGCATAAATACCGTTTCTGTGAGATAAAGTCTATTTAGTTTTTTTTTTATACATAAAGTCTATTTAGTTTTAATTTTAACTAGGTTATTTTTTTAGTAGATTTTTTTTTGTTATTCATTAGTCATGCTATTCAAATTCTTTATTAAATTAGTTTATCAATGCACAAAGATACAAGTTATTATAAAAAATTGGTTAATCATACAATTCTTTTCCTTCTTTGTTTATTCAGTTGGTTTTGAGAACAATCTTTTCATATGTGATTTCATACTTTCTTTGCTCTAAAATATGATTTCTTAGAATAATCAATTGTGCAGATTTTTTTTTCTTGACAAAATTTATTCTAAAAGATAACTTCAGAAAACTACTCTAAGACAAAAAAAATTAAAACAGAGTCAAACAATGCCTATATTTAATTTGTGGAGTTTGACATCCTTTTCCGTACTTTTAAGTTCCTATAATTCAACGGGCTTTTTCATCTTTCACGCGGTTGGTTTGGTTCATCTAATTCAGGTTGTTGAAGGTCGGAACTATAAGTTGCTATCACATGGGTGGAACAATTGTTTTAACGCTCATAGAAGCTTTATTGATCCTATTAGCTTTATTAATTTCCAAAGCTATTAGATTCATCTCTCCTTCACTTTATGGTGACCAACTTGTTGCTGTGGATGATAGGTAACTACCTCCTTCTAAATAACCTCCCACTCTTTATTTTCTTGTTTGATTTGCTCCTATACATAACCCAAAGTTTGTTGATGGTTTGTTTCTAATTGTAGCAGTAAAGATGATGTGATTTTAACTCAAACGGCTCCTACTACAAAGTATGATGTGTTCCTTAGCTTCAGAGGGGAAGATACCCGCCACACTTTTGCAAGTTATCTTTACAAAGGACTTTGTAACGCAGGCATTCACACTTTTATGGATTATAAACTCCGCAAAGGAGAACATATCTCAAAGTTTCTTTTGAGGACAATAGAGGAGTCTGAAATATCTATGATTATTTTCTCTAAGAATTATGCTTCTTCTACATGGTGTTTGGATGAACTCGTTCACATATTGGAATGCAAGGAAAAATTTGGAAGGGTTGTAATACCTGTTTTCTATAATATAGATCCTTCAAACATACGCAAACAAAGTGAGAGTTTTGGAGATGGATTTAATAAAGTGAAGCGAAGATTTAGAGACAATCCAGAAAAATCAAAAAAGTGGATAAATGCTTTAGTCAAAGCTGCAAATCTCTCTGGATGGAATTCCAACATTATCAGGTAACTTCAAAAATGTTCCCTTTGTTCTTGATTTCAAGGATTTGTTTGATTAACCTCAACAATTCTAACTGTTTTTATTTTATTTTATTTATCTTCTACGTATTAAATATGGCATTTCTTTTGATTGACATTTGTGATAGCCCTGAATTCAAACTCGTTGAAGAGATTGTCAAAGACGCTTTGAGCAAGCTGAACTATAATTCATCATATCATCATGAAGGACTCATTGGCATTACTCGTCATATCAAAAATATTGAAAACCTTCTAACTGAAGCTCATATTGTGGGAATATGGGGTATGGGTGGTGCTGGTAAGACCACACTTGCTGATGCTATATTTCAAGAGTTGAAAGCTCGATTTGAAGGTTTCTCCTTTATTGAAAATGTCAAAGAGCAATTTAAAAAAATTGGTTTGAAGAAGTTACTACAAAATTGCTTCGAAGAATTATTAGAAGATAAGGAGATTAGCGTCAGCGACATAAAATCCAATTTTGTGAGAAAAAGACTTGAACGCAAAAAGATTCTTCTTATACTTGATGATGTGGATGATCCAAGAATAGCTAAAGATCTAACCAAATTGATTGATTGGTTTGGGAAAGATAGCAGAATTATTATCACATCAAGAGACATGCAAGTACTCAAGAATGCTGATGCCTTTTCTACATATCATGTTCCAGAATTGGATTTCTACAACTCCCTTCATCTCTTTAGTTTGATAGCATTTAGTCAACATAAGCCATATGAAGGTTACATGGATTTGTCTATATCAATAGTGAAATATTGTCAAGGAAATCCATTAGCTTTGAAAGTGTTGGGTTGTCGTCTCTATGACAGAAAAAAAATAGAGTGGGAAAGTGTTTTGAAAAAACTAGAGAAAGATCCACTCGAGGATGTTGTTGATGTTTTGAAGTTAAGTTTTGATGGACTTGGTGAGGAACAACAGAAGGTGTTTCTTGACCTAGCATTCTTAATCAATGAAAGAGTTGATATTTCTTCGAACCTAATAAGCCAATTATATGGCTCTTCTGATCTTTTTGAGATAAGTGTTCTTAGAGAGAAATCCCTCATTTCGTTTAATAATTGTTGTCTTATTGTGATGCACAATCTTGTGAAGGAAATGGGCCTTAAAATTGCCAGGAACCAGCTAACCTCTGTTGCTAAAACCCCTGTTCGACTATGGCAGCACGAAGACATTGCTGATTTTTTCAACCGTGGCAAGGTAATGATTTATTCTATTTATTATTATTGTAATCTTTATTACCATTATCTTCATTTTCAGATTCCTTGTGATATTTTGTTTGTCTACATTTTTTTTATTCATTAAAATCTTAGGTGGTAAGTGTCAACATTTATGTTGAAGTTTCTCAGTTTTATTTTGTTTAATTAGATACTCCTATAAGAGATCTTTTCTCGATTTAAATGACTAAAATTGCATTGTGTAATTTATTCATCGACCTAAACTTTAAATATAAATTACTGAGGACTGTTGTGAATATGCGTTATTCTAAAAGATTAAATTAGTCTACAACTACTGTTCATTACGTGATAAATAACTTATTCACAAGATTGATTTTTCTCGTCTAATTGGTGTAGTGTAAAGGTGTATATGCATACGGTCACATGAGCGTGCTTTTATAATAGTAAAGAACTTAATGTTATTAGAGGAATAAATTATATGAAAGTTGAAAACAAATAAAATATATGGAGAGGGAAGGAGTCATTGTCTTCCGCTTATATAGTGCATGAGATTCGTTGGGATACTCGTTTTTCGATGTATTATTATAATTTGCCTTGTCGTTAGTCTTTAGTTTTTCTTTTTTCTTTAAATAAAGATTGAAAATTATGTATGCTAAGTGTTTTAAATGAATATCTGTTTCAATATCTGCACATGCAATAGCGTGTTGGTATACATATGAGTGAGTCTGCAAGTTGATGAGTTTTTAGAAATTCATTTATTATTAGGGAAATATGAATTGTAGAATTTTGTTAATAAAATGTACAATGTTATTATTAAATTGGATATTTTTAGTAGTACATGTATTTAATTGTTCTACGGTATATTTTTGGTCATTTTTTAGGTAATGATAATCATGTTTCCCTTGTTTTTCTATTACCAGGGGATTGAGGCTATTCGATGCTTGTCATTGGATGTGAGCAAGATGAAAAGTATTACTTTGAGGGCTAATATTTTCCAGAAGATACAAAATTTAATATTTCTTAAAATTTACAAATCTGATTGGAGAAAGCCTTCGATGTTAAAAATTCGTGGAGTTTTGGATTTTCTTTCAGACGAACTGAGGTTTTTGAGTTGGGAAGAATGTCCACTATCATATGTGCCATTACATTTTTGTGCAGAGAATCTTATTAAACTTAAAATGCGTAATAGTAATATCCGGCAACTTTGGAAAGGAAGTCAGGTATGTTTTATAATTCATGTCATAATTTTTTTAATGGAGTGATTCAAAGATCACATATATATGAAACATTGACCAAATAATGCACAAGGCAAATTTTTGCCGTGCTACCTTTAAATTGAGGGTTATTAGCAGCTGTACTTTTTTTTTTTAGGAAACCTAATTCATCTTTTAAATGCATTGACTTATTTCCATAATGAGCTTGCATTTTTGTTAATTGGCATGAGAGAAATTATTGATTAAATTGTAGTTATGTGTCGTTATCTAATGTATTAAACTCTATTTCTTTTTCCAGCATTTTCCAAATTTAGAGAAAATAGATTTATCGGCTTCAAAATATCTCACCGCATTGCCAGATCTCTCTCATGCACCGAAGATGAGAAAGTTGAATCTTAATGGTTGTGTGAATTTGTCTCAAATTCATTCTTCAACTTTCCCAGGAAACATTGTCGATGTAAGCTTACAAGATTGTGGGCCAATGCAGATAAAGTTTGGGGGCAGTATGAAAGGGAGAAGTTCAGGGTCTGTGATTGTGTCCAGTGCTTTTGATCTTGAGAAGTTGTCCTTGTATAAAACTACAATGAAGGTGTTCACATGTGGCAACATGATATGTGGTGTTAGATTGAAACATAAGGTAATGCCATTGGAAGAGAAAAAAGAATTGAGAAAGGTGGCACAAAGTTTGGGGTCTTTACTTCCATTTGTAAGGGAAGTTAACTGGGCTGAGGGCCCAATTGAGTTTGGGCATGATTTCAACCAACATTATCACTATTATCTCTATAATCAACCAACATTAAAGAATTGGAGAACATTAAAGAATTGGAGAAATGATGACGAAGAGGATGATATGTTGATGAATGAACATTCACAAGTGGTGACGATGTCATTAATGGAAGATGATGAAGAGGATGATGTGTTGATGGAAGATTGTTGCAGTAAGAGTGTTATATTCACAAGAGTTCCCAACAGCATCACTCGCTGGTCATTACTGACGCAACTGACATTAAAACCACAATCACTTCCACTCTCTATTGATGACTATTGCAGAAGGATGAAACTTCACTTGGATGTGATATACTCTTTCCCCGACATCACTCCATCATCCGATTCACCTTGGACGTGGCTCGACATCTACTACTCGATCAAACAACGTGGCTTCACATATCCTTATCTTTTCGCCTGTTCGTGGCATCCTGATTATAAAAGTTCTTTGCGCTTAGGGCTTGTGGCGAGACTTTGGAGGAGACAAACATTTTCAAGCACATGTTGACAGGAAGCAGGGTTAGATAGAACAATTGATTTTATTAAGGGGTTGATCATATAGTTAGTTATATTCATGAGTAAATTGTAGGTATATTATGATATTATTCACATCATTACTACTTTATTCACTGTGTGTATATTAATTTTCACTTTTCCCTAATTTGATTTTAATAGTTGTTTCCAATTACACACGCACATACTAGACCCTCATCCATTTGCACCAAAAGCCACCCCACACATCAGAAAATAAGATGTTTCATTATAATATTTCCCAAGTTGTATCAATTTTAATTAAAAAAAATTGAACTACAAAATGAATCTAATATTAAAGAGATGAGTATCAATGAAGGATTTGTTTATGTTTTTCCCTTCAAAGCCAAGTGGTCGTGCGGGACAAATGAAATAAAACAACATAGCAATACATAAAACAACAACAAAGTAATAATAACCTGTAAAGCTAGTGACGACTTGACCTATTGACCGTAAGGCTATGTTTGGTAATGAATATAAAAAATTTCATCCTATACCAGATCAATTATCTAAGATTTCATTATTCTCTCTAGTTGTTTCTTTAATTTCCTGTGACTTTAATGTTTAATCAAGACATTACACTTTAATTCTTTATAACTTTAGGCTTGAACTTCTGAAAAAACAAAGTCCCAAAACCTTCAAACGTATGAGTCGACTAAATCTATTGACTAAAGTTTTCATTTGTTTTATTCAAATTTTTTTAATGAAGTATACTACTGATTTATTTATTTATTTTATTAAAAATGCAAAGCGCTTGTTCTTTCATTCACCTTAATTAATCACTCCCGATTTCGTTGTTATGCATAATAAAGCAATCGATTTAAATCAACAGGGTGTATTCTCTTTTTTCCAAACTTGGCTGCAGTGTTACCAATTTGGTCTCTTCATTCTAATAATGACTCCTTCTTATGTGTTATGTATGAAGACTGGAATAAAAACAATTTATTAAATTCCATTTCTTTATATTTTAAGAAGTGGGGTCTGAAGATTTTAATTAATTTTTTTTATTATTTTTACTCATATTTTCTCTCTATTGATAGTGGCAAACTTATGTGTATTTATCATTAATGACAAAGTAATAGTGCATTTTATTTTATTTTATTATATTCTTCATCCTCTTCATTTTTTAATTTTATCTCCTTGTCATGTATCTGCCTAAAAAGCATTTGTTTATTCATTAAATCTTCAGCAAGTATCAATGTTTATCTTGAAGTTCTTCAGTTTAATTTGTTTTTTGTTTTAAATTTTTTAATCAGACTTCACATCAAAAAGTTCTTGTTAAGAAAATGACTAAAATTGTTTGGGCCATGCATCTGTGTTCGGTGTGATTTATTAATCTTCTAAACAAACTTTGAAGTATTAGGAAATATGGTATGAGTAACACTAATAGTATATTAACTTGAGTCGCCACTCACATTAATTTTATTTACGGGTTGTTCATAATTTATTTTAGTTATACTCATGAGTTGCAGGGATTTTATCATATTATTTAAATTACTCATTCTTATGTATATCAAATATGACTAGTACAAGTTATGGAGGCATTTCATAAGGGCTCTATTGTGTGTTACTGTTTTTGTGTGTCTAGAACTTATAAAATACTAGACAAATAATCTTCCATTACCATATTTAGACTCTTCTAGTGTACGCTTCTCTATATGTGTGTGTGTGTGTGTGTATAATTGCTTAGTTGGTTTCTTTCTTTGCTTCTTTCTCTTGTCAACCTTTGTAGGTCTAAGTGTTGAAGTAATAATATGAATTATCATTAAGAGATGTGCTCACATTTACTATCTAATAACGTCTCGAATAGGATTGCTTTCAATAAAAAAAATTCATATCCATTAAATTAGTTAAGACACTACCTCATATCCCTGACAAATAAGTTTAAGTTTAAATCTATGTGCTAAAGCTTCTAATGATTTTGGAATTTTAACAACAGTCAAAGCTAATTTGGCTTTTAACTTTTAATTTTAAGAACTGAAAAAATTAAGGACTTGTTTGTTTTCCTATACTGAAGACAATTTTCTGTTTTTTAAAACAAAAAAAAACTTGTTTGGTAATTTTTTTTTAGGTAAGTGCTTTGTAAAACAAGAAACAATAATCAATTTCAAAAAATAAAAAGGACAAATTTTATATCTTTTCTTATTTTTTATTCTATAAAATTGGAAAATAAATGGAGAGCCCTATCTTCCTTTAATGTTTGATGACATGAGTTTTCATTTCTTAAACTTGAACTTGCCACTCTCATGTTTTAATCTGCATTTCGCTCTACTCTCCACCCTACTTGGGCCTCATCAAAGCTGATTTTAAGAACAATTATTTTAAACAAGTTTCTATATATTTTTTTTCAAATATGATTTTTTTTTTCAAAACAATATATCATCCAAATGGATTTTTTTTTATTTTGTCCCAAAACTTGTAATAAAAAAACAATTTTTAAAACTAGAAATTCTAAGAAAAAAATTTAAAAACAGAAAATCAAACCAAGCATAACTTGATTATTATCCTAAATCTCTTAGCACATACAACTACCATGAGACTTCAATAGTTTTTAATTCTATGCTGCCTAGCTTGGGGAGAGGGGCCTCTATATTTCCCTTACCGTCCACTTTCTTCCACTTCTTTATTCTCACCGTTAGATTAACTCTGAATGGTTGAGATTCAATATCCTATAAAATATTATTATAATATTAAAAAACAAAAATGTATATAAATAAATTTAAATCATTAAAATTTGATATAACTTATTCATATCTTTATACTCTTGTTAAAGTATTCTATGTATAATTTTTAATTTTTATAGAATATTGAATCTCAACCATTTAGAGTTAACCTAATGGTGAGAATAAAGAAGTGGGGGAAAGTGGACGGTAGAAGAAATGGAGAGGCCTCTCTCCCCCTAACTTGACTATCAATATTTTTTAAATTCACACGAATCTTTCCTATCACACGTCTTTATTATAACAAGCTATATAGGAGAAGGAGAAGTCCCTTCATCTTTTCTGGAATTTTATTCTTTTGAAGGATAAGAATTCTTTGGTTTGACTAACAAAATTCTAAAAAAAATACTATTAAAAATGAGAAAAGATAAATTGACGCTGCGAGTTTATCAAATTTCAAGTCAGAGTTGAAGTAGAAGTCTGGGATTTCTAATTCTGACCAAATGACCAAGTCTGCGAGACTTTTATGGAGAAACAGAAGCATAGATTCACAGGAAGCAGGGTTAGATAGAACAATTGATTTTATTAAGGGCGTGATCATATAGTTAGTTATATTCATGAGTAAATTGTAGGGATATTATTATATTATTCACATCAGAATCGTTAGTTATATTCATGAGTAAATTGTAGGGATATTATGATATTATTCACATCAGAATCATTAGTTATATTCATGAGTAATTGTAGGGATATTTATTATATTATTCACATCAATGATTTGATGATTCAATTGAGTTTAGGAGGGAAAATTTGTGGGGTTACAGTTGGACACTTTTTTAGAAAAAGCCGAGAAAGCATAATTACAAAAACGCCCCTAAAACACTGAAATAAGGGCTGCCAAGGGCAATTTCGTCTTTTAGCAGTGAATTTGATAATTCTGAGTTCAGAAATGGATTCCTTAGGTGAAAATATATCAGGATAGCCCAGGTTAGAATTTCGGGAAAAGTACAGCCAGACTGGGTATGGCGAGGCTGGGCCGGGTCCCTGGGGGCATTTTAGTAATTTTTCAATATAGCCTCATATAACCCCCAGAAACATCATGGAAGTGTCTAAATGGTACATTTGGAATTGTAGAATCGAGTAGAGAGCCCAACTATGACACTCTGCTTGTGTAGTGATGTATGTGATTGCTTTACTTGATTATGTAGAGCAAATTTGAATAAATGAAGCTCTGTTTCTGTTTTCGCTGTGGCCATAGTCTTGTTGCATCAAACATTGAGCATGCAAAAATGTCATTATAGGGCATACATCTAGTTAAAGCTAACATGTCATACACATAGCATCTATCATGCATGCATCATGGTATCTGTTTCCTACTGAGATTCTCTCGAATGTCACCCTCCCCTACCAACAATTTGGACAGGAGAAAATAGAAGATATGCTGAGAACAAGGAAGAGAATCGTACGAGGGATTGCAGTGGTAGAATGAAGACGGGAAGATGTCTCTGTTTCACTGGGAAGGGTTTAGACACCCAAGTAGCACCGTGCGACTACATTAATTGTAATTATCAAGTACGAATAACTGAGGGGAATTTCTGTAATCATGCACATATTATCAGTATGGTTACACTATTCCTGTGTTGCCCACTGAACTGCATATCGTTTTCCGCGAATGCTTTGGTAAAGGTGAAATTAAAATAAGGGCGTGATAGCTAACCTGATCTGGACCGCCCAGATTTCATTTTTTTTTAATTTTTGTTTTTCAAAAAAAATTATCTTAATAAGTAGAAAACTAAAATAAAAATAATTTCTTCACTAACATTTTTTCAAAAAATGATTTTTTATTTAAAAATCATAATTAAAAAAATGAAATCAGAATCGTCCAAATCTGATCTGGACGGTTTAGATTAGGCTAGCTTTCCCTACTTATCATTTTGATGAGAACCGAAACTGGATCCGATTAAACTCTGGAACTTCACAGTGATGAAAAAGTGGTCGCCGGAAATGGGGGCCGGAAAACTTAGACTTGCCGGAAATTGGTGAAAGTGTCAAAGAAAATGAGAGAAGATGGTGGTTTGCATGCGTGTCGGCTTGGGTCCAGAAGCTCTTTGTATCTCGCTCTCTCTCGTCAGCGGTTAGTGGCTGTGTGAAGAGAAGTGATGGTGGTGGTTAAGGAAGGAGGTGCGGTGGTTATTCAAATCTTAAACTTGATTTGAAGATCCATTAATAGCTTTCAAATATTTAGAACTTATTTAATTTGATTTGACAAAAAAATTGCAATTTAAATTTTTTTGGTTGATTTGAAGGTTGAAGCTTCATTATCTTATTGTTTTAAATAATTAATTTTATTTGAAACAAATTTGCATTTGCAATCTTTTTTTTAAATTTGATTTGATTTGAATAGTATACTAATATTTTGTACTTCTTGAATTATTTGAATTTTTTATTTGAAATACGATTTTCAAGATCATCTTTTGTTTCAAATTTGGTTTGAAATTATTCTTTTAAATTTGATTAGATACAAAAATCACTATGTAATATTTATTGTTTATTTTTGCCTGCGGACTATGTAATATTTAATGCTTAACTGATGTTTGATATTATTTATTTAATTTGATTTGAAATAAATTTGAAATTAGTTAAAACTTTATTGGATTATCCACTATCTTTCTATTGAAAAGAAATTTACATTTTTATATTGTTTTTTATTTGATGATTTGATTTGATTTAGTGATACCATTTTTTGAAATTTAATTTGAAAATCAAACCAACATTTAATCAGTTTACTATTATTTTACTTGAAATTTAAATTTAAATTTGGTTTCAAGCAAATTTGATATTTTAAGTTAGTTTGAGTTTGATTCGAAGACCCATTATCTTCTATTATTATTATAAACTTGGTTTGAAAATCAGTATCTAATAGTTTTTATGTCAAGATCCATTATTTTCTTGTTTTATTTAACTTAAAAATCAGAATTTAATATTTTACTTTTACAGTTATAGTTTACGTATGTTATTTGATTGATTTGAAAAATCCACAAATGAATAGCAATGTTTTTATATTTTTCCAATGTTTTGAAGTAACCTATTTTATTTTATTTTATTTCAAACTATTTTTCAGTTTTAAATTTTGATTTTCTATGAAGATTTATTGTCTTATTAGTTTTAAATTGATGCTCGGAAAAGTCTGCAATTTTGAACCCATTCCCGTCTTGTTTTAAATTTGATTTGAAAACTCTGCAATTTTATGTTCCATTTTATTTATTATTGTTTAGAATCTTATTTGAAAGGAATTTTATGTGCCATTTTTTTGTTAATTATCTTATTATTTTTCCTTTTATTGGTTTTTTTAATGCGAAATTTTCAATTTTACGTAAATTATCTTATATTTATGTCGAGGTTGCTGTTTTAGGAACCTGATAGTTATCCATTTTTTTAATAGTTTAATAGCTTACTAACATTTTAATTTGTTTAAGATCCATTAAGTTTTTTTATTAGTTTACTTTTTATCAATTTAAGTTGCTAAAAACGACACCATTAGGAATAATGTGATTTCTGAACAGAATTATAAAGTAATCATGAGTAAAAATTAGATTTTAAATACCATGCGCACTGAGACATGAATTATAAATTATAAATTATAAATCAAGGTACACTTCATGATGGGGGTGAAGTATTTATTATACTTAGGACAATGATATTGTTATCTGAGAATCGAGACATTGATAATAAAGCGCCCTCAAAAAAACCAGTTTTCAGGAGGAAACCAGGGTTTAAAAAAAAAAAAAAAAATTTCCGGCAATAATTTTCATCGCTCTTTTTTCTCCACAATTTTGTCTTCTTTTTCAGAGAGCTATTATCGAAAATTTATTATTTATTATCACTTCTATCCGGAAACTATTCCAAACGCACTTGCATTTTGTAGTCTGTCTTCGGAGAGTAGCATCTTCTGGTTCTCGCCGTGGGACTTGTATGGTAGTGTGGTGGCTATATTATTCTGTCTACTTCATCTTCTCACTTATAATTTTTTTTTGATACAATGGAAATAAAACCACTACTCTACTGGACAACCATAGAAGAACCGTCAAGAGGGGACGTAAAGTGAAGCCCAGGGGAGCATGCAAGAGCCCTTTTCGCAAGCTCATCAGCCTCCTGGGTAACCAATCGACTACATGTAATAATCCGCACGGTCCATTGACGCTGTAACATACTAGTAATTTCAACAATAATATTCTCGTTGGCATGGAGCTCAGCAGAACCTTGATGTATCAGCTCAATCGCTTGAGCACAATCACTTTTAATAATAATCTTCCTGTATCCCCGATCCCAAGCTCTCCGTAATCCCAGAAGGCACGCCCACAATTCCACAGATAATGGATCTCCTCGTCCCATATGGAACATGAAAGACTCAATTTGCCTACCCTCATGATCCTTGATAATCCCTCCACAGGCTGCCAACATGCTAGTGTAGGAATATGCTCCATCCACTAAAACACAAACAAAGCCCTCCTCCATTAAATCAAGAGAGGATGGTGATGCTATTTGGTTACCTCGAATCTGCGTATTCTGCAACTTAATCTTGGCTGACATATAACTCAGAAGAGTGACCCTGGCTTTACCAACAACACTATCAGGTGTGGACACAGTATGATTAAAAATACAGTCATTACGACGCTTCCATATGAGCCAACAAATTAGCACAAAAAATTCCTTCCAAGATTCCTTACCAAGTCCCATATTCTTTGAAAGATTCATATTACACCATTCCCAAAGATTACAGTGAAAGAACTGTTGATTACAACTTGGTTTAAGAATACTCTGCCACATGCAACTGATCGCCGGACAATCCCTTAACACATGCAGACAAGACTCAGAATTTTGGTTGCACCAAACACATGAAGCAACAATAGACATGCCCCTCCTCACCAGTTCATCATTTGTTAGGAGCTTATTTTGAAGAAGCAACCACATAAAAGTCCTACACCGTTGTGGGACGGCCAACTTCCAAATTCTACTCCATATTTGAGTTTCTATAGGACCATTTCCCTGCAACATGTTATAAGCAGATTTAATAGAAAAATTACCATGCTTCTCTAACTTCCATTTCACAATTTCTTCACCACTGGGCCGCCGTATACATTCTGTCCCTTCCAATACCTTTCCCCAGTTATCACGGATACCCACCCACAACCGAGAACCTGGGCGTCTAGCATTAATACTAGGAAAAAGATCATTTCCACAATGATATTTGTTACGTACGACACGAGTCCAAAGAGATCCAGGATTCTTTAAAAGACCCCACCCTGCTTTAATCATGAAGGCTTTATTTTGGAGTCGAGAATGACGTAATCCAAGTCCCCCTCGTCGCTTTTCTTGACATACATTGTCCCAAGCAACTAGATGCACCTTCCTTTACTCACAGGTCGATCCCCAGAGAAACCCACGGGCCTTTTTATCAATTTCCTTACACACAGCAATAGGGAGCGGACAAGATTGCATCTGGTATAAAGGGATAGATTGCAACACTGAAGAGATAAGAGTATGACGTCCTGCCAAAGAAAGAGTATGAGCCTTCCAATTGTTCAGCCTTGATTTCACCTTGTCAACAACATACTGATAAGTATCACTCTTAACTCTATCATGATGCAAAGGAGTTCCCAAATATTTCCCAAGATCCGGTGTAGTGGTAAAACCCAAACTAGTACTAAGTTGCGTCCTCCTATTATGACTCACGTTCTTGGAAAAGAAAACTCGAGTTTTAGTCAAACTTACTTTTTGACCCGAAAGACTGCAAAATTTATCAAGACAACCTTTCACTACCTCAACTTGTTCCATAGATGCCTCAGTAAATAAGACAAGATCATCAGCAAAGAAAAGATGAGAAAAGGGGGCCCATCTTTCCTAAGACGAATAGGTTTCCATTTTCCACTATAGAGTTCCTCCTGAATCAAGTGAGCCAATTTCTCAATACAAATAATAAAAAGATAGGGAGAGATGGGATCACCTTGCCTAACCCCACGTGACGGAAAAAACTCTTGAGTTTTACTACCTTCCCAAAGGATCTGCATAGTCACATTTGATATACAACGTCGAACCACATTGAGAAGGTAAGGAGGCAATCTCATCTCTACAAGACAATCAAGAATAAATCCCCAATTGAGTCGATCATATGCTTTCTCAAGATCTATTTTGATCGCCATAAAGCCCTTCTTTTTCTTCATATTCCGCATTGAATGAATAACCTCCTGAGCAATAATTATATTATCCGATCCCAGTCTACCAGGCACAAATCCACATTGGTTAGGAGAGATCAATTCAGGAAGAATACCTTTTATCCTGTTAACAATTATTTTTGTAATAGTCTTATACACAACATTACATAAGCTAATAGGGCGAAAATCTTGAATGCGTTCAGGATGATCTTTCTTGGGAATAAGAACAAGAAGAGTCCCATTAATATCATCAATAATGGATGGTTCCCTAAAAGCTTGCTGAATAAAATTACTCACAGATTTACCAACATGGTTCCATTGGCTCTGAAAAAAGAGAGCATTCAGTCCATCAGGTCCTGGAGATTTAAGAGCACCCATGCTAAATATAGTCTGTTTGATTTCTTCTTGAGTGACTTCTCGAGACATAAATCCCAACAGATCATCATCAATTATAGGGTAAGAGAATTTCCAGTTCATCATAGGCAACCTGGGTTCAGCATTAGAAAAAAGATTAGTATAATAATCCAGTGCAATATTCTTAATACCTTCTTTGTCATAATGCCAGGTATTATTATCATCCAGCAAAGCGTCAATTTTGTTCCTTTTCCTTCTCGCATTTGCTTTGGCATGGAAATATTTAGAATTGCGATCACCCAACATATACCAGTTACATTTGGCCTTTTGAACCCATAACAGATCTTCCTGAATTAAAACCTCCTCAAGTTCTCTCCAGAGATGTTGAATCAACGAATCAAGAGAGTGCTCGTTTAAGCAATTTCGAGGAGTCCTATTCAAATCCTCCAATCTATTCAATAGGTGACGTCGACGACGACCAAGATGACCAAAAACATCATGACTCCAAGCTTTAACATGAGTTGTAAAGTAGGAAATATTCTCAAGTAGGTGTCTGTCCTTTTGCCAGGAATTCTTCATAAAATCAGAGAAGTTATCATGAAGAATCCAGGAGGCCACAAAACGAAAGGGGTATGCTCTGATGACGTCCCTATCTTGAGCTTCAGAAGTGAGGAGAAATATTGGCCGATGATCAGATTTAAAAAATGGCAAATGCACCACCGAAGCTTGAGGAAAAGCTTGGAGAAATTCAGAGTTAAAAGAATTCTATCCAATCTGCTTTCACTACCATCCCTCTTCCACGTAAAATAAGGACCTTGGCAGCCCAAATCTGACAACCCCATATCCTCAACACTCTTGATCATATCTCTATCAATGCTACTACCAACTCTACGAGTAGAACGACGATCATGCATATAAAGGGTACCATTAAAGTCCCCCCCAATGCACCAAGGGCCCGAGATTAATTGACTTAGATTTTGAAGAGCCGACCACAATACACGACGTTTGATTGGATTAGGACTCCCATAAACAGCTGTAATGAAGCACATTCTATTTCCCATATCAAGACTCATATGTATAAACTGATCATGCGTACCTAGTACTTCAAACTTCCAGTCATTATTTTTCCAAAGAACCCACAGGCCACCACTGTACCCTTGAGCATCAACCACAGTGAAATTATCAAAGCCTAGACTAAGAGCAATTTTCCTAGCCTTTTCTCCACCACTACGAGTTTCAAGAATAGCAAGGAAGTCAATATGATGTTTCTTGGTTAGTTCACGAATTAAACCAGGAAAAGATTTGGCTCCAGTACCTCTACTATTCCAAAAAATATAATTCATGGGAAACCGGGGGGAGTAATCTGAGCCTCAAAGCTCTTGGACCCTTGAAGAATTTTACATAAATGTTCTTCTTCATCCATAATGATGGACTCATGAGCATCTATCGTAATAAGACTTACAGAAGTAGGTCCTTCGATAGGAGGAATAACTGGGTAGCATGTTCAGGTTGCATTCCCTCGGAAGAAGTACCTCTGAAATCCTGAGCATCTAATTTATTTAAGACACTAAAAGGATTCATGATGGTAATGCTTGGTGGAGACTCAAGTAGAGAAACTTGTTGAACGGAGCCCACACTTTTAAAATTTCCACTACGATGTGCTTCAGCTTTAAACCCCTTGTGACCCAAATGATTCATTTTAAGCCCCACTGGAACCCATACCTTCTGAGAGTTTAAATTTTTTCTAGATCCCCTTCCAGCTTTTTGTACACAAGCCTCCTTTCCTTTCATATTAACCGTAAGATTTTTCCCCAGAGAAACTCCCCCACCCGAATCCAAATCTGACGCAAATTTCGCATTATCACAATTATTTTGTCCATTGGCACTAACCCCACAAGATACCTTTTGACCTTCCAACCCTTTCTTTTCGCCTACTTTACTAGAAGCATGGAGATATCTTTCCCTACCTTCAAGTGCAGCTGATCTGGCATTAGTCATGGATGAAGCATATTTCACTGCGTGATTTTCGGATCCAGAGAAACCTTTCCAAATCTGACGCCGATAGAGATTCGCTGGGCCAAACTTCGCTTCTGCTGTCACTACGTCACCGCTGACCATTCCTTTCTGCGCCTCCAAATCAGAATCCCAACGTGAACGTTTCAATAGTTCATTCATAATCTTGTCTTGCTCCCCCTCGCCCCTTGCTGTCTCAGGAGATATTATATTCACGCTCTCTGTAACACCCCAAATTTTATATTCACCAAATATATTGTAATTATTTGGGAAATTCAATAAAATGGTGAATATTCATGAATTTGGAATTTATGAATTTATAAATGTTCAATTTCATGGGAAATTGGGCAAAAAATAATTATGGAATTAATTTGGGTAATTTAAAAAGCCCAATATTAAGGTCCAAAAATGAAGGAATATTAGAGAAAATATTTGGTCCAAAAATAGATGAAAATTGGTGAAAGAAAAATAAGAGAAGAAATTGGATAAGAAAGGTAATGGCAAAATCGTAATTTTGTCAAAATAGCACAAAATAAATTATTTTTCAATTAATTGAATTTAATTTCAATTAATTAAGGAAAATAAAGGTTAAAAATATATTTAGAATATTTTGGTCAATTTAATATGAATTTATGGAAAATTTGAGCAAAAAGTGCAATTTTGACCAAAATTGAGACTTTACGTGTATACGTAACCGAAACAAGTTGTGAAGCCAATTGAGACCATAAGGAGGGACCCCTAGGTGTCTCCTACATGTGGCATAAAGAAGGAAATATTGGTTGGACATGATGGCATGGTTACGTGAATGTAGGAAGTTATGTACATAAATTGGATTTTAGTAATTTTGGAAAATTAAACAAATTATTATAATATTATGAAATATGATAATATAAACTTCATCTTTCTCATTCAGCTTCTAAACCACGAGAAACAGACCTGAACATAGTGTGAGAAAGTTGAGAGAGTTTAGAGAGAGAAATAGAAGAAAAATCACAAGGTAAGCCGATTTCTCCGACGATTTCGCTCCTAACGCGTATATCTCCGACTCTAAGCTACTCCTCTTTGTTCTTTAGGGTTTGGAGGCTCAAAAATCTGTTCTCTAAAGGTTAGGGTTTCAGCCATTTTTGGGAAAAGCTTGTTGGAGCTTGAGGTAACTTCCAAACCTTCGTATATTAACTATTCTGGCTGCTGTGGGCAATTTAATCGGTGAAATTTCGCCGGATTGCCATTGGTTTTAAATTTTGGAAAAGTGTATATCTAAGGGTTATGCTGCCCAATTTTAGTTCAAATGGTTGTTATAACTCAATTAGATTGTTAATAAAGTGGTTAGGAGTAGAAAGGAACGTGTTTACGGAGCTGAAATCGTAAAACCCCGTTTTTTTCCCGGAGAACACAATTATTTCGGCCAGGGATGTTTGAGGGCCTTAGAGTTGGATTTTCAATGATTTGATGATTCCATTGGATTCAGTGGGCGAAAATAGGTGGGGTTACAGTTGGGCACTTTTTCAGAAAAGGCTGAGAAAGCATAATTACGGGAACGCCCCTAAAACCCTAAAAGTAGGGCTGCCAAGGGCAATTTTGTAATTTGACATTGAATTTGGTAATTTTGAGTCTGGAAATGGATTCCTTGGACGAAAATACATCAGGATAGCCCTAGTCAAAAATTTGGAAAAATGTGCCATCGGGCCGGGTACGGCGGGGCCGGGGTCTCGGGGGCATTTTGGTAAATTTTCACCATAGGCTAATATAACCACAAGAAACACTATGGAGGTGTCTAAAATGATACTTGGATAGGTTATGACCTATTTCTTGTATGTTTGACGTTTTAGGACCGAGTTGGACGCCTATAATTGACACGTTTTACGAGGCAAACCCTTTGAGACAAGAAAGAGATTAAGGTAGGGACTACTTTGGACGCCTATAGTTGACACGTTTTACGAGGCAAACCCTTTGAGACAAGAAAGAGATTAAGGTAGGGACTACTATCTCTCATATACTATGTGACTATTTGTATGATGCATGTTACTGTATTTTGTGATCTGAACACGTGCTGGAGGCACATTACCTAGCTGTGGTCTAGGACCTAGCTGAGGTACACTGGTCTTACCTAGCTGTAGTCAAGGACTCGGCTGAGGTACATGCAGGGGTTTCAACGGGTTAGTTGGCCCTGAATTTTGTGTACACACACGGATGATATGAATTTTCATTTTACTTGATACGGTGCATTGCATATTTAATTTTCGCATTTTATATGTTGATCGTATGTTTCTACTGAGATTCCTTGGAATCTCACCCCTTTTTCTAATCAAAATGTCTCAGCGGGTGCCAGTGGCTCGAAAGCCAAGGATGCAGATAAGGGAAACTGACAGGCACATTTCTCAAGATAAATACAGTGGTTGTATATAGTCTGTATGTGAAATAGTTTTGGGACATTTTGTACATATTTGTCATTATTATCGACTTCTGCTCTGTTAATGACTGTCTGTAAACAAATACTTATTATCAGTATAACTGTACTTTTCTGTTTGCCTATGGAACTTGTTCATTATTGCCCTGCGCATATCAAAATGGAAACGGGTGTTGACACTCTCACTACATGCATAGGACTCATTTTCTACAGTGGAGGCAGGAGCTTGTTGCACATTCTGATAATTAGCAGAATGATCACCCAACACCGACGGACACTCCTCTTGACGATGTCCATAGATACCATAGTTGAAGCAGACCAAATGCAGACCTTCATACTCAACAACAAACTTTCGGCCAAAGATCTGCAGATAAGAGAGCAATTCTAAGCTCAAATCAATCTCAACACAAACTCTAGCAAACCTTCCACGTGAACTTAATGACGTAGCCAAATCAACCTTCAAAGTTCTTCCAATCATACCACCTAACCGAAACAGCGATTCAAAGTTATAAAATTCAACCGGAACTGTTCGAATTCGAACCCATGCTGCAACTTTCCATTGGTTCCATGCATTCCATGGGTCAAAATTCGGCCTCCACCGTTGCACCAGTAGATAGTGATCTACAACCATCCAAGGACCCTCCTGATAAACAAAATTAAGATCCTCATCAGATGCAAATGATGCTATAAAGTAGCCATTCTCCAGATCTAAAAGCTTGAAAGGTTTTTCAAACTTCCAGAGATGTTGAAGCTTTTGACGCATTCGAAACAGAGGAAAATTAATGCCCAATGGTTTTATGATCAAAGACTTTTTCCATGGAGCACACCAGGCTTCATATTCGCCCTGTGTAACTTTAAGTGCCGGACATCGCTCTCTACGTTTCCCATCTTCTGTATGCAGGCTAGAGGACTCTGATAAGGGCTCAGAAGTAGTGAAAAATCCTTTCAATCCATCGATATATTCCTTCTATGCAGCATCCATCATAGAGCTACCCCTATCTGAGGCTTCTTGCATCCTCTCCTCCAGATTTAGAACTTTATCTCTGTATGAAATAGGTTTTTCAGAAGATACCTCCCCATTCTCCTTGGTCCTTACGCGGATCTTCTTTCTACTACGTGCTAATAGATCAGCTTCTCATCAGCACCCCGACCTTCCAGCTCTCGGCCCTCAGAGGGAAGGGAAGAAGCTGCAGCTGCTAAACATTTAACATTTCTACGGAACCAAAAGATAGAGATAAAATTGAGCTGCTGCTTTAATAATTTGCTTAACTTCTCATGATAATGCTTTTCTCATTTTATCATGGCAATCATGATATGCAACGAACTCCCAAATTTTAAAAAAAAAACAGTTTTCCCATCCTACGTACTGTTATTTATATATTCAATCATCTAGAGAGTTTATAAAGTATATATTTAATTTTCAACTGAACAATGTTCATCACAATTACCCAATTGAGGGATTTACTTAGGCCGTTAAGATCAATATGAATAGGAGTATAGGACAGCTTGTAATCTTTCAAAAGGGGTAAAATAGACAATTTCTTTATAATCCTATGATCCTAAATATTGAAACTAAATAACTAATTTATAGGGTTAAAGAAAATTAGTTTAGCAAGTTATTTGTGAAAAATGAGTATTTGTTTTGATCATTAGCATGAAAGATTATTCTCTTAATCGAAAACTTTCTTAATATGAGCAATCAATGGAGTTTAGCGAAACAATATAAACTTAAGATACACAATGGATTAAGGTATTATATTTAATATTTAAAATAAATATCTCTATCATCTATTATTTCTTACATTTAATTAGGATCGAATAGAAAAAATGTGTGTGTGTGTATACCTAGGTTAATTGAATTTGAAAGACTGGCAAGTCTTAAGTTTTAAATTTATACAGGTATTTGCTGATTATGCCAATGTACATTGATGATGGGGTACAAGCTTAATACTTTCATGAGTCATGAGTTGCATTTTTATCTACTACACTAATTTTTTGTGCTAGTCATCACTGGCACCAACTCTCAAATGACAATAATGAATAGTAGATTATACTTCCTCCCATCCTTAACGAAGAACCTAACTTAAGAGTTAATGTTGGTTGGTGTGGTACAACTACAACGCAGTTTCATGGAAATTAACAAAAGTCACATAAGCGGAAAGACTTGACTTCTTGAATCTTGATCAATGACCACAAAGTTTTGTTTTGCGATCGCCCCCTATCCCTATCATTAAATGTCTTTTTTTTTCAACAATTATTAAATGTCTTCTAGAAATTAGTTTTGTTCTTTTTTTTTTTGGAAGATACCTTCACTGTATTTATGCAGATTTGGATTGCTTTTCAGTAAAATCTTTTAGAATAAATTTGCATCAAATCCAAAAATAAAACTCTTTAAAAGAAATGTGGCTAAAAATAGCCAATTTATGAATTTACATTGAAAACCGCTGTGTATGTATGAAGGACAGAAAATTTCATATTGTGATCCCCTCATGTTCTCTTGTGGCGTTTATATCCATGGGTCTGTCGATTGTATTAATGGTTTCATTTCATATACAGATTTACAGAACTGTCATTTTAATTTCTCAGGTTAATAAAATTATTATTTAAATTAATCTCATTTATTTTAATTGTATATCAATATTATTATATTCTTTAGGAAATATCAATTTGCCTTATCTTTTATCTATGTAATTCACGCTTGGAGAGTTAAATCGCACAATTGGACAATTATTGGGGAGAATGCTCTTTCTGGCTCCTTCTTCTTAATGCAACTTGAAAAAATAATTATGCCTATGTGTCCTCACCTCTTAATAGACGTTAGATGCCACTTAATGAAATTGAGCCAAATTTAAAATGTCAAGTGTGAAATTTCACCTTAAAATAGGGTGACATTGATTAGGCGTAGATATGGTCGTGTAAACTTTGGATCAAATCCATTCTTCAAGTGTCTTGGGCAAGCTCACCACCAACTTGACTCTAGACTCTTGCCAAAGTTTTTAACAGTAAAAAAAGGACTCTATTGAGAGTGTGGGGTTAATATCATGGACACAAAGTTTGGCGTTTTTACTTTTTCCTTTTGTTAGGGTTGTTCATTGGGGAGATAGGTCCAATTGAGTTTGAGAATTTGAAGCAACATTTTGAGTGTGATCATTGTTAGAATAATCTAACAATAAATATACCAAATATATTATATAAATTCCATAAAAGAGAGCAACATCGGAAGATTTAATGAAATACCTCTAGCCATAATGATTCTACTTGTAATATCTCACAACCTAAAAATTATAGAGAACAAAAAATAGTTATAATTATAATAGAATATGTCAGGACTTCTTCTAACGGGGGAAGATGAGGCATAATGATGGTTTGGGATAGCCTTTACCCATTAAGGAACCCCTAAGGAGCAAGTAAGTGTTCAACGTACTGCTCTAAGACTAGCCTAGGCTATTTATAGCCTCTCATCAAGATTTATAACAGCTTTACCGGTGAGACAGATGACTCTAAACCAAATCTCTATCCAAATTGCTCTGCGAGACATAATCGAGAGATATTTTATCCAAAATATATTAAACTAATAATAATTAAAGTAATTCGTTAATATTCATAATAACTTCATAATATTTAGAATATTCTTTGATCAAAATAATCAACTAGTATATCCTTTATATGATAAAAAAAAACAAACAAACACACACACACACACACACACACACACACACAATATATATCTAGATATAATCTGAATAAACAAAAAGGTAAAATATTATCATTTTAATAAAATATCTAACATTCTCTCCCTTAGCTTGCAACCTAACGTCATTTGATGAGTATGGTTCATTTAAGCAACATTACAGGAATCATGGCGGTAAGTCCTCTTTGATCGAGTATTACTTTCATGCATCACAAGTAGAGCTCAGGCCGCTGGAGGGTTCAGGCCGGCCGGCGGTGGTGCTCCGGCATAGGGCACCCTTTTTTTTAATTGAGGGGTAAAATGGTAAAATCATCAATACTTTAAAATTCTAATTTGATATCTGTCACCTTTATATTATTTTCAAGTGTTAATAGACTTTCATGGATTTTGCAAGTTCATGTGGTATTTAAATGAAAATTTTCCAAACTTTTTTCATACTTGTATTTTTATTTTTTTACTCAGCCATAAAAAACCCATCCTTTTTAATTTTAATCCATGTTATCTCCTCTGTTAGTATTTCAATGGTTTTTCCAATCTCCACAAGGTAATGGAATTAACGAAATGTCTTCACAAATATTTAATGATGAACTAAGTAAGAATATAAATATCAGCAAAATGGTTTTTACCTTTTTAGAAGATAAAATATGAGAGTTTATAACTGATATATAATATTATATATCAATATTTCAGAGAGATCATGTGACTTATATATATTTATTACTTATAATGACCATGTTTTTAGAGAAGCCAACGTTTCAGTTGGCTGGCTCACACACATGTAAAGCGCATACTTGAGATCACCAATAGTAGAGTGCGATTATGAATTATCCTATGGACTGGATTGCTATTGTGTGCGTTCTAGACTCAGTAATGGCCTAAGCCTAATTGACATGGGTTGATTATATTTTAGCCAGTTATTTCTAACTCAGGCTTTTTACTCCTTATATATGTATTTTTTAAAAGAAAAATCCGAACAAGCAAATAAGTGGGCCCTTCAGTTTCTAAAGTTTTTTCCCAAAAGCATAGGGCTAGTGCGGTACAACAACAACGAAGCATCACACCCGTTCGCAAAAAGCCACAAACAGGGACGACTGGACTTCACTTGTGGGCCACAAAGGCTTGTGCGTAGGCCCCACCGGTGTCTCCTGGAGGATAACTTTTAAAACATAATTTTTGGTGACACTTTAGATAGTGTCAACAATCCATTAAATATTTTTTTTATGTCCATGTTTAATAAGAATAGTAAATAAAAATTATATTATATATGTATGAGTTTAATGTAATCAATATGGATAAGATTGAAAATGATTTTAATTTTAGGACAATAGGGAGTGTGATATGGGAGGGTACGCGGCTTCAAAAAAATATTACTACTTCTTATCCTTAATATTTTTAAGAGTTGGATAAATGACTTACTTTGATATTATATATAAGACCCAAATCTAATTTATCTTTCAATGTTATAATTAAAGGTAAGTTGTGCATGAAATTACACTAAAAATAAGATAGGCCTACATCCTTAAACAAATTTCAAGTAAGTTTGAATAATATTTTTTTCTGCCAATTATACTTTAATTACGGTAAATTGTTCTAATATTCATGAGCTGGGGGAGTAACCTTTTCAAAAGCAGTGCAGGGCAGACGATGATGAAGCAGAGAAAGCAACCCAGCAACACCACCGACATGAGAGCTTCTTGGAACGGGGAATCAAAGTACTTAAACCAGAGTTCTTGAACCCGGCGGTCCGGTCCAAAAACCGGCTGGTAAACCGGTCCGATCTGGGTTGAATTTTTTAAAATATTTTTTTTTTAATTTTTTTTAAGATTTCATGTTTATAAGCCTAAAATTTTCAATATCTCACCGGTTTGGCACCTATTTGGTCCCGATCTGACCCACTGACCCTTAACCAATTACCCCGACCAGTTTAGTACCCGGTCCGGGTTCTAATACCTTAACTTAAACAAAAAATAAAATCATGGTGGTACAGAATTTGAGGTAGGTTATCCCAAACTATAGTTTTAAAAATTAAAAGTTATTTTGGATTTTTTATGAGTATTTAGTATTTTTAAAATCATGATTTTAAAAGTGAAACCAAACATACATCAGAAATTATTTTCTAAAATCTATTATCTGACATAACTTTTTTAACTTTTTTTAAATGGTTATTCTCTACAAACTAATTCAAACATATTTTAAATTTTTATTTTTAATAAAAATAAATAAGATTTCAAGTTTTTGCCAAAAGTAAAGGATGGGTTCGGTACAGCTGCAACGAAGTATTCCGGCAATTCCCACACGTCACAAACGCGGCACGACATGACTTAGTGACCAATGGCCACAAGGCTTCTATGGTCTCCTGTCACTATTATTATTAAATGCCATCTAAAATTTTTTGCTTTTTTATAAGACACTTTCAATCATTGTATAAAAAAATTGGATCAAATCGGTCGATCCGACCAGAAAACAGGTGGATTGATCTCCAATCCGGTTCGGTTTATTGTTTGAGAGGGAGGAAGAGTTGAATTGGTATAAAACCGGAATAACCGGTGGGTTGATTGGTTCAATTGGTTTACCTTTTTTTTTTTTGAAAAATGAGATATCTGGTTTAACAAAAAGACTGAAAAAGAAAGAAAATTATAGATTTAGACTGATATACATACAATATATAATATTTTAATAAATTATAAGAACAAATTTTAATTTTAAGGCTAGGAAAATTTAAAAAACAAAAAGAATAAATGAAAAAACATTATATATTATATACATATAATATATAATATTTTAGTCAATCAATTTCATATGATTCAAGTGATCAAATCTAACATAATCAATTAATTTTATCTATAGAAGTTTAAAAATATATTTATATATATATTGTTACTAATAAATTGTAATATTTTAATATGACCGGTTCAACCACCGGTTAGACCCCAGTTGACCCATTAACCCTTAAACTTGTTACGTGATCAGTTCATTGTCCGGTCCAATTTTTTGTTCCTTGCTTTCAATTGATATTAAATGAGGAGAATTACCAATAAGATCTAACAGAAGGCACTTAATTACTAAAAAGTACTAATGACAATTAATGAGGAACATACAATGATAAGTTTTAGAGTAAGAAATAACAACTCTTCATTTATCATTGAAACTAAAAAAAAAAAAAAAGGTAAGGAGCTTCCATGAAAGAGGAGTAAGAGACTAAAAGAAGGGATAAATATGTGATGGAAACATTTGTTATTTAGTGTCTGTTTAAATTAACAATGAAAGTTGTCTTTTTAATATGATTTATGGTATCTAAATAATTATATGAAAGGAGTTTTGTCTCGACTTAAGTGAATATATTTTTTAAACGCTAGCTCAAATAGTTTCTTAGTCAATTAACGATCAAACATAATTAAGACAAGGGCTAGGATGAAATTACTGCGATTTAACAATATCAAGATGACATTACTCTTCAAAAAAATATCCGAAACAACATTACTCAAATGTGATAACTTATGAGGCAAAATTGGGGTGTCATTAGAATTATCCTAAGACCCTCATAAATAAGTGGGCCCTCCAGATTCCAAGTTTTTCCAAAAGCAAAAGGCTGGTGTGGTACAACTATAGCGCAGTTTCATGGAAATTATCAAAAGTCACAGAAGCGGCAAGACTTGGTTTGTTGATCAATGACCACAAAGTTTTGTGCCGCCCCCTATCCCTATTATTAAATGTCTTTTTTGTTGGTCAACAACTAGTTTTGTTCTTTTTTTAGAACATGCCTTTACAGTATTTATGGAGATTTGGATTACTTTTCAATAAAAATTTTTAGAATAAATTTACATCAAATCCAAAAATAAAACTCATCAAAAGCTTTCCTTTAAAAATATGTGGCTTAAAATAGCCAATTTATGAATTTACATTGAAAACTGTTGTGTACGTATGAAGGACAGAAAATTTCATATTGTGATCCTCTTATGTTCTCCTGTGTCGTTTATAGTCATGGGTCTCTCAATTGTATTGATGGTTTCATTTTGTATACAGATTTACAGAACTGTCATTTTAATTTCTCAGGTTAATAAAATTATTATTTAAATTAATCTCATTTATTTTAATTGCATATCAATATTATTATATTCTCTATGAAATATCAATTGGCCTTATCTTTTATCTATGTAGTTCACACTTGGAGAGTAAATCGCACAATTGGACGGTTATCGGGGAGAATGCTCTTTCTGGCCTCCTTCTCCTTCTTAATGCATCTTGGGAAAAAAATATATATATATTCCTATGTGTCCTCACCTCTTAATATACGTTAGATGCCAGTTAATGAAATTGAAACAAATTTAAAATGTCAAGCGTCAAATTTCACCTTAAATTTAAATTTTGGATCAAATCCATTCTTCAAGTGTCTTGGGCAAGCTCACCACCAACTTGACTCTAGACTCTTGCCAAAGTTTTTAACAGTAAAAAAAGGACTACATTCAGAGTGTGGAGTTGATATTATGGGCGCAAAGTTTGGCATTTTCACTTTTTCCTTTTGTTAGGGTTGTTCATTGATGAGCTAAGTCCAATTGAGTTTAGGAATTACATTTTGAGTGTCATTATTGTTGGAATAATTTAACAATAAATACCCTAAATATATTATATAAATTCCATAAAAAGAGAGCAACAGCGGAAGATTTAATGAAATATCTCGAATCATAGTAACTCTGTTTGTAGTATCTCACAATCTAGAAATTAAAGAGAACAAAAAATGGTTAGAATTATAATAGGATATGTCAAGGCTTCTTCTAGGAGGAGGAAGAGGCATAGTGATGGTCTGGGTATAGCCGTCACCTGTCAGAGAACCCTTAAGGAGCAAGTAAGTGTTCAACGTACTGCTTTAAGACCTAGCCTAGGCTATTTATATCCTCCCATTAAGGCTTGTAACAGCTTTACCGACGAGACAGACAACTCTAAACCAAATCTCTATCCAAATTGCTTTGAGGGACATAATCGGGAGATATTTTATCCAAAATATATTAAACTGATAATATTTAAAGTAATTCGTTAATATTCAAAATAACTTCATAATATTTAGAATATTCTTTGATCAAAATAATCAACTAGTATATCCTTTATATGATCAAAAAACAAATATATATATATATATATATATATATAATATTCTCCCACTTGGCTTGCAACGTAATGTCATTTGATGAGTATGGTTCATTTAAGCAACACTACAAAAATCATGACGGTAAGTCCTCTTTGATCGAATATTACTTTTTATGCATCATAAGTAAAGCTCAAGCCACCGGAGGGTCTAGGCCGGCCGGCTGTGGTGCTTCGGCATGGGGCACCTTTTTTTTAATTGAGAGGCAAAATGGTAAAATCATCAAATTTTAAAATCCCAATTTAATACCTGTCACCTTTATGTTATTTTCAAGTATTAACAGACTTTCATGGGTTTTGCAAGTTCATATAGTATTTAAATGGAATTTTCCCAAACATTTTTCATACTCGTATTTTTATTTTTTTATTCTCCGATAAAAAACCCATCTTTTTAAATTTTAATCCATGTTATCTCCTCTGTTGGTATGTCAATGATTTTTCCAATCTTCACAAGGTAATGTAATTAACTAAATGTGTTTACAAATATTTAATGATAAACTAAGTAAGAATATAAATATCACCAAAATGGTTTTTACTTTTTTCAGAAGACAAAATATGAGTTTATAACTGATATATAATATTATATATCAATATTTTAGAGAGATCATGTCATTTATGTATATTTATTACTTATAATGACCATGTTTTTAGAGAAGCCAACGTTTGAGTTGGCTAGCTCACACACATGTAAAACGCATACTCGAGATCACCGATAGTCGACTGTGATTATGATATCCTATGGACTGGATTGCTGTTGTGTGCGTTCCAGACTCAATAATGGCCTAAGCCTAATTGACATGGGTTGATTATATTTCAGCCAGTTATTTCTAATTCAGGCTTTTTCCTCCTTATATATATGTATCTTTTAGGAGAAAAATTCGAACAAGCAAATAAGTGGGCCCTTCAGTTTCTAAAGTTTTTTCCCAAAAGCAAAGGGCTAGTGCTGTACAACTACAACGAAGCATCACGCCAATTCGTAAAAAGTCACAAACGAGGGACGACTTGACTTTCCTTGTGGACCACAAAGGCATCTGCGTAGGCCCCTCCGGTGTCTCCTGGAGGATAACTTTTAAAACATAATTTTTGGTGACACTTTTGATAGTGTCAACAATCCATTAAATATTTTTTTACATGTCTATATTTAATAAGAATAGTGAAAAAAAATTATATTATGTATGTATAAGTTTTAAGTTTAGTGTAGTCAATATTGATAAGATTGAAAATCATTTTAATTTTAGGACAATAGGGAGTATGATATGGGAGGGTATGCAGCTTCAAAAAAATATTACCACTTGTTATCCTTAATATTTTTAAGAGTTGGACAAACACTTACTTTGATACAATATATAAGACCCAAATCTAATTTATCTTTTAATGTTATAATTAAAGGTAAGTTGTGCATGAAATTACACTAAAAATAAGATAGGCCTAGATCCTTAAACAAATTTCAAGTAAGTTTGAATAATAATTTTTTTTTCTGCCAATTATACTTTAATTATGGTAAATTATTCTAATATTCATGAGCTGGGGGAGTAACCTTTTCAAAAGCAGTGCAGGGCAGACGATGATGAAGCAGAGCAAGGCAACACGGCGACACCACCGAAACGAGAGCTTCTCGGAAAGAGGAATAAAAGTTATTAAACAAAATATAAAATCATGATGGTAGAGAATTTGAGATAGCTTCTCCCAAACTATAATTTCAAAAGTTAAAAGTTATTTTGAATTTTTTATGAGTGTTTAGCATTTTTAAAACCATGATTTTAAAAGTGAAACCAAACATATATTCAGAAATTATTTTCTAAAATCTATTATGCGGCATAACTTTTTTTAACTTTTTCTTTAATATTTATTCTCTAAAAACTAATTTAAATATATTCTAAATTTTTATTAAGGAGAGGGGTGACAAATTATAAGTTTAGACGGAAAAAACTCAAACTGTCCAAAATTTATCCTCTCATTTCTTTTAAATTTTAAATTTCCGTCCAAAATTTAAATACCTTCAACTAAAAAAGGTAACTTAAACCTCCCTCTCCTTCCCTCCCCTCACCCTCAAAGCAAACACACCCTTAATAAAGATTCGTAAAGGACTGGTTCGGTACAACTGCTACGAAAAGTGTTCGGCAACCTTCCAAACCATGGTTTCAGAAGTACTTTTCCGTAAATCGAGACAAAACTCCTTTCACATACTTACCTCATAGACTGTAAAAGTTATTCTCCAAAAACTAATCCGAACACACAAGAAGTATGCTGACAATTCCCACAACTAACAAACGTGGCACGACTTGACTTGGTGGCCAATGGCCACAAGGCTTGTACGGCCTCCTATCACTATTATTATTAAATGCCTTCTAAAATTTTTAACTTTTTTACAAGACACTTTCAACTGATATTAAATGAGGAGAATTACCTATAAGATATAAAGGAAGATACTTAATTACTAAAAAGTACTAATGTCGATTAATGAGGAGCATGTAATGATAAGTTTCAGAGTAAGAAATAACAACTCTTCATTTATCATTGAAATTTTTTAGTAATTAAGTCTCTTACTTAAAACCTCAAAATAATTCTCAAGAATTAAGAAGGAAAGAGTAGAAATTATACGACGCAGGAGTTTATTGTGTTAGTTAGTTAACATGGGTAATGTTAAACAACACGCATGGCAACACGACAATGTACACATAACTGAAGTCCTAAACGCGGACAACTTGACTATTACTTGTTGACTAGCCACAAGCAATATAAGAAAGTAAGGAGTTTCATTTCACTAACCAAAAAAGAAAAGGTAAGAAGCTTCCCTGAAAGAGGAGTAAGAGACTAAAACAAGAGATAAATATGTGATGGAAACATTTGTTATTTAGTGTCTGTTTAAATTAATGGTGGAAGTTGTTTTTGTTAACGTGATTTACGGTATCTGAGATAAGTATGTGAGAGAAGTTTTATCTCAACTTGAGTGAATGTGCTTTTTAAACGCTAACTCAAATAGTTCCTTAGTCAACTAATGATCAAACATAATTAAGACAATAGCTAGGATGAAATTGCTACGATTTAGCAATATCCAGGGCGATATTACTCCTCAAAAAATATCTGGGGCACTACTACAAAAAAGATAAAAGGTGGCGCACATTTTGTAGCACTTCTTTAAATAAGTGCCACAGCTTCCCTTTTTTTATTTTTAGCCTGTATAATTTTTTTTTAGGTACCAGCTGTGGCGCCTAATAGATTAGGGGCCACAATTGGGGATACCTAATGTGGCGCCTGTGCACATGTGGCGCCACACAAGCAGCTGTGGCGCCTGACCCATCAGGCGCCACAGCTGCATCATATATCATGTGTGGCGCCTGGGAATTAGGCGCCACACATGATATATAATATATCATGTGTGGCGCCTAATTCCCAGGCGCCACACATGATATATATATCAGCTGTGGCGCCTAATTGCTTAGGCGCCACAGCTGATAGGCAATTTGTGGCGCCTAATTAATTAGGCGCCACACTTGCCTATTTTAAAAAAAAAAAACGGGGGGGGGGGGAATTTTAAATGGATAGATCTCTTAATTATTTCATTTCCCGCGTAGTAGTTTCATGTCTGTCCCCCATTCCTTCTCTTTTTGACTACTACTCCACTTTAATTATTCAACTACTCTCTCATCCATTAAATTACTTTTCCTTTCTCATCTTCTTAGTAGATCCGTCAGCCCCCTCCCTCCATTTCCTATCATCTTCACACTAAAAAACACACTCAAACGCTCACTCGTCACTCAAGCTAGCGTCACCAACGTGGTCTCCCACTCCCTGCACTGGTCAATTAATAGATTTGTAAGAAAAAGACTATTTCATTCTAGCTTGCTTTGTTTCGTTTGTCTTTTTGCTTTGTTTAATTTTTTTTGCCGACAAGTTTGCGTTTTTTAGTAATCTTTTAATTTACTTAATTAGTTGTTGATGTACTGTGTTCACATATCAAGTTCTTGTATTGTGATATTTTTTATGTTAGCTTTGGAGAGTATTAATGTAAGAACATTATTGTTGGGGAACTTGAATTTTAAATATGAAAATTATATATATATATATATATATAATAGGTTGAAATATAAAATAGAAAGATTGACAATTTGTGGAGATGATAAACACGAAATCCACTCATTTTATATAAAACTTCACAATCAGGAAGCATAAAAAAGAGCCACAGGAAAAAAAAGAAGAAGAAGAAGAAAAAAGAAAAAAAAAGGGACCCTATTGTGGCGCTTGCTCAAGCAAGCGCCACAGTAGGACCCCCCTACTGTGGCGCTTGCTCGAGCAAGCGCCACAGGAGGCCCCCCTCCTATGGCACTTCCTCCAACAAGCGCCACAGGAGGGTATTTTTTTAAAAAAAAATTTTTAGAATGTTGTGGCGCTTCCAAGCGCCACAGCTTTTTTTAGTGGCATCTAGATATGTGGCACTTCTCTAGCGCCACAGTTAATGCAATTATAAGCGTCATAGCTTTACTGTTTTGTAGTAGTGGGGCAACATTACTCAAATGTGACAACTTATGAGGCAAAATTGGATCTCAACTTCTTTTTTTAACGTGTGTCATCTCTACTGTTGGTCTTTTGATCCATTTTTCTGGAGGAGTAATGGAATTAAGAGGGTGTTTGGATTCAATTAAAAAACGCTATTCTGGGAGAATACCTTGGTTTTCTAAAAAAAACACCCAAACACACTCTTTTTCCCCATAATCCCGTTTGAAGCAAACCAAGGTTTTGAATTGCAAAACCAAGGTTTGAATAGAATCTATTTTTTTTCTCTGTTCCATCAATTGTTACCGTTGGCTGTCATTATTGGGTTCTGACACCTCTCTCTCTCTTCTCTTTCCCTTTTCTCTTTGGCTCGATATTCCTCATTTCCTCTGCTTGTCTTTCATTTTCTTCTTCCCTGATTCCTGTCTTCCCATCTTTGTTCCCTTTCAACTTTGATTCCCCTTTGGATTCCCATCAAAATTCGTCCATCTCGTTCTCTTCCAGATCCGAAGAAGGTCTCTTCCCCTTTGATCTTTCCCTTTCAACTCCTCTTTCTGCTTCTCTTTTTTGGTTTCCCCATCTTCGGCGTTTTGGGTCACCGAAGGCTCAACTTATCTTCGCCTTTTTCTTCACCGATTTGCCCTATTTCGAAACTGTGGGTGGCTAGTGGTGGACGGCAGCTGTGTGTCGCAGTGGGTATGTTCCCCATTTCTCTACTAAAAATTTGGTCCGATCTGAGAAACTAGTGGCTGGCGGTACGTTGTCGGTGATCAGAGAAGGTTGAACGATGGCAGTTGGCGCCGGTAAGTTTCTCAGCTTTCAATAACTCAAAAATCTCTCTCCTCTTTCTCGTTGTAAAACCCATCGGTGAGTCCTACAATTCAACAAGTTCTATTTTTTTTTCTACAGAATTTCGTTTTGTGTTGGCTGTATCTACAGTTTGATATCACTTGCCTTTCTGTACAGTGCTAATGCAATGGTTAGAATTTACATTTTGAGTTTTGTTTTGCTTCAGAGTTTCATTTTCTGTTGGTTCTCACTTGCCGATCTGTATAGTGCTAATGCAATGCCTGTCTTCATTTTCTATTGTGAGTTTGTTTTTTTGCTTCAAAGTTTGGTTAGAATTCTGTTGGTTCTTGTTTTTTTTTTGTTTGGATGTTGTATTTATTTAGTGCTAATACGAAATGCTTGTAATAGATTGTATTCTTCTATATTTCTTATTTAGTATGAGAACAAACTTGCTATGGTTGTTGTTCCCCTTCATGAAAAGAATGAACCGATTCATTTGTGGGGGATGGATAAGGATACACGTGAATGGACTAAAATATATACTAGCAGCCCTTTGTCTTGTGATTTTTTGCATCTTGTGACTATTTTGAGGAATGCGATTGTCTTTGAACTTGTTGACCGGACTGAGAATGACCGTCAAACATATATCTTATCACTACTACAAAAAAGTAAAGCTGTGGCGCTTATAATTGCATTAACTGTGCTGCTAGAGAAGTGCCACATATCTGGACGCCACTAAAAAAAGCTGTGGCGCTTGGAAGCGCCACAACATTTAAAATTTTTTTTTTTAAAAAAATACCCTCCTGTGGCGCTTGTTTGAGGAAGTGCCACAGGAGGGGGGCCTCGACGCAAGCGCCACAGGAGGGTCCTTTTTTTTTTCTTTTTTCTTCTTCTTCTTCTTTTTTTTCCTGTGGCCCCTTTTTTATGCTTTCTGATTGTGAAGCTTTATATAAAATCAGTGGCTTTCGTGTTTATCATCTCCACAAATTGTCAATCTTTCTATTTTATATTTCAACCTATTATATATATATATATATATATATAATTTTCACATTTAAAATTCAAGTTCCCCAACAATAATGTTCTTACATTAATACTCTCTAAAGCTAACATAAAAAATATCACAATACAAGAACTTGATATGTGAACACAATACATCAACAACTAATTAAGTAAATTAAAAGATTACTAAAAAACGCAAGCTTGTGGGCAAAAAAATTTTAACAAAGCAAAAAGGCAAACGAAACAAGCTAGGTTTTCACTCTTTCCTATTAAATTAGGAACAAAAAGGAAAACGTTATATTACGGTTTATTTTGACTAAAAAAAATTTAAACAAAGCAAGCTAGAATGAAACAGTCTTCTTCTTACAAATCTATTAATTGACCAGCATAGGGAGTGGGAGACCACGTTGGTGACGCTAGCTTGAGTGACGAGTGAGCGTGTAAGTGTGTTTTTTAGTGTGAAGATGATAGGAAATGGAGGGAGGGGGCCGACGGATCCACTGAGAAGATGAGAAAGGGAAAGTAGTTTAATGGAGGAGAGAGTAGTTGAATAATTAAAGTGGAGTAGTGGTCAAAAAGAAAAGGAATGAGGGACGGACACGGGACCACTACGCGGGAAATGAATAATTAAGAGCTATACACTATCCATTTGAAATTTTTCCTTTTTGTTTTTTTTATAGAAATGCATCAGCTGTGGCGCCTAGGCATTAGGCGCCACAGCTGATATATGTGTGGCGACTAAATAGGCGCCACACATGATATATTATATATCATGTGTGGCGCCTAACCAATTAGGCACCACACATGATCTGGTACAGCTGTGGCGCCTGGTGGGTCAGGCGCCACAGCTGCTTGCGTGGCGCCAAGTGTGGCGCCTGTATAGGTAGGAGCCACACTAGGCCTCCCCAATTGTGGCACCTAATCTATTAGGCGCCACAGCTGGTACCCAAAATAAAAAAAATTATATAGGTAAAAAATAAAAAAGGGAAGCTGTGGCATTTGTTTAAAGAAGGGCCACAAAATGTGCGCCACCTTTTACCCTTTTTGTAGTAGTGTATGCATGCTTAATGCTGCTACTAATAAGTTTAAGACGCTTGCTCTGCTTTAGATCTTACTCTTACAAGAAAAAGAAGACCTCGATCTTACCATAGCTTATAGCATTTATCTTTAGTTGTTAAATTCTTCTAGTAAAGTGATGTGTGGAATGTAATGATAATTTATATGAATTCTATTTGGTAATATATCTTGTTCTGCAATTTCTTTGATGTTCAGTGCATTATTAATTCTTTGTCTGGTTTTAAAGTGACACATTGGTTAACTAATTGCAATAAAACATGGGATTTTGTGATTTCTATTAAACATCGTAATGTTTGAGAAGCTTATTTGTAAGGAAAGGTGCAACTTTTTTGCCATTTGTTTCAAGTTACTTAATTGTGGGAATAGGAAAGTTAGCAGCATAATGAGTAAGGATAAGGTTAAAGCATCTTGGGATGTAAAAAGCACAAAAGTCTTCATTGACTTATGTATAGAACAAGTTGAGAAGGGAACACGAAAAAGCACTATCTTCAATAAGAATGGGTGGAAAGAGATCTCGGAAGCCTTCACTGCAAAGACAAGTAGAACGTACGAGAGGGGTCAGTTTAAAAATAAATATGATGCCCTTCAAAAGGAATGGTAGCTATGGGATAGGTTGTTACTGTTAGAGCAAGCGTTTCACCCAAGAGGGGGGTGAATTGGGTGATACTAAAAATTTCGTTGCAAATATAAAGACTTGACGGTGAATATAATGCAGTAAAGAGTAAGGAGAAATATCACCGAAGTGTACACCGGGAGTTATACTGGTTCGGCCACAACCACTTTGACCTACGTCCAGTCCTCAAAATATCTCTAAGAGTTTTACTATAACTTCCAAGATTCAGAGGGTTCTTGGCACCTCAGTACAAGCAAGTTCCTTCACCTGGACACTCGCTTCCCCTTACAAGTTGTAATCCAATCCCAACTCAAGGTTCCACAACCTTAAGTTACCTCAATAACAAATATTGAGTTTGAATGAAATATCTCTCTCGCAGAGTGAATAAGAATCACTAAAGTACAGAATTACAAGTATATGTAAAACAGAGTATTGAACGTGAACTTGATAATGCGTTCGTGTGTGTGTTCTTGTTATCTTCTTTGTTTGGATGTTCCCATATATATATATAGATGTGTTGGTAGTGATCGTTGGAACATTTTCTTCTCGCCCGTTAGAGCGTGCGCAGCCACTATTGACTTTTCCAGTATTTGAAAAATATCCGTTTATGGTAGGTGGCGGTAGGTGGCATTTGAACGTTGCATTTGACTTTCCTTATTTGGTAAGATCTCTTCATTGTTTATCTACGGATATGCTAAGAATACTAATACAATGAAGGATTAATCATATAGGAAACAAATCAATGAATTTTGGAATGATTTCTGAATTTCTGGACTTGCATACTCGAGTAGTTACTCGAGTATTCATTAAGTTTACTCGAGTACTTACTCGAGTATCATCGTGAGAGTAATGATAGCAAGCTAATAAATGAACATCACATAACTCGAGTAGTGCATGAAGTAAACAAATTTACAAACCTTGGAAATACTTGTTTACTCGGATACTTACTCGAGTATGATACAATTTTCTTCATAGGTTACTCGAGTAGCTACTCAAGTAATCTCTCAAATAAACTTTAGGTTACTCGATGCTTCACTCCGGTAATGTTGGCAGGATTACAAGGCCGAGAGCACTTCAAGTTTGCTTACATGGTTACTCGAGTAAACATCAATTTTCTGCATAGCTTACTTGGGTAGATACTTCAAGTGCTGTTTAAATAACTCTGCAGATTACTCGATTACTGACTCAAGTAAACTAGTTCAAATATTTGACAAAGAATAATTGAATACCTGCATACTTGAGTAGTGCCTCGAGTGAAGTGATAATAGTATTTGAGGTTATTCGAGTATTACCTTCAAGTTTTGCTTACCATAGTGAGTTACTCGAGTAGCTCCTCGAGTAACATTGGCAGGATTGAAAATGCCGAGAACAACATATTTCTTGAAGCAGGGGACTTGAGTACAGACTTGAGTAACGTTGGCAGGCCGAGAGCAACTAGAAGTCTTTTACCTGGTTACTCGAGTACTCACTCGAGTAACATTGGCAGGTTACTTGAATGTTGACTCTGGTTACTTCAAGTTTCTATCTCATCACTCGAGTACTTACTCGAGTAACCTTTTAGAAATTTTACCAGCAGTGAAGTTTCTCAGCTCTTTCTCTTCGCCTTTATTCATTACTCCAGTGCTTACTTCAAGTGATGATTTGTCCTGTTATTACTTTGTTCAAACTTATTTGTTTATTAAGTCTTTTTCATACCATTCTTTGTTATCATCAAAACATGTGAGATCTAACAGTTATACGAGACAGGTGTTGGATGGGATAGTGAAAAGAACATTATTGTTGCCGACAGTGATTGGTGAGAGAAGAAAATAGCGGTTAGTAATTAACTTATGCTAGCAAACATATTTATTTCCCTGATATCGTGCTTGTACGAACTTGTGTAATAACTTTGATGATAAATATACAGGAAGTTCCAGGATATGAAAAATGTAGGACTAAAGGACTCCAATTCCAAGAAGAATTGACCCCATTGTTTTCAAGTGTCGCAGCCAAGGGGGCACATCATTGGGCACCTTCATCCATGTCTCCCCCACTCCCACTCTCTACTGAGGCCATCCCAGAATATGATATGCAAGAAGGTTTAGGTGACAATGATGAAGTGTTAAGAATAACTACTAGGTTGAGTGGGGAGATGAATTCATTCAATGTCAATACCAACAGTGGAGGTAGTGGAGGGAACAACGACAAAGGGAAGGGAATTAGTGGTGTAGAGAGAACAAGCAGTGGTGGCAGAACAACTAGCTTATTGGGGGTCAGGAAAAGGGGTGCTGCAATGAAAAAGAAAGGGCCTACCTCAACGAAAATAGCCGATGCCCTATGCAGGATTGCTGATGCAAATGATGTTGATGCTGAAGCTGCACGCGCAGAAAGGATTGCAGCAGAGGCATGGGCTGATAGGATGGCAGTAAAGGCACGTGTAGAAAGGATGGTTGCAAAAGCACGGGCTTATGAGATCTCAATAGCGGGAGTAATGAGCCACCTTAATCAAGTTCCTGAAGTTGTCTGTAATGATGACTTTTATGTATGCTGTGTACACCTCTTTATGAGGGATCTACCGGAAGGGAAATGTATGCAGCAGTCAAGCATATGAGGGACCAATTTCTGGTTTTTCTTAGGCATGAATGTTATGGAAGTAATTGAAATGTATTGCTATATAGGTCATGAATACTATATTTATCTTTTTAGTAGGAATTTTGTTTAATTAGGGCATCGCTCACTTGTTTCTTAATATTGTTGAACAACCATTGAATGTTATGTGTGTACATATTATGACTATATAATTGTTGTCATTACCTTTTATAAAATTTAATGTATATGTCCACAGGAAAAGGTAGGTATGGACACCACGTTGAAAATTATGGCAAAGCATAGGCAATAACGCACACAAAGAGTCCGAAAAGTGGCCACATATGTTGGTGCATATGCTTCGCTATTTTTATGTAAAGAACCACAACACACCAGTGACTATACAAGTGCTACATGGGTGCATGAAGTCTTACTCGGTAATTCGGCCCATTATTATGACATGTTTAGAATGGAACTGCATGTATTTTATGAACTTTGCTTTGAACTGCAATGGTTTGAGGGGAACTCGAAATGTGGGTATACATGAAATGATTGCAATTTTTTTGAACACCGTCGGACATGCGGCATCGAGTATGCTGCAACAAGAAAGATTTTAGTACTCAGGAGAGACAATTCATAGGGCTCTGTGCTATCTTAAACGCATGTTGTAGTCTTGCAATGTCCAACATCAAACCACAGGATCCTAACTTTGAAAACATTCACTCAAAGATACGCTACAACAATAGATACTGGCCTTTTTTTAAAAAATGCTATTGGAGCAATTGATGGCACACACATTCCATGCAAGGTCAAAGCAAAGGACAAAACAAAATATCTTGGAAGAAAATGATTTACATTGCAAAATGTGATGGTAGTTTGTGATTGGAACATATGTTTTACCTTTGTATTGGTTGGATGGGAAGGAACAGCGCATGATGCGTGCATATTTGATCATGTATTGACAACTTCGTCATGAATCTTCCACATCCTCCAAAAGGTATGCTTATAACTCCTACACTTTAATTATTATTAATTATATAGACATTTACTGACATTAAGCTAATTATTTCGTATAGATAAATATTATTTGGTGGTTGCTGGCTATCCCACCCCGACTGGATACCTTGGTCCATACAGATCCGAGCGTTACCATCTCCCAGACTTTCAGAGGTCATCTAGACTTGAAAATGACAATGAGACCTTCAATTACTTGCATTCAAGTCTTAGGTGCACAATATAAAGAACATTTGGCGTTTGGAAGAACAAGTTTGAAATCTTACAGAAAATGCGTAGCTATAGCTTTCCCACATAAGTTAAAATTGTTTTGTGCGACAATGGCTATACACAACTTCATTAGAAGAACATCCATTTCTGACCCCGACTTCCGACGCCATGATCAAGAGAGTATTTTGTGTAATGCCGATGACGATGACTTTTTAGAATCTTCAACAATACATTCATCAATTGCATCTTCATTTGACATGGCTTCTCTTATGATTCTATAAGAGATTAAATCATTTATTATATGCAAGAGCATTAGTCATGTATTGTTTCTGTATTTTTACGTACACTTTTATTGACAATTTGTTAAATGTTATTGTATTCATATTTTGACATACTCTATTATTGACAGTCAGTGAAATGTACGCGTATCCCTACTCTGAACTTGTACTTCGGTGTTTTGTAGTAGATTATTTTATATCATTACTACTTATAAATGATTTTTTGTTATACAATTTAGTAATATACATGTATATACATATACACACACATATGTATGTTTGATCTATTTTTTGATATTACATAATTGACTAATGTTATAATTTTAATTTTTTTTACAAATTTATTTCATTTTTTGTATTTATTATACAATTTAATGTTAAATAATACTTAAAATATAATATTATCCCTTATATGTAATTATTACAAAAGCTAATATCCTGTTTAGTAATTTGACCATGGAAAAAGCTATTCTATCATAATATCCAAATACTCTCATTTTATCAAAATCATTTTTTTCTTATAATCTATTCTACTCATAATCTATTCTCTAAAAATTATTCTCCACTTTTTCTCCATAAGCTGTTCTCCAATAGCTAATCCAAACACACATTAAGAGACACAAGTTGAAAGAGGAAATAAAAAGAAAAAAAACTGAGAAAAAATATAACGCGACCAAAATGGTTTTTCCATTATTGTAAAACAAAAGTTAATGTGCAAATTTATTTGTGAAGTATTCTACCAAATAGTTACTAGCACTATAAAATTTTTTAGGGAGAATTTCACTAAAATACTACTTGAACTTTAAAATTATAAATCAGTGATTTTTTAAAAATCTGAGTTGTTAATTATTATACTCTTTTTATCAATCTCATTTTTTTTGTCAACAGAATCAATTTATGATTTTGAAGTTTAAATGATATTTAAGTATCTTTTTTCCATTTTTTAATTGTAAAAGTATATATATGAAGTTTATAAAATAGTGTAAAAATGTTATGACCATTAAATCAACTAACTTTATCTGTTTAACAAATATGTTATTCAAGAAAAAGCAAAGATACATATGAAGTTTCTAGCTAAATATTTTATGTGATGAGCGTTGATGTGTACATTTGCACTTAAGGTAAGTTTATGCTGTGATGTGCTCATGTAAAAATATTTTATTGGTTGCGTTGTAGCTCAACGTAAAACAAAACATTTGAATTACTTTCTTAAGGTGTGGTTGGTTTGAGTGGAAGAGATAGGAGAGGTCCTCATCCCCTCATTTGGTTTGATTTTTTGGGTAAAAGGAAGCTAAAATTTTTATTCTTATTTTCTTCCTTGTCTTTATTTTTTACTCTCATCACAAAAGATTATCACTCCTCGCCCCCCTTCAAATTAAACAGCCCTTAGAATCTAGGTTTGCGCAACCCGAGATAAAACTCCTCTCACACATTTATCTCATAAATCGTAAAAGCTATTCTCAAAAGCTAATCTAAACACATACTAAATATGCATTTAAAAAGCAGGTTTACATATTTACATAGTAAATCAAAAACCAATTCAAGAACTGCACTAAAAATGACACTATTCTTCTTCTTCTTCTTCTTTTTACCATAAAAATTGATAGTATTCATTATTCATTGTTGTGTGGGTAAATTTATTCAAATTTTTATGAAGTGTGGGCCTCGCTTGGAGAGTAACTTTTTAGGAGAATTATATTTAGGTCACAGAAAAAAATAAATGAAGAAATGATCCCTGAAGATTGTAAAATAAAAAAATGGTTCCATTAATAACTTCAGGGGAACTTGTATTGACAACTCCATGAGACCATTTTTTTATTTTACAAATCTCCAGAAACTATTTCTTCATTTCTCTTCTTCTTTAAGAGCTAGTGTAATTCTCTATAACTTTTTCTACAGCTGTCCAAGACGTGCGATGAGACAGCATAGCACCATTGCAATAGAGACCGAAATAAGACAAATAAATAAATGAGGGAGACATGTTATTTGGTCATCTCTGAAGACAAAGCAACATCTGCAAATTCTGAAGCTGTCATTCTTTAGAACTTCGTTTGTTAGGGCTATTTCTTTTTCGGTTCCATACTCATCGATCCAGGTTATTTCTTCTCTTTTGCTTGCTTTATCCAATGGATCCTTCATCCTTCTTATGTTTTGCCTTCATCTTTCTGCAAAAGATGTTTTATGT
The DNA here is from genome assembly GCA_963242795.1 of Inga leiocalycina. Classification (NCBI taxonomy): domain Eukaryota; kingdom Viridiplantae; phylum Streptophyta; class Magnoliopsida; order Fabales; family Fabaceae; genus Inga; species Inga leiocalycina. The sequence continues at coordinate 13,165,504 of OY725321.1, forward strand.
TTTCTTCTAATCATTTGAAATTTTTTATACTTTTACTTCTGAAATACAAAGTCCCATGACCTTCAAACATTATGGCTCGACTTGATCTATTGACTTAAATCTTCATTTATTTTAAGAACTGTTTGGAAGAGGAGGAAGCCTCCGCAGATCCGAAAGCTGACATTTTTGCCATCATTGTGAACTATTTTCCCTTCGCATATCCAGGTTCGTGCTAACTTTCTTCTTTCTCTTCTTTTTTATTCCACTTGCTTCATCCCTTCTATTTACTGTTTTGCGAGATTTTGATCTGAGTTTTTAGGGTTCGTGTGCAGAAAAAAAATCCTGCAACTATCTGAGGTGGCTAAATTTCTCTGTTTTCACCCTTTTTTTCTTTGACTCAAATCAATCATGTTAAGCTTTTAATTATTAGCTTCACAAAACTTTAAATCCTTTGTGGCTTTTGCGGCAACAATTATTCAAATATATTGTTAAATGCCCGTCACTTTGACAAATTGAACGTGTTTTACAATTTCTGTGGATGGTGTGTTTAATTAGTTATGCATAAATACCGTTTCTGTGAGATGAAGTCTATTTATTTTTAATTTTAACTAGGTTAGTTTTTTAGTAGGATTTTGTTGTTGATTATTAGTCATGCTATTCAAATTTCTTATTAAATTAGTTTATCAATACACAAAGATACAAGTTATTATAAAAAATTGGTTAGTCATACAATCCTTTTCCTCCTTTGTTTATTAAGGTGTTTTTAAGAGCAATCGTTTCATACATGATTTCATACTTTCTTTGTTCTAAAATATGATTCTTAGAATAATCAATTATGCAGATTTTTTTTCTTAACAAAATTTATTCTAAAAAATAACTTCAGAAAACTACTCTAAGACATAAAAATTAAAACAGAATCATACAATGCCCATATTTAATTTGTGGGATTTGACATCCTTTTCCGTGCTTTTAAGTTCCTATAATTCAACAGGCTTTTTCATCTTTCACGTGGTTGGTTTGGTTCATCTAATTCAGGTTGTTGAAGGTCGGAACTATAAGTTGCTATCACATGGGTGGAACAATTGTTTTAACGCTCATAGAAGCTTTATTGATCCTATCAGCTTTATTAATTTCCAAAGCTATCAGATTCATCTCTCCTTCACTTTATGGTGACCAACTCGTTGCTGTTGATGATAGGTAATTACCTTCTTCTAAATAACCTCTCACTCTTTATTTTCTTGTCTGATTTGCTTCTATATATAACCCAAAGTTTGTTGACGGTTTGTTTCTATTTGTAGCGCTAAAGATGATGTGATTTTAACTCAAACGGCTTCTCCGTCATCTTCGCATATTGCTGTTTCTCCTCCTGCTACAAAGTATGATGTGTTCCTTAGCTTCAGAGGGGAAGACACCCGCCACACTTTTGCAAGTTATCTTTACAAAGGACTTTGTAATGCAGGCATTCACACTTTTATGGATTACGAACTCTGCAAAGGAGAACATATCTCACAAGTTCTTTTGAGGACAATAGAGGAGTCTGAAATATCTATGATTATTTTCTCTGAGAATTTTGCTTCTTCAACATGGTGTTTGGATGAACTCGTTCACATATTGGAATGCAAGGAAAAATTTGGAAGGGTTGTAATACCTATTTTCTATAATATAGATCCTTCAAACATACGCAAACAAAATGGGAGTTTTGGAAATGGATTTAATGAATTGAAGCAAAGATTTAGAGACAATCCAGAAAAATCACAAAAGTGGATAAATGCTTTAGTCGGAGCTACAACTCTCTCTGGATGAGATTCCAAGATTATCAGGTAGCTTCAAAAATGTTCCCTTTGTCCTTGATTTCAAGGATTTATTTGATTAACCTCAAGAATTCTAACTGTTTTTATTTTATTTGTTTTCTACCTATTAAATATGACTTTTCTTTTTATTGACCTTTGTGATAGACCTGAATTCAAACTTGTTGAAAAGATTGTCAAAGACGCTTTGAGTAAGCTAAACTATAATTCATCATATCATCATGAAGGACTTGTTGGCATTGCTCGTCATATTAGAAATATTGAAAACCTTTTAAGTGAGGCTCACATTGTGGGAATTTGGGGTATGGGTGGTGTTGGTAAGACTACTCTTGCTAGAGCTATATTTCAAGAGTTGAAAGCTCGATTTGATGCCTTCTCCTTTGTTGAAAATGTCGAAGAGAAATTTAAAAAAATTGGTTTAGACAAGTTACAACAAAATTGCCTCAAAGAATTATTAAAAGATAAGGAGATTAGCGTCTATGACATAAAATCCACTTCTGTGAAAAATAGACTTGGACGCAAAAAAATTCTTCTTATACTTGATGATATGGACGATTCAAGAATAGCTAAAGATCTAACCAAATTGATTTATTGGTTTGGGAAAAATAGCAAAATTATTATCACATCAAGAGACATGCAAGTGCTCAAGAAAGCTAATGCCTTTTCTACATATCATGTTCCAGATTTGAATTTTCACAACTCCCTTCATCTCTTTAGTTCGAAAGCATTTAATCAAGATGAGCCATATGAAAGTTACATGGATTTATCTATATCAATAGTGAAATATTGTTAAGGAAATCCATTAGCCTTAGACGTGTTAGGTTGTTTTCTCTATGATAGAGAAAACGAAGAGTGGGAAAGTGCTTTGGAAAAACTAGACAAAGATCCACCCAAGGACGTTGTTGATGTTTTGAAGTTGAGTTTTGATGGACTTGATGAGGAACAACAGGGTATGTTTCTTGATCTAGCATTCTTAATCAATGAAGGAGTTGATACTTCTTTGAACTTAATAAGACAATTATATGACTCTTCTGTGCTTATTGAGATAAGCGTTCTTAGAGAGAAATCCCTCATTTCATTTAATAATCATTGTTCTATTGTGATGCACGATCTGTTGAGGAAAATGGGCCTTAAAATTGCCAGGAATAAGTTAATCTCTGATACTAAAACTCCTATTCGACTATGGTGGCATGAAGATATTGCTGATTTTTTCAATCGTGGCAAGGTAGTGATTTATTCTATTTATTATTATTGTAATCGTTATTATTATTATCTTTATTGTCAGATTCCTTGTGATATTTTGTTTGTCTACATGTTTTTTATTCATTAATTAAAATCTTAGGTGGTAAGTGTCAACATTTATCTTGAAGTTTCTCTGTTTTATTTTGTTTAATTAGATACTCCTATAAGAGATCCTTTCTCGATTTAAATGACTAAAATTGCATTGAGGTGTAATTTAATCATCGATGTAAACTTTAAATGTAAATTATTGAGGACTATTGTGATATGCGTTATTCTAAAAGATAAAATTTGTCTATCACTACTGTTCATTACGTCATAAATAAAATGATTCACAAGATTGATTTTCTCGTCTAATTGGTGTAGTGTAAAAGTGTATGTGTAGACGCTCATATGAGCGTGGTTTTATGATAGTAAAGAACTTAATGTTATTAGAGGAATAAATTATATGAAAGTTACCAACGCGGGTTGGCGCAAGTGGTAAGGGGTTTGCATTTCCTTAAGCGCTCTAGTCTGGGATTCAATCCTTGGGGCGGCGTGCATGGAGAAAATCCGTTTGGAAGGGTCGTCCCTATCTTGGGCCCGACAATACCTGAGGGATTAGTCATCGGGCTCGCTCCGGTGGATACCCTGTTTAACCAAAAAAAAAATTGTATGAAAATTGAAAACAAATAAAATACATGGAGAGAGGGAAGGAGTCACTGTCTTCCGCTTATATAGTTCATGAGATTTTCCTTGTCGTTAGTCTTTAGTTATGCTTTTTTCTTGAAATAAAGATTGAAAATTATGTATGCCAAGTGTTTTAAATGAATATATGTTTCAATATCTGCACATGCAATAGCATGTTGATATACGTATGAGTGAGTCTACAAGTTGATGAGTTTTAGAAATTCATTTCTTATTAGGGAAATATGAATTGTAGAATTTTGTTAATAAAATGTACAATTTCATTATTAATTGGATGTTTTTAGTAGTATATGTATTTAATTGTTCTGCAGTATATTTCTGGTCATTTTTTTAGGTAATGATAATCATGTTTCCCTTGATTTTCTATTACCAGGGGGTTGAGGCTATTAGATGCTTGTCATTGGATGTGAGCAGGATGAAAAGTATTACATTGAGGGCTAGTATTTTTCAGAAGATACGTAATTTAGTATTTCTTAAAATTTACAAGTCTGATTGGAGAAAGCCTTCGATGTTGAATATTTGTGGAGTTTTGAATTATCTTTCAGAAGAACTGAGGTTTCTGAGTTGGGAAGAATGTCCACTATCACATGTGCCATTACATTTCTGTGCAGAAAATCTTATTACACTTAACATGTGTAATAGTAATATCCGACAACTTTGGAATGGAAATCCGGTATGTACCATAATTCATGTCATAATTTTTTTAATGGAGTGATTCAAATTAAAGATCTCATATTTATGAAACATTGACCAAATAATGCACAATGCAAATGTTTGCTTTACTACCTTTAAATTGAGGGGTAATGGCAGCTGTACTTTTTATTTTGGGCAGGAAACCCAATTCATGTTTTAAATGCATTGACTTATTTTCATAATAAATTATTCATTACATTGTAGTTATGTGTCGTTATGTAATGTATTAAACTCTTATTTCTTTTTTCAGCATTTTCCAAATTTAGAGAGAATTAATTTATCAGATTCAAAACATCTCATTGCACTGCTGGATCTCTCTCATGCCCCTAAGCTTAAATGGTTGGATGTTGGCCGTTGTGTGAAATTGGCTCAAATTCATTCTTCAACTTTGTTGGGAGAGGGAGTCGATTTAAGGATAGGTGATTGTGAGCCAATGCAGATAAAGGTTGGAGGCAGTATAAAAGGGAGAAGTTCAGGGCTCATGATTGTGTCCGGTGTTTTGGATCTTCGCTGGTGGTTATTCCATAAATTGACAATGAAGTTGTAAGTATGTGGCAACTGGATATGTGGTGTTAGATTCAAACATAAGGTAATGCCATTGGAAGAGATAGAAGGATTGAGAGCGAGGACACAATAATGTTTGGTTTGTTTACTTCCATTTGTGAGGAGAATTAAATGGTTAGAGGATGCAATTGTGTTTGGCCATGATTTCAACCAACATTATGACTATTATTCTGATCATCGAGACTTTATTAATGATGTTGATAAGGAGGAGAGGGGTGATAGAGAAGAAATGATGAATGAACATCAAGTGGTGACGACGTCATTAATGGAAGATGATGAAGAGGATGATGTGTTAATGGAAAATTGTTGCAGTAGGAGTGTTACATTCACTAGAGTTCCCAATAGCATCACATGCTGGTCGTTATTGCAGGAACTGACATTAAAATCACTTCCACTCTCTAATGAATGTTTCAGAGGGATTAAGCCTCGCTTAGATGTAACTCTCTCTTTCCCCGACATTATTCCATCATCCGCCTTGCCTTGGACGTTTCGCATTTATAAATATGGCTTGAATTCCGCACTGCCTGATTGTGTTGACTTCAGCTGTATACCTATACCTGGCAGTAGGTGGTCTCTTGATTCTATTTATGACTCCTTAATGGTTTCGTGTCGAGGTCCTTTTGTAAGAATAAATTATTTAGAAGTGAGGATTATAAGGAAGTAGGGTTGGATAGAATAGTTGATTTTTCCAAGGGGGTGATCATATTCATGAGTAGTTGTAGGGATATTATGATATTACATCAGAATCTCAGTAGCCAACTGCAACTTTTCATCTTCTAGAGCATGACGAGAGGCTCTCTCTCTCTTCGTGTTGGGAACTGCGATGTATCATATTCAATTATATTCAATACAACCCCTTTTTCCCAAATATTTTTCTATAAATAAAATATCGTCAATCTTATATATATATATATATATATATATATAATTACTACTTTATTTATTGTTTGTATGTTAATTTTCACTTTTCCCTAATTTGATTTTAATAGATGTTTATAATCACACACACACATCTTGTGTGCAAATGTTATGATTGAAACAATTTAATTTAACGCACAATAAAATTAAAAAAAAAATCACATTCAAAAAATGAATTGCACTTGATCGTTCTATTCTTTTCCACCAAAAATAAATATTTGAAGTTTTTTTACCTGAAATATTTGAAGTTAACAAAATTAAAAAAATTGCGTTGGTACATTATAAATATAAAATATTATATCATGATTTTATCAATGAGATATAGATTAAAAAGGCATAATTTCTTAACCAAACGGGACCCTAGTTCTATTCATAATTTCGTTGCAAACAAATCACACCCTCATCGATTTGGCCAAAAGACACCCCCAGTCCCCAGACATCAGAAAATTAGATGTTTCATTATAATACTTCTCAAGCTATATCAATTTTAATTTTTTTTAAAAAATTTCACATAAAAATGTTCTTTTTAATAAAATGACTGAAACTGTTTGAGCGATGCATTTGTGATGGATGTGATTTATTAATCTTCCAAATAAACTTTGAAGTATTTGGAAATATGGTACAAGTAACACTAATAGTATAAGTTAAGATGCTACCTCATAGACCAATGGACTGACAAGTAAGTTTAAGTTTAGTACTTGTTTGGAATAGCTTATTTTTGGGTAATAAGTACTTATAAATCATGATTCACGGTATACGAGGTAAATATGTGAGAGGAGTTTTATCTCGGCTTGCGTAATAAGAACTTATTGTCCAAAATGTGTGTTTGGAAGAGCTTATTTTTGGGCAATAAGTGCTTATAATTCGTGATTCACGGTATACGAGGTAAGTATGTGAGAGGAGTTTTTTCTCGGCTTGCGTAATAAGGGCTTATTTCCTAAATATAAGCTGTCCCAAACATGAAGTGTTTCCAAACAATCTATGTGCTAAAACTTCTAATGACTTTTGATTTTTGATAACAGCCAAAACTAACTTCACTTTTAACTTTTAATTTTAACAACGAAAAAATTAAGTGCTTGTTTGCTTTCCCATCCTGAAGACAATTTTCTATTTTTTAAAACACAAAAAAAGGGAACTTGTTTAGTAATTTTTTTTAGGTAAGTGCTTTGTAAAACAAGAAACAATAATCGGTTTTAAAAAATAAAAAAGACAATATTTATATTTTCTTATTTTTTTTATTTTGTAAAATTGGGTAATAAGTGGAGAGTCCTATCTTCTTTTAGGCTTTGTTTGGTTGGAGGTTAGGTTAGGTTGGGGTGGGGTTGATTTTGTTTGGTTGGAGGTTAGGTTAGGTTGGGGTAGGTTAGAGGTAAAAAAATGGTATTTGGTTGGAATGAGGTTAGGTTAGGTGTTGGATGTTTTTTTGTCTTCTAGTGGTAACCTAACCTAGGTTCTGAAACCTCCAAAATTGGGGTTTTTCCTAGGTGAAAGAATATTTGTCTTCAATTGTGACTAAATTTCCCATGACAATTTTTTAAAATTCCAACACTGCTCCAACTTGACCTCCTGATTCAACGAACTTTTCAAATAATAATAATTTTATAAATAATTATTTATATACTTACACGAATAATTATTTTATAAATAATAATTTTATATAAATAATTATTATTAATAAATACATTATAAAAGAAGAAGTAAAATATGTAGAAGGGCATTTTAACCTCCTCTAACCTAACTTAACTTAAATAAACCTCACTTAACCTAACCTTCGTTGAACCAAACAACATTATAACCTCTTCTAACTTAACTTAAGTAAACCTCACTTAACTTAACCTTCGTTGAACCAAACAAAGCTTAGCATTTAATGACATGAGTTTTAATCTCTTAAACTTGAACTTACCGCTCTCATGTTTTAATCTGCATTTTATCTCTACTCTCCAGTCTACTAGGGGCTCATCCAAGATTCCAAGCTGATTTTAAGAATAATTATTTTAATCAGTTTTCTATATATTTTTTATTCTTAAATATGATTTTTTTTTTGAAAACAATATATCATCCAAATGGATTTTTTTTTTATTTTCCCCAAAACTTGTATTAAAAAAAAGTTTCTGAAAAAAAGTTAAAAAACAGAAAATCACACCAGACATAACTTAATTATTATCCTAAATCTCTCCGCACGTACAACTATCATGAGACTTTAATATTTTTTAATTCTATGCCATCTAAATCAATATTTTTTAAAATCAGGCGAATCTTCCTCACCACGCGTCTTCATTATAGCAAGATACTTAAGGGGAAGTCCCTTCATCTTTTCTAGAATTTCATTCTTTTGAAGGATAAGAACTCCTTGGTTTGACTTCTGACGCGCCGTTACTGTCATCAACGTAGTCATGAAAATTGCAAAACTGAAAAGATGTTTAGTATAATTTTTTTCTACTTGACTTTTAATAATGTTTGGGATAATTACAATGAAGTCTCATATAAGAAAAAAAAAAGTAAAAATGGTTTTTAAAGTTGTTAATGACAAGTCAAGGAGCGTCTATTAACAAATTGAGTAGCTTACACTGACAACTTCAGGGACCATTTCTTCATTTTTTCTTTTATATGGGATTTCATTATAATTGCCCCATAATACTTTGCTTCTCAATCTTGTGAATCTATCCTCTCACGCGTTTTCCTTATAATTAAAAACAGGTTATTGTTGTTTCCCCCCAAACAAATTACCTAATTAACATTTTTTATTGGCAAGTTACTAAATACTACTCCCGTTCTTAATTATAGGACATATTTATCTAATTTTGGAGAAATTAAGGATAATAATTAAATTAGTTAATTTTATTTATTTTTCAAAAATGCCCTTATTTAATAGGGGTGATTTAGGAATACTACATGAGTCTATCATAAGGCAATCCAACCATTATCTAAATCAGTATTCTCTCTCCACCTCTCTGTGTTTACTTTCATGGTATTTTATTTTGTGTATGTTTGATACTTCATGGTACCGCACGTTGGACGAGGCAATCCAACCATTATCTAAAGCAATGGGGTTATTTTGGGAAGAAATTGATAAAAATTAAAATTTTGTCCTATAATTAGGACCAAGATCAACTTCCAAATATTGTCCTATAATTAGGACCAGAGGGAGTAATACTTAATGCCTGTTTGGATTAATAATAGAAGTTACTTTTACAACATGATTTACGGTATACGAGATAAATTTGTAAGAGGAGTTTTGACTCAACCTAACTACATAAAAATACTACTCCATCACTTCCTCAAACCAGCCCTTATATTAATTTGGAGTTATCAACTTGGTGGGAAGTAAATAAGAGAAAAGTTGTTGAAAAGGATGTATAAAAGCGGGTATTTGACATAAATATATAAATTAATTTTTTTTGCCACTAATTATAAATTCATTTTGATCAATGTATTATAATAAATTAAAATAATCTATCATGATTTATTTTATATCCAGTTGTGATAATATTTTTACGCATAAAAAACAATTTTGAGTGAAGAGGCCTTTTTATATAACATACAATATTATAATCGCTTAGTGTTTGGACTAATTGCATGTGAGTTGTGAGTTTACCATTATAACTGGATTAACCAAAAATATAGGGTTAAATCTATTTTTTATCCTTATAATTTACTATAAACTGGGCTTTGGTCCTTACAATTTGAAAGATGTGATTTTAGTCAATCAAATTTTCTTCATTAAAATAATTAGTCCCTCTCATTTTAAAAGAGCTTAGGGCCAAAGTTAACGGCATTAATTATACTGGTGTGTCACTGTGTCCTTTATTTCAATGACATGACTAGATGACAGGATAAGATGACATGTAAATAATGCATTTATAAGTTGGTGAGCTGGATACATAATTTTAAAATAAAAAATGAAAACAGATGGGGAAATTCTAAAAAACTACGTTGAAAATAGTAAAAAAACAATTCAGTATATTGAAATTATAAAAGGATAGATCAGGCGGTGTCAGACGGGCAGATGAATTTATAATTTTGAAATCTCGGCTAAATGACGAAAATGTCTTTCAGCCCTCAGTCAGAATAACAACATAGGAGTTGTTAATGGCAAATCCGGGGTTGTTAATGGCGAGATCGATGGTGTTATTGACCTTGGAACTTGTTATTTGTGAAAGAAGAAATTTGAGTTGTTAATTTCAAATTTAGAGTTGTTAATTAAGATATGGGTGTTGTTATTGACCCTGAAATTTGTTAAGTGCGAAAGAAGAAAATGGAGTTGTTAATATCGAATCCTTAGTTGTTAATGGCGAGATCGGTGGTATTATTGACCCTGAAACTTGTGAATTGTAAAAGAAGAATTGAAGTTATTAATAACGAATCCGGAAGTGTTAATTGCGAGGATCATGTTGTTATTCTAAAGTGGGGATGAAGGGCTGAAGGGCATTTTCGTCATTTGGCTGGGATTTCAAAATGCCAGATTCCTCTACCCATCTGACACCGCTTGATCTGTCCTTTTATAATTTCAATGTACTGAAATGTTCTTTTGCTATTTTCAATGTAGTTTTTTAGAATTTTCCCAAAACAAATCCGAAACCCCAGATCGCGCGACCCAACATCAAAACTCTTCAATGGCGCAAGACAATTTCCGGCGGAGGACGGCGAAGGTGAGGAGGACTGCGCTTCACTCGATCTTGTTTTTTATGACGTCGACAAAGAGCTTTAGCTTCTCCTTAGATTTTCGACTGCAAAACAAATTGCAACGGTGGTGGGATCTGGGATCTGAGTTCTGAGATGATGAGATCGACGAGAATACGACGAAAACAGTGGAGGAAGGAGAAGGTGATGGAGGACGGCACTTCACTCCTTGATCTTGTTATTTATGTCGGCGACGTAGAGCTTCTTTATCTTCTCCTAAGATCTGCGATGGCAAATTAAAAAGGGTAACGGCGGCGAGCTCAGAGATCTGAGACAATAAAATCGACGGCTGAGACGACGAGCGATAGCTTCTAACTGTCGCTCCTTCACGATTTTTATCTTCAATGGGTGATGGGTTCAATTCAGATGTACTTTTAAATTTTTTTTATTTGTTGATCTGGTGAATGTTCAATGATGGTTCCAGTCTGTGATTTTTATTTTTGTTTGAAATCTGGATGTGGTTTTGATTCAGAACATGAGTGCACAATAAAAATCGTGATTCAGAACATGTGATTTTTGTTTGAAATCTGGATGTGGTTCTCCACGATTATTTGTTTGTGATTGCAGACCGTTCATGGTGGAAGGGGGAGGAGCTGGGGAAGGATTTTTCGAGATTAATGAGGAGCGACACGGCGGTGAAGCTTCGTCAACCCCCATGTGGCGCCCCTCCCTCTTCAATCTTCTTCATCGACGTTGCATCCATCGCCCCCTTCCTCCTCTTCAATCTTCTTCCCGGTGGTGCGATTTGGGTTCTGTTTCTTCCCCCCCCCCCCCCCCTTTTTTTTTAATTTTTAAATTATCTATCCAGCTCACCAACTTATAAATGCATTATTTACCTATCATCCTGTACAATCATGTAACCATGTCGGTAAAATTAACGGAGTTAGCAACAAATCAGGAAAATTAGTGCCATGTAGGTCCTTTAGATCCTTTTAAAATGATAGGGACTAACTATTTTAACAAAGAAAATTTGAGAGGCCAAAATTTAATAGGTTGACCCGTTTTCTAGCACTACTTAAGGTCCACAATTTAAAATTAAACAAGAATTACGTGTAAGTAAATTTAAGATTATTGATTACTAAGTAATATAAATGCCAAGTAAATGCAAGGAAAACAAGAGGAAATTGGTTTTAGGTTTTGTAAATTAATAATTAAAAGCGTAATGTAATTTAATTAAAATTTAAATTATTATTTTTGGTCTTTTATATAAAAATGGTGTAGGAGTGAATGTAACTGGATTTGAAAATATGAATGTTAGATGCTCTTGGTAATGAAAAAAGTGACTATCCTTACTTAAAAAGCTTATGGAGTTAAAATTTATTAAGTTTTAAGAAAAACTCTAAAATAATACTTGAGTCTAATATTCTCAATTAATAATAGCTATGATATATATAGCTAACTATTATTTTTTGAGATATTGTTTAAAATAACCTAATGTGTAATTGAAATTGGGACGATGCAACATGAGTCTTCTTTAATTTAAGTGCTAAACAACCCCTTAAAGGCACAAATCAACCACATTAACTAAACAATAATACGCTAATTAGGGTTCACAATTAAAAATTAAACAATGATTGCTTATAGGAAAATTTAAGATTATTGATTACTAAGTAATATAAATGCCATGCAAATACAATGAAAACAAGAGGAAATTGGTTTTGAGTTTTGCAAATTAATAGCTAAAAGGATAATGTAATTTAATTAAAAGCTAAATTATTATTTTTGGTCTTTTCTATAAAAATGGTGTAGGAGTGAATGTAATTGGATTTGAAAATATGAATGTTAGATGCTCTTGATAATGAAGAAAGTGATTATCTTTACTTAAAAAGATTATGAGAGTTAAAATTTATGAAGTCTTGTGAAAAACTCTAATTATTATCTATTAAATCTAATATTCTCAATTAATAATAACTCCGACATACATAGCTAACTATTATCTATTGAGATATTATTTAAAATCACCTAATATGTAATTGAAATTGAAACTATGCAACATGAGTCTTCTTGAATTTAAGTGCTAAACAACCCTTCAAAGGCACAAATTAACCACATTAACTAAATAATAATACATTAATTAACATAATCTCATTGCAACCACAAAAAAATTCAAACATATATAATCTTTACACTAGAAAATCCAATCGCAACTATAAATATCAAATTAACAATAATCTCAGTTCCAGAATCATATATAATATTTCTTAAAACTAAAAAATTTAAATATATTATTCTAGATAGAATGATAGAAAAACTGCGCTGTATATTTCATTGAGCTCAATCACAAATCTCCATCACCAAGGAGCAAAGGAATCAGCCTCTCATTCTTTAAAATAATCACAGCTTAGAATCTCACCGGAAAATCATCAACTTGCCAGAAAATTCATAGAGAGAGAGAAAGGAGAATCTTAGAATGGAAATTGCAACTCAGACTCAAGTCTCATGGCTGTGTCTCCTCTGTTTTCAAAAGCTTCATATCGATGGTCCAAACTTCCTCTCACTCTCGTAGCTCTGAAGTTCGCCAACGATGGCATTGAGGAACTGACCCGGGGGGGAATGGTGGAAGAGGAAGAGAAGGTCGCTGACGCTATCTCTGTGTTCTCCGTCATTGCAAATGTCGTTGCCTTCAAGCTCTCCATTCTCAAGTTTGTCGACGCTGCTTTGGTTTCTAGTGTCTGACAAATTCCTCGGCGTCTCAATGGTGGAGAAGACGCCGGTGGTGGTGAAGAATGAGGTTCTCGATGGTGGCGACAGCTCTTCGTCTCTTTCCCTCTCCTCTCAAGCTCTCTATCCCTGAAAAACCCATTCAACTATGGAGGCACAGGGATATTTATGATGTTTTCAACATTGTCAAGGTAATAATTTATTTTTTTATTTTTATTATATTATATATTTTCTTAATATTTTATTTTATTGTCATTTATTTTCCTGAAGGTTTTTTTCTTATTCATTGCAATCTTCGGTAATTCTCTATGAAATTATTAAAAATTTATGTATGACAAGTATAATTACACATATTAAATATCTGCGTATGCAAGTATGCAGATATACATATGAGTGTTTCTGCATGTTTGAGTTTTTAGAATTCATTTATTATTAAAAAGGGAAATATGAATAGCAAGAATTTTTGAATATAATGCACAACGTGGTAATTAATTTGGATATTTAATTGTTGTGCATTATGTTTTTGGTCATTTTCTTAGGCAATGATAATTGTGTTTCCCTTGATTTGCTATTATATATTAGGAGATTGAGGCAATTCGATGTTTTTCATTAGACACAAACAAGATAAAAAGGATTACATGGAGGGCAAGTAATTTTCAAAAGATGTTTAACTTGATAGTCCTTAAAGATTACAAGTTTGATAAGAGAAAGCCTTTATCATTGAATATTTGTGGAGATTTGGATTATCTTTCAAAAAAAATTAAGATTTTTCATCTAGGAAGAATATCCACCATCATATATGCCATTACATTTATGTGCTGAAAATCTTATTATACTTGAAATGCCTAATAAAAATATCCAGTAATTTGGGAATGAAAATCAGCTACGTCTCATTTTTAATGTGTCATATTTTTTCCCTTGTGGTGATTATAAAATGTTGGTTTTGGTTTACTAGCTTTAAATTGATTGTTAAATTATAGTTGTACATTATGCCGATTATCCAATTCATGTTCTAATTGGCATGAGAGAATTCTTGATTAAAATTGTTCGGGTAGTTATCTAATTTATTTAACAATGCTTAATCCTTCTGAGGGATTCAAAACATCTAACTGCACTTTCACATCTCTCTCATGCCCCTGAGATTGAATATATTAATCTTAGGGGTTGTGTGAATGTAGGTAAAATCCATTCTTCAACAATCCTGGGCAATCTTGAGAACCTGTCATTGAATAAAGTGAGAATGAAGGTGTTGGTATGTGGTGACATCGTATGCAGTGTTGGATTCAAACATGTGGTGATGCCATTGGCACAGATAGCATAATCAAGAAAATGGACACAAAGTTTGGCGTCTTTACTTACATTTGTTAGGATAGTTGATTGTTTAAAGAGTCCAATTCAGTTTGGGTATGATTTCAACAGACTTGGTATGGATCTGTGGAGTGATAGAGGAGAAAGGGGTGTGGTGGAACCATTGAGAAGACAGACGATTAATGATCATCAAGTAATAAGGGCAAGAAGAAGAAAAAGAAAGGCGCAGTAAGAGTACTTCATTAACGGAAGAGATGAAGAAGAGGAAGATGAGTTCATAATAATGGTAGTAACAGTAATGCTATATTCACAAAACTTCGTAACAGCATTACTCCTTGGTCATTATTGAGGAAACTGAGATTAAAAGAGAGTGATATTATTGGAATATAGGTTGCAGCATTCATCAAGTTTTAATCCTAAAGTCACTTATTGCGCTCTCTCATGATCATCATTCCACGAGGATTATAGCTTAGACTTTAAACTCTCTTTCCTCGGCATTTCGCCATCACGAGTTTATGGTCTTACCTCATTTATCAATTACAAGTGGGATATTTGTTGCCTGAGTTGTTATGTCATTTATGGGTCAATGGATTAGAATAACTATAATGTTGGGTCCTCACTAGGGTGGGAAAGATTGTAATTATTATTTAAAATTTTCAGCTCAAAGCAATTATCATTGAAATTTGTCTGAATGTTTTTCTTCAAGTGCTTCAATTTAATTTGTTTCTATGTTTTCAATTTTTAATCAAACTACACCTTAAAATATCCTTTCTTTATTAAAATATGACTAAAATCATTTGGGGATATGTATTTGTGTTGGATGTGATTTATTTCGTTTTCTGAAACTTTAAAAATGTGGTATAAGTAGCACTAATAGTAGTATATTAACAAGAGTTCCAATAATTAATATAATAATCTTCCATTGCTTCTCAATCTTGATCCTTAGAAAGGTACTCCCTCCGGTCCTAAATATAGGACAAAGTTTGTAGTGTAAATTGCACTACAAACTTTATCCTATATTTAGGACCGGAGGTAGTATTTCTCTAGTCTTCAACATAAGATCTATTAATTTAATTTAAGATTGAGGACTAGCTTCCCTTTTTTTCCCAACAAAAGGAAAGTAGAATGAATTTTCAATATTTATCTTATTTAATAAGACTATTTTTTTTTTTTTGCCATAAAATACTACACACGTGCGTGTGGTAGCCAACCTTTATAGGTCTAAGTGTTAAAGTAATGATATACGAATTATGAGACCATAATATGCATGTATGTATGTATCAAAACATTGTTCAACAAACCTATTAGTGGGGTAGCACAATGTTATATGAGATTGATGGTATCATTAAATCAGTTAAGAGCTAAGACCTTACTTCACAACCCAATGTGTTGACTTTAAGTTTATATATGGGTTAACGACCTAAAATAACAAGACTCTCTGCAACTCTAACAACATAAAATTTAATAAGACCTCCATTTCAACCTGAAAAAAATATGAAATCTTTCAAGATTTAATTTATTTTTTTTCCTTATTATTGTTTTTTTATGCTTTATCATCTCTCACTTTACCTTTAAACATGCATACATAAATAAGTAACTGTACTTCATTGTCGTCCGTAAATAAAATTGACCGGTAATTAAAAAAACCATTGTTCATGAAACCGGACCGGACCGGCCGGTTTGGATCGGAAACCGGCTAACCGGCCAACTGGCCGGTCCGGTTCAACTAGTGGACCGGCACTGTTCCGACCCGGGGTTGACCCGGTCAACCCGGGGTGAACCGGTGCAACCCGGCTGGTTCACGGGTTGCCTCTTTTTTTTAAAAAAAAAAAAATTTGCTTTTCTAAGCTCCAAATGACATTTTTCTTACTTTTTTTTTCAGAAAAATTATTTTCCTAAATTTTTTTAATTTTCAATGAGTTTTAAAAGGATTATGGAATATTTTTGGTATTAGTTGGAGAAAAATTCTTATGTACTTAACAATATTTTTGTGGGTATTAGGTTTAGAAGGTTATATTGGACTATTGGTTAGAAAAAAACTCTTATTTAGTTTTTTAGATGGTATGGATGAATATTTAAATTATATATATATTTTTAGTTGACCCCGGTCTGACTTCTGGTTTGACTCCGGTCTGACCCACTGACCCTTGACCTAGTACCCCGACCGATTCAGTGCCCGGTCCGGGTTCATGAACCTTGAAAAAAACAGACTTCCATTGGTTTTTTTTTTTTTGTACATAGGACACGGTCGAACCCGTGATTTGGGGCAGGGGTAGTGCCCTCAAAGGCCACTAATGACCATCGCGTCACTTCCATTGGTTTTTAATTGTATGCATATGCAACCTAACTTGACTTTGAATACACACATATCGTCTCACACGTTTTGCTTTATTATTAAAAACAGGTTATATGTTGTCCTTATTAATAAATTCTTTTGACAATAAAAAACCTAACCAATATTATATTTAGTTTTTAATATAAGATTCAATTAATATTTTTTAAAGAATAAAGAAGCTAAATAAAGTCATTTGAAGTATTTTTATTTATATTTTTTTATACTAAACTAATTTATCTGACTTATATAGTGATATATAATCAAATGGTACACAACATATGCTCTGATTAATTAACTTATTTAATTTTCTTAATTTCTAGAAAAAGTCATTTAAGTCATATATTAAAGATAAATATACTATTGTACTGTATTATTTTGGTGAGTTGGTAAAAAAAGAAGTACAGCATCATTTTAGCTAATTAATTTAGTGGGATTAAGTTTGGGTCTCTAAAAGTAAAAGAATATTTTTGTAAATCCAAGGCTTAATTTGCTATTGTTGATGAGTGATCAGTGTTGTTTATGAGTGATCAGTGTTGTTAATGAGTGATCAGTGTTAATAACATTGTTGATGAGTGTATTATTTTTGTAATTATCTAATTGCCATTGTTGATGAGTGATCAGTGTTAATAACATTAATTTGCACTTCGCGAGATGGTGGATAAAGAAATGACAAACACATGTCAGTGAATATTTATATAAACGATAAATAAGATTAGGTAAATCCTAAAAAACACACTTATTAAAAGAGATTAGAAAGCTTTTACCCTTTAGTTTTTGATGAAAAAACCTTCATCAAATAATAAAAAAGAGTCACTCACAATAGATAAATAAATACTTTCAACGTCACCAATAATTGGGTAGGTTCGCTATGACATGTGTGCCCTATTCAGAGTTTATATATGCTGAAATTGTATGGATATTTAATTTGCATTGGATTTGTATCACAAAAACATGTTTCTCTTGCTGGTCAAAAAAAAAAAAAAAAACATGTCTCTCTTTTTTACTTACCCTTGATAAAATATATTATAAAAATAATAACATTTTCCTGGTTATTCAATCATTATTATTATTTAATGTTTAATAGGAAGGAGCATTTCTAGATCTCACTCCATCTATATTCATGTGCTTATTTGAAACATAAAACTTATTTTATATATTTATTTTATATACAGTAAATCATGATTAAAAATTTGCTCCAATCACCCTTCTAAATAAATAATTAATGTTCCTCAACAAAGATTTTGAGTCAAGTATTGTTAACAACAGAAAATCACGTGCCAACACAATTCTTGTGTTTGTTCAAGAAATTTCCAAGCTCTAGTTAATTAGCTGTTGTGGCCGACATGATCTTTGAAAGGACTGCGGTCTTTTACATTTTTAACCATAGAATTGTCTTCTTCGTACAAAAAATATTCTAATAATTAAGGTGGGTACGTGTCTTGAGTCTTGACCGTTCAAGAAGGGACTTGGCTTGCGTATGTTGTCAGTGCTGTCGGTTCTTTTCTCCCTAACTACATCATTTTAGTGTAATTTTGGGATAAAATATCGGGGTTGGTCTTTTTTTTTAAATGGTGTTTGGTATTTTGAAATATTTTTTTTGGATTTATCTACTATTTTAAAATATTTTTTAAGTAACTTGCAGTAACCCCTTAAAATATTTTTTTAGTTATAACCAGTCTGTTAGTAGATTGATTGTAATTTTATAAAAATTAGTTTAAAATATTTTAGAGTGGGTGGAAATCAATAAATCAGCACCAAAAAAATATTTTAAAGTAATTTTTGGAACTGAAAAAGTACATTAAAGATAAAATTATAATCAGTTTGCTAATAGACTGGGTATAACTAAAAAAATATTTTAAGGGATTAAAAGTACTAAAAATTATTTTAAGATGCTGCACGTTATTTAAAAAACATTTTAAAATATTAGATAAATCCCAAAAAATACTTGAAAATATTAGACACCATTTAAAAAAAAAGACCAGCCCTAACATTTTATCTTAAAATTACACTAAAACGGTATAATCTGAGAGAAAATGACAGACAGCGGACGCAAGCCAAGTCCTTCAAGAAGAAATGGCAGAGAAGGAGACCGCGAAAGACACACAGAATGTGAAGCGAAGTTATTATATTACCTCCTTAAGAAAATAATTTGAAGAGATTAGAAGACAAGGGAGAGAGCCTCTCTGATTGGAGCAATCCCACCGTCAGTGACACAAGCACTCACTCACGCGCCTTACCAGAGCGTGGCAATCACACTGCATTTCTCATTTGTGAGAAATGATGATACAGTATTCATGAGAAGTTCTCCCCCTGTCTGATAAATCTGTGCGCATTTGCATGTATATGTTTGTTGTTGGCCTATGAAGTGTGTTACCATAATCAGTGAGAAAGTATGTTTGTTCATTCTTAGCATGATTGAGAAAACTTAATCAACTTGAAGACTTAGGCAATATCATCCTACCTTCTTGTTAATACTAATTGGTTGCATGAAGCTTTATGATCTTGTTTACCCCCAGCTTGGCCATCTTCTTCCATAATAACAGCTAGAGTGGCCCACACAAATGGAATTCTCGTTTCCAACTTTCAATTTCAATAATAGGTACTAATGAGAGACAAGTAATGTAAAAAATATTAGTCATTCACAGTCTTTTTAAGAATGCAAGTATTTTTAACAGGCTTTAAGTTAGACTGTGTTTTTATATAGGTCAGACCAGAACTTTGTATATATCGGACTCGGGCTTAAAAAAAGCCCTCGACAAGCCACAAGCCAGACTTAGGCTGATTTATTACAATATAGGTTTGGTTAGGTTTGATTTGTTGAACCTCCAATCACAACATAAAAAATCAATATTTAAATCTCTATGGAAGGAAGTGCTCACATTTAGTGTTGATTACTTCCAAACTTTAAGTAATATCATACCTGAATTGGAAAGTGAAATCAAATGAGAACTGGAGAGGGGATTTTTGGGAAGCCACGTGGTGCCATCTCAACCATTGGAACAAAAAGGATGCTGATAAAGTGATATTAATAGGCAATTCACTTCGCTCAAATAAGTTAATACTCGTCGCTACTCTGGTCTCCAAGGTAAGGAATCTAAAGCATGACAACTAAAGTATTTGTATCCAGAATTAATTACATTATCATGAACACAAGTGCTTCCAATTTTGTCATATCAATATCAGTATGTTGTAACTTGGAATGTGAGAATATGTGCAGATGCTACTCACGGAACTAATAATTTCGTATGATAGTGTTTATGTATATGTGGTTTGCATGAATCTTTAGATTTTAAAATCATATTGGAATAAGGGATTTAGGCTGTGTCCAGATAGAGAAAAAAGTGAGGAGAAAATGGGGTTGAAGAAATACAAAGAAGGAAAACTTTACAAGATGATGAAAATATTTACTATTTTTGGAAAATATTCCTCTTTTAGTATTCTTCCCTCCTCATATTGACATGGATTTGGTATGCCCTTACCTATGTGACATTTCCATAACTCTTCAAAGTGAGGGCATTTTGGTCATTTTAATTATATTTATTCCCATTCCTTTTCTATGCCCATCAGAAAAAAATTACACTGACAAATGATAGCATTGCCAGCATTTTTACTTTAAAAACACACACCTAAAATTTCCACGAAAAATTATAATTGGTAGGCAAGTCATGGGCATATTCTTGAATTTAAACCCATTTAGAGCCCAATCACACTCAAAATGTGAATTGATAGATATGCAGTGAATATAACAAGGTTGCTACAAAGTAAACACAACCGTGTTTTACAAAAGGGAATTCTACATAGTTAAAATTTGAAGCCTACACAGTGATAGCTTCAAATTAGATAAATAAAACCTCAATTTTTTCTTTTAAAAAAATATGAACTGAAAATAAAAACATACATAAATGCTATGAATATTAGGTATCAAGATAAAACTATAATCTCACTCACTGTTTTCGATCAATACATGTTTTCTTCTTTGCTTTTGCAACAATAAATAATTGAATTTACCAAACCAAACAAAAAAAAAAAGCCATCACATTTAATCTTCGTTAGAATCGTCAAAAGTTATCTTCTTTGACTTCAGGGCATCAGCAGAAATCTCCTTAAAGTGAGCTCCGTCCAGGTTGGACTCCTAATGAACAGAGCAGAGAATGGTATATTTATAATCAACACAACAACTCAAAAAAAAAAAAAAAACACCAATGGGAATTAAGAGAACACATAGACATGAGTGAAAAATTGATAATAAACTTATTTTTAAAGATTAACTGCAAGAAACATCGGCCATAACTTACTTTTATAATCCTTGAAAAGAATTTGAAGTTTCAAAAACCCTCTGCTATCATCAATATAAAGTTATTGATCACTAACTATACTTTTCCCAAGAAAATTCACCTTTTTCTTTACATGCGTGCCAAACTTCAGGAGAGCATCAGGCACAATTTGATTTGATTCTCTTAAAACATTCACTAGCTCCCCAGCAAGTCCCTGAAATATTACCACCAAAAGCATAAGTTTAGAAAAGGAAAAATGTAAATTATATTAATGAAAATTTGAAATGAAGGGGGGAAAAGAAAATTCAAATATGGAGAAGAAATACTACCTTATTCTGCTGTGTGAAAAACGTATGGGAAACACCTTTCGTCCCAGCTCGTCCTGTCCTACCAATTCTATGAACATAATCTTCTGTAGTTAAGGAAAACTGTAGTTGATGACAACTTCAACATCAGGAATATCCAACCCCGTGCAGCCACATCAGTGGCAATCTGCCCATCAAATTATGACATCAAATAAATGTCCATATAACACAATGGACAATCAATTGAAGGAAAGTACCAAAAAGATAAATATATAGCAATGTTGTTTGAGTTCATAAACTATATCCGATTAAACTTTTTGTGTAAATGATAGAGGTTCACCCTTGATGAAGCATCTTTTCAACTCGCGTGGCTTCTAATTTGCACAAGACAAAAACCAATACTCTATTCCTGATAAAAGGTAAAAACTGTAAGAAACATAAGGCAGAGCCAACATTGAAAGGAATTGATATTAATAAGGTTTAAAAACGGCATTATCCTTTCATGCTACAGTATTATAATCATACAGCAAGTGATTCTAAACCCATGACCTACAATAGCCAATTATTCCCTGACAAGCTAGCTCTTGGTGCACTTATTGTATGAACGATTTGGGAAGGCTTGCAATCAGTTGCTAAAGATGTAATCTTATATTCTGAATTTCTTGTAGGTGGAAACATCGTAGGTCCCTGCTTTGAAGCAAAACCTTTACAAAAATCTTGGTTCTATCTCCAAGTTATAACCCAATCCTCTTCTGAAGTCCAGCACTTCACTGCATTATTATACTGCATTGTATTGTTTATTATTTTCTGTTTGTGATAGGTTAAATGTTAATTATTCCTATTTGTCTGTGTACATTGCTTTCTCAGCTGATCCTAGTTCTATTACACTTCAGTTTTGTAAGAATTTATTGGCATTCCAAATCCAAAAATGGTTCAGTCTTCGCCATTTCAACTTAGTTTGAAGTATGTTTATGGTGCTCGTAATCTCATTAATTCCTTGCTTGCTCATTTGAAATTTATTACCTTTAAAATTAAGTCAAAATTAGTCTTTTATATGTGTTTTTGAAGACTGGAATTGCCATTCTAAACAAATCCTTAGAGACAAGGGTATAAATATATTATTATGTCTATGATCTCTTTGTTTTTGGGACTGATGTTCTCTCTTTATATCTTCATCACTTACCAAAAACATGTTGGCCATTCAAATTTGTAAAACATTTAAAATTATTTTGTTTAAAGTTTGAGTGAAGAATAATGCAATATTTATCAAGTAGTGTTGTGGTATCTATATGTACACACGGTGACCGTAAAAATATTTTGACTTGAATTCTTTAAAAATATTAATTTAGGATTTTTCTCCAATTTCTCCGTTTCCCATTAGAATTTCTCAGGGAATTTGATAAATGGTCTCATAAATTTCTTACTTTTGTTTCATTACGAGTGTGTGACTGAAATATGTGTATTTTTTTTTTGACAACTTTAAAAACATAATGAACTTAAATTAACATGTATGAAAATGTTAATAAGGGTATGACATACCGAAAAACACATAATAAAAGTGTTATTTTGTCTGATTTCATGAAAGTGAAAGTTTTTTTTTTTTTTGACCTGGCATGAAAGTGAAAGTTGATGGAAAACAATCTAAAAATTGTTGATTGCTTTGTGATCTAATGACATGGGTATCCTTTTAAAAGTTGAAAGTCAAAGGTTTGATTTCACTAAAAAGAAAAGAGAAAGAAAAGAAAAGAAAAAAAGTCCCAGAAAATCAGGATACACAAGAAAATGGGCCCCGCAGAGTGGAACTTTTCCCAAAGGCATAAATGCAACGAAGCAACACGGCAATTCACAAAAGTCCCAAACGCGGACGACGTTATTCCTTGTTGACTGACCAAGGCCACGCGCGATATAAGTAAGCAGGAGTTTCTCGGAAAGAGGCGTAAGAGACTGAAGCAAGAGATCATTTGTTCGTCTCTGAAGAGAAAGCAAGATCTGCAAATTCTGAAGCTGCCATTTTTGAGATCTTTGCTTGTGAGAGCTGTTTCTTTTTCGCTTCCATACTCATCGATCCAGGTTATTTCTTCTCTTTTGCTTGCTTTATCCCATGAATCCATCGTCCTTCTTCTGTTTTTCCTCCATTTCTCACAGCAAAATTCTGCAAAAGATTTTTCATGTTTCCTTCTAATCATTTGAATTTTTTTGTACTTTTACCTCTGAAAAACAAAGTCCCATAACCTTTTTAAGATATGGATGGACTTGATTTATTGACTTAAATCTTCATTTATTTTAAGAACTGTTTGGAAGAGGAGTAAGTCTCTGCAGATCCAAAGTTGACATTTTTGCCATCTTTGTGAACTATCTTCCCTTCACATATCCAGGTTCGTGCTTACTTTCTGCTCTGTTTTTTTTTATTCCGCTTGCTTCATCCCTTCTATTTACTGTTTTGCTTGATTTTTATCTGAATTTTTAGGGTAGCGAACTTTCTCTGTTTCACCCCTTTTTCCTTCGACTCAAATCAATCATTGTCAAGCTTTTAATTATTAGCTTCATAAAACTTTTAAATCGGCTTTTATGGATAACCAACAATTATTCAAATATATTGTTAATTGTTAATTGTTAATTGTTAAATGTTAAATGCCCCTGTCACTTTAACAAGTTGAACCCATTTTACAATTTCGCGTGTGTTTAATTAGTTATGCATAAATACCGTTTCGGTGAGATAAAGTCTATTTAATGTTTGATAACACTTTTTTTTTTTTAATATAAGTTCTTATGAGAAGTTTTATGAGAAGTTGTGATAAATCTCCTCTCATTTACTTTCTTCACTTTTTACTTGCTTCATCCCATGGATCCATCATCCTTCTTCTGTTTTGCCTTCATTTTTCACAAGAAAGTTCTGCAAAACATTTCATGTTTTCTTCTAATTATTTTAATTTTTTCCCCCACTTTTGCTTCTGAAAAAAAAGGCCCATAACCTTTCAAAGATATGGCTGGACTTGATCTGTTGACTAAACTCTTCGTTTGTTTTAAGAACTCGTTTGAACAGGAGGAAGCTTGCATATCCCAAAGCTCACATTTTTGCAATCTTTGAGAACTATCTTCCATTCACGTTCAGGTAAATACTTACATTCTTCTCTTTTTTTTCTTCCACTTGCCACATCCCATCCATTTAATGTTTTGAGAGCAGGGTTTGTTTACAGAAAAACTTTTGCAACTACCTTTTGGTTATCTAATTTCACTCCTCGATCTAATGAAACTTATAAACACGTTAGATCTGGATACTACATATACTATATATATACGCCATGTGTATGTAAGTTGTATATTTAAATATAATCTTCAAAAACTATGGCATTGTTTGATTCTTTATATCAAAACAATTTTTTATTTTGAGTTTGGTGGAAATGGAATTGGAAATAAAAACAAGAAGCAAAAAGTAAAGATAATGTATTTTGATTTTGTTAGTATTGTTAGTAGAGAATTATTTTTTGTTATTTATTAGTCATGCTATTCCAACTTTTTTTAGTAAATTAGTTTATCAATATAATCAGATATTAAATAATTATAAAAAATAATAGGGTAATCAAACAATCTTTTTCTTTGTCTTTTTCTAAGTTGATTTTAGGAATAGATGAAGTGGAAAATGATACTCCCTTTTTTCTTAATAAAGTCATAACAAATATATTCTGCGAAAAGTTTTGTTAATTTCTAGTTTCTTCTAGTGTTGAATCTTGTCCCTGGCTACCTTACTGGCATAGATCTAATAAACTTTTGCGTGCACTTTCAATGGCCCTAGTTTCAGGTTGCTGAAGGTTGAAGCTAGATATTGCTATCACAACCATTGCTTCAATAATGCGCAGAGAAGCTTCATTGCTCCTATTGGGATTATCAATTTACAGAGCTATCAGATTCATATCTCATTCGCTTAATGGTAACCAACCTGTTGCTGTTGATGATAGGTAGCTAGCTTCTACTAAATAACCTCACACTTCATATTTTCTTGTTTGATTTGCTCCTCCTACATAACCCAGTCTTTGTTGACGGTTTGTTTCTATTTGTAGTTCTCAAGATGATGTAAATTCAACTCAAACGGTTTCTCCTCCTCCTTCTCATATTGTTGTTTCTCCTCCTGCAACCAAGTATGATGTGTTCCTTAGCTTTAGAGGGGAAGACACTCGCTACAAGTTTGCAAGTCATCTTTACAAAGGACTTCATGAAGCAGGCATTCATACTTTTATGGATCATGAACTCATCAAAGGAGAACAAATCTCAGAAGTTCTTTTGAGAAAAATAGAGGAATCAGAAATATCAGTGATTATTTTCTCTGAGAATTATGCTTCTTCCACATGGTGTATGGATGAACTTGTTCACATATTAGAATGCAAGGAAAAATTTGGAAGGGATGTGATACCGATTTTCTATAGCGTAGATCCTTCAAGCATACGCAAACAAAATGGGAGTTTTGGAAAAGGATTTAATGTATTGAAGCGAAGATTTAAAGACAACCCAAAAAAACTGCAAAAGTGGAGAGATGCTTTAATCCAATCTGCAAGTCTATCTGGATGGGATTCCAATAATATCAGGTAGCTTCGAAAATCTTATCTTTATTGTTGATTTTGGGGTTTTACTTAACTAATCTTTAGGATTCTAACAAATTATTTTAGTTTTTTTGTTTTCATTTTTATTTTCTACCTATTAAATATGCCTTTTCTTTTGATTGATATTTGTGCTAGACCTGAATTCAAACTTATTGAAGAGATTGTCAAAGACTTTTTGAGTAAGTTGAACTACAAGTCATCATATCATCTTGAAGGACTTGTTGGCATTGCTTGTCATATAAGAAATATTGAAAACCTTCTAACTAAGGCTCGCATTGTGGGAATATGGGGTATGGGTGGTTCTGGTAAGACCACACTTGCTAAAGCTATATTTCAAGTGTTGAGAGCTCAATTTGATGCTTTCTCCTTTGTTGAAAATGTCAAAGAGCAATTAAAAAGAATTAGTTTGGATGAGTTACAGCAAAATTGCCTCAAAGAATTGTTAAAAGATAAGAACATTAGCATCTATGACATAAAATCCACTTCTGTGAAAAAGAGGCTTGGACGCAAAAAAATTCTTTTCATACTTGATGATGTGGACAATGCAATAATAGGTGAAGATTTAACCAAAGTGCTTTATTGGTGTGGGGAAGGAAGCAGAATTATTATCACATCAAGAGACATGCGAGTGCTTCAAAATTCATATGAGAAAACTAAACCAAGATCCGCTCAAGGAACATATCATGTTTCAGACTTGGATTTCCACAATGCCATTCATCTCTTTAGTTTGAAAGCTTTCAAGCAACATGAGCCATCTGAAGGTTACATGGAGTTATCAAAATCAGTCGTGAAATATTGTCAAGGAAATCCATTAGCCTTGGTAGTGTTAGGTTGCTCTCTCTGTGCAAGAGAAAAAGAAGAGTGGGAATGTTTTTTGGAAAAACTAGACAAAGATCCACCCAAGGATGTTGTTGATGTTTAGTTTTGATGGACTTGATGGCAAACAACAGAATGTGTTTCTTGACCTGGCATTCTTAATCAATGAAAGAGTTGATATTTCTTTGAACCTAAGAAAACAATTATATGACTCTTCTGCACCTATTGAGATAAGTGTTCTTAGAGAGAAATCCCTCATTTCATTTGATCGTGATGGTCATGTTGTGATGCATGATCTTGTGATGAAAATGGGCCTTGAAATTGCTAGACAACAGTTATTATTCGCTAATCCTGGAACACTTGTTCGACTATGGAAGTATGAAGACATTGATTATTTTTTCAGTTGTGGCAAGGTAATGATTTATTCTGTTGAGTTGTTATATCTTATTTTCTTTATGATTTTAATTGTCAGATTCCTAGTGATATTTGTTTGTCTACATGTTTTTTATTCGTTAATATCTTTGGTGGTAACTAATAAATGTCAGCATTTATCTTGAAGTTTCTCTGTTTCATTTTCTTTAATTTGATATTCCTACAAGAGATACTTTCTCGATTTATTCATCTACCTAAACTTTAAATATAAATTAATCAGGACTAGTGTGATATGTGTTATTTTAAAAGATAAAATTAGTCTATAAAGAATATTCATCAAGTGATAATGAAATGATTCACAACATTAATTTTTCTCTTACTAATTTGTGTAATTTATATGCTGGCATGAACATGCTTTTATAATAGTAAATAATTTAATGTTATTTGACGGACATATATGTAAATTTGAAAACAAATAAAATATATGGAGACGGAAGGAGGCACTGTTTTCCGCTTATATAGTGCATGAGATTCGTAGGGATGCTCGTTTTTCGGCGTATTGTAATGTGTGTTGTTGTTATTCTTTAGTTCATGCTTTTTTCTTCTGACAAAAAAAAAATGCTTCTTTCTTTAAATGAAGATTAAAATTTATGTATATGCCAAGTGTTATAAATGAATATTTGCTTAAATATCTGCACATGCATGTGTGTAGGTTTACGTATCAGTGTGGGCAAGTTTATGAGATATTAGGAATTCATTTATTATCAGGAAAACATGAATTGTAAGAATTTTTTAATAAAATGCGCAATAGCATTATTAATAATTTGGATATTTCTAATAGCAAACATATTTAATTGGTACAGTATGTTTTGGTCTTTTTTTAGGTAATGGTAATTGTTTTTCCCTTCATTTGTTATTGCTAGGAGATGGAGGCAATTCGATGCATGTCATTGGACATGAGCAAGATACAAAAGATTACAATGAGAGCTAGTAGTTTTTGGAAGATGCATAATTTAATATTTCTTAAAATTTACAAGTCTGATCGGAGAAAGCCTTCAATGTTGAATATTCGTGGAGTTTTGGATTATCTTCCAAAAGAATTGAGGTTTTTGAGCTGGGAAGAATGTCCAATGCCATTTGTGCCATTACATATCTGTGAGAAGAATCTTATTGCACTTAAAATGCCTAATAGCAATATTCGACAACTTTGGAATGGAAATCAGGTACGTACCATATTTCATATGGCATAATTTTTTTAATGGAGTGATTCAAATTAAAGATCTCATATATATGAAACATTGACCAAATAATGCTAAATGCAAATGTTTTCTTTACTACCTTTAAATTGAGGGTTAATAACAGTCGTACTTTTTTCTTTTGGGCAGGGAACCCAATTCATCTTTTAAATGCATTGATTTATTTCCATAATAAGCTACCATTTTTGTTAATTGGTATTGGAGAAATTATTGATTAAATTGTAGCTTAGAGTAATTATCTAATGTATTAAACTCTATTTCTTTTTACAGCATTTTCCAAATTTAGAGAAAATTAATTTATCATCTTCAAAACATCTCACTGCACTGCCAGATCTCTCTCACGCTCCTAATATTCAAGAGTTGAATCTTCGGGGTTGTGTGAATTTGTCTCAAATTCATTCTTCAACTTTCCCGGGAAAGCATGTCAATGTAAGCATAAATAATTGTGGGCCAATGCAGATAAAGGTTGGGGGCAGTATGAAAGGGAGAAGTTCAGGGTTCGTGATTGTGTCCAGTTGTTTGGATCTTCACAAGTTTTCATTCAACAGATTGACAATGAAGGTGTTCGTATATGGCAACATGATATGTGGTGTTAGATTCAAACATGAGGTAATGCCATTGGGAGAGATAGAAGAATTGAGAAAGGGGACACAAAGTTTGTGGTCTTTGCTTCCATTTGTGAGGAAAGTTGAATGGTTTGACGGTCCAATTGAGTTTGGGCATGATTTCAACCAACATTATGACTATTCTTATTATCATGACTTTAGTGGTCTTAGTAAGAAGAGGATAATGAATGATGATAAGGAGGAGAGGGGTGATAGAGGGGAAATGATGAATGAACATCAAGTGGTGACGGTGTCATTAATGGAAGATGACCAAGAGGATGATGTGTTGATGGAAGATTGTTGCAGTAGGAGTGTTACATTCCCTAGAGTTCCCAACAACATTACTCGCTGGTCAGTATTGAAGAAACTGACATTAAAGTCACTTCCACTTTCTAATGAATATTGCAGAGGGATGAAACTTCACTTAGATGTAACATACTCTTTCCCCGACATTATTCCATCATCCGCTTTATCTTCCACGCTTCTCATTATCAACTATGGCTCGGACGCGATCCAACAACGTGGCAGCACATGTCCTCATCATGTTCACTTCAACTGTTTTCTTGACGGTTGGCTGTCTCCTGATTCTATTTATGACACCTTATTGGTTTCGTGGCTAGACTTTGCGCGAAGAATGAAAAGTTTAGAAGCAATGATTGACGGGAAGCGGGGTTAGATAGAACAATTGATTTTTTTAAGGGGGTGATCATATAGTTAGTTATATTCATGAGTAAATTGTAGGGATATTGTTATATTATTCACATCAGAATCATTAGTTATTTTCATGAGTAATTGTAGGGATATTATGATATTATTCACATGATTACTACTTTATTCAATGTTTGTATATTAATTTTCACTTTTCCCTAATTTGATTTTAATAGTTGTTTCTAATTACACACACATACTAGACTCTTCGATTTGAGCCAAAAGGCACCCCACACATCGGAAAATCAGATGTTTGAATATATATAGTAGTTGAGGTTTCATATCTTTCATGTGCTTATTTGAAACTGTTTATATATTTATATAAGTTGAGACAATATTTATCCTATATATTTATTAAAGATTTAAACGACGGAAAATCACGGGCCGACACAATTCTTTGTGTTTGTTCAAGAAAGTTTCAAGCTCTAATTAATTAGCTGTTGCGGCCGACATGATCTTTGGAAGGATTGCAGGCTTCTACATTTTTAACCAACGAATTGTCTTCTTCGTACAAAAAATACTCCCAACAATTAAGGTGGGTAGTCCTGACCGTTTAAGAAGAAATGGCGGAGAATCAGAGTGCGAAAGACACTTAGAAAGGGAAACGAAGCTATCAATCATTATTATATTATATTACCTCCTTAAAAAAATAATTTGAATATAGATTAGAAGACAAGGAGAGAGCCTCTCTGATTGGAGCAATCCCACCGTCCATGGCACAAGCACTCACTCACGCGCCTTACCAGAGCGTGGCACTCACTGCATTTCTCATTTGTGAGAAATGATGATACAGTATTCATTGGAAGTTCTCTCACTGTCTAATAAATCTGTGTGCATTTGCATGTCTATATGTTTGTTGTTGGCTTATGAAGTGTGTTACCATAATAAGTGGGAACATGTGTCTGGTCATTCTTAGCATGATTGAGAAAACTTAATCAACTTGAAGACTTAGGCAATATCATCCTACCTTCTAGCTAATGCTAATTGGTTGCATAAGCTTCACGATCTTGTTTGGCCCCAGCATGGCCATCTTCTTCCATAATAACAACTAAAGTGGCCCACACAAATGGAATCCTCATTTCCAACTTTCAATTTCAATAATAGGTACTAATGACAGACAGGTAATGTGAAAAATGTTGGTCATTCAGTGTTTTTAAAAATGCAATTTTTTTTAACAGGCTTCAAGTTAGGCTATGCTTTTATATAGACCTGTCTAAAACTTTGTACATATAAGACTCAGGCTGAAAAAAAGCCTTTGATGAGCCACAAGCCAGACTTAGGCTGAATTGTTACAATACAGGCCTGGCTTGGTTTGACTTGTTTAACCTCTAATTACAACATGAATCAATATTCGAATCTCTATTGAATGAAGTGCTCACATTTAGTGCTTCAAACATGATTACTTCCAAACTCTAAGTAATATCATACCTGAAATTGGAGAGTGAAATTAAATGAGAATTGAAGAGGGAGAAATACTTACATACTCCAGGAGGGCCATTTCATTTGTATTCTGACTAATTAAAATGTCACAACTCATCTTATTTTAATCTTAAATGCAGATGAGTCATTTGGAGAAATTCAAAGTTTATGATTTTAGGGATGATGGGAGGGATTTGCATTTTATTTTTCTAAATTAAGAAGTTTATGTCTTTTAAAATTATAAAATTTGAATTTCTCCGATGACTTACCTGCCATATAGGATTAAAATAAGATGATTTGTTGTATTTTAATTGGTCAGAGTATAGATGAGGTGGCGTTCCTGAAGTATGTAAGTATTTCTCCTGGAGAGGGGGTTTTGGAGAGGGGGTTTTTGAGAAGCCACATGGTGCCATCTCAACCATTGGAACAAAAAGGATGCTGATAAACTGATATTAATAGGCAATCCACTTCGCTCAAATAAGTTAATACCTGTCACTACTCTGGTCTCCAAGGTAAGGAATCTAAAGCATGACAACTAAAAAGTATTTGTATCCACAATTAATTACATTATCATGAACACAAGTGCTTCCAATTTTGTCATATCAATATCAATATGTTGTAACTTGGAATGTGAGAATATGTGCAGATGCTACTCACGGAACCAATGATTCTAAACCCATGACCTACGCGAGCCAATTATGCCCTAACGAGCTAGCTTTTGGTGGACTTGTTGTATGAAAGATTTGGGAAGGCTTGTAATCAGTTGCTAAAGATGTAATCTTATATTCTGAATTTCTTTTCGGTGGAAACATCAAAGGTCCCTACTTTGAAGAAAAACCTTTACAAATATCTTGGTTCTATCTCCAAGTTATAACCCAATCCTCTTCTGAAGTCCCGCACTTCACTGCATTATTATACTGCATTGCATTGTTTGTTATTTTCTGTTTGTGATAGATTAAATATTAATTATTCCTATTTGTCTGTGTGCATTGCTTTCTCAGCTGATCATAGTTCTATTACACTCCAGTTTTGTAAGAATTTATTGGCATTCCAAATCAAAAAATGCTTCAGTCTTCACCATTTCAACTCAGTTTGAAGTATGTTTATGGTTGTCATAATCTCATTAATTCCCTGCTTGCTCATTTGAAATTTATTCCCTTCAATATGAGTAATAAAAGGCAATATTCGTTTTTTTCACCATAAAAAAATAGTTTAAGTAAATACCTCTGCGATTTGTGGTACTTTAATTTTCTAGCAAAGCAACCAGGCGTTTATCTCGTAAACCATCATCCAAGACCTATTTGAGTAAAAAGTTTTATATAGATAATTAATTATATACTACATGGACACATAGAAAACCTAGGAAGTTAGAGATTTGAAGTAATTTTCACCTCAACTATCTGGATAACATCATAATTGGCAGCTAAGTCCTCTGATCCAATAACAACCTGTCACAAGTTTCACTAACTTCAAAGTTCTATAAAAATGAAAGGTTGAAGGCCATTATAAATAAAGATACATACTTTTCACAGGGTTAGGATCCATAAACTCTTGAGCTAAGTTACGGACTGCTAGAGGCCATGTAGCACTGAACATAACCATCTGACGAACTGCAGCAGATCGTAATCTTTTTGTTAGAGAAGTCAAAATATTGTAAGATTATTGTAAAAGAAAACCAAAAATTAATAAATGAATAAATTCACTGGAGAATCAAAGCCAAAGAATTCAGAAAATTTTCATCAAAATCATTTGAATCAGAAATAGCATAAATGATTTAAAATGTAGTCACCCAAGGCTTCATGGATTTAATTTGGTATAAAAATATTAATACTCCTCAGATCCTTAATATACGACATATTTGGGGAGTTGATTTTGGTCTTGAACATAAGACATAGTTTTCATTTCCTAATTTATCCTTATTGATACTCCCTCAGCCATAACTAAGGAGGAGAGGAAAGGAGGGTATCAAGGAAGATAACTAGAGTATTTTAGAAAAATACATGTCATATTAACTAACTTAACCAATTTACTAAATCTAATCAGATTAGGTAAACATATCTTATATTAAGGACTAGTGGGAGTAATATGGTTTTGGATTCGTTAAGCTTGAGCAGAAAAGTTGGAGCCAATATAAAATAGCTACACTTTCCGGAACACAAGCTTAACACAATACAGGATAAAAACCAGAGATGTAAGAAAAATACAAGAGATGAACCAGAAAAGGAAATTATAATGTAGGTTATGCGTGGAAAAAGAAGCTGTAATTGATAAAATATCTCATACCAGAGCAAGTCTGACCCAGTATCAAGCATTCGATCTGCTTCATCAAGCACCTAGGAAAAATAAATTCTCACTGTAAAGATGAGACAGTACAAATCCAAATTCCAACACGTGCCTCAAGATTCAAGAAAATGAAACATAATAGAACAAATTTTTTATTTATCAACAAAATCATTAAGAATTGATAAACTGATCACCAACATTTTTCAGAAGTACATACCACAAATGAAACCTCTTTCAAAGAAAGAACACCCATTTCAATCAGATCCTTTATACGACCAGGAGTTCCAATGACAATGTCCTGTAAGAGGTATCAATAATCAATAATTAATACAAAAGAATTAGTGTTAAAAAGGAGGGAACAAGCTTCCAAGAACAGACTATGACAAGTTCAATGTAGAACCATGTTGTAACCTGTCTTCTTCAACTTAGTATCTCAGATATCTCTTGGTATCCAAGAGGCCTGTGTTTGAAAATTTGGTATCCCAAAATGACTGGTGGCCTCCAAGATGCCTAAAAGCATAGATGCCATCATTTTTGCATAACAACCAACAATTATGGAGATTTCATATCCATGGATTGCTTACTAAATGCAAAAATAAAAAACAATTGCATTCTTTTAATAAAATTCTCTAAGCTCATTATCCATCTCTCCTCACCCTTTTTCTCCTCCCCCTTCTATTTCTCTCTACATCTCCCCGGCCCCTTTTTTCTTCTATATCCCTATCCTTTTCCTTCTCTCCCCCCTTCTTTCTATTCCTTGCATTTGGTTCGACATCAGCATGTCAATCAAAAACACATAAAGGGTCACCATTCCATATATGGAAACATAATTTATGGAGAAGGCAAAAGGCCGTGTGACTACAACTCTACAAGTGGCATCAGCATGCAATCTATTCATAGAAAAGGGAAGATCTGAACAGCTTACAATGCCAGACTTTAACGAAGATATTTGCGGCCCTTTGGAGGTTCCACCATACAAACAAATAGATTCCACACCACAAGACGTCCCAGCATGACACATAACATCTGAAATCTGTAAACAGTCCAAGGAAACTGTCAGCTAAATATTTTCCCACACTTTTAGTCA
This sequence comes from Inga leiocalycina, assembly GCA_963242795.1. Taxonomy (NCBI): domain Eukaryota; kingdom Viridiplantae; phylum Streptophyta; class Magnoliopsida; order Fabales; family Fabaceae; genus Inga; species Inga leiocalycina. The sequence goes on from OY725321.1 coordinate 13,200,096, forward strand.
ATCAAATCCACAGACGTGGAAAATATAGGTCTTGTGGAATGGCAAGATTAAGGGAAAATTGCAGAGTATGGAGTTTAAAAGAGAAAATAAACTGTAGGTCCATCTAATTGCAACATTCTAAGTTAGTGTTTGGGAGTTTTTTTAGGGTGGAGTGGGTTGGTTAAATAGGTCGAGGCATTGTTTGGGAGATTCTTTCAAAAAGGGACTGGAATGGCTTGGGATGGCCTCCTAAGCCATCATTAATAAACCTAACCCACTTCTTAATGACCCTCAAATTCGGGTGTCAAGGATGAAATGGCTTGAAACAAAAATTACTATTACTTATAATAGCTACTATCTCTGCCTTCGTATTTGGCTACTTGTAGAAAGAACCCTCCCTAGATGTGCCAAGGTCCAATAATACCCTGTAGATTAACATATACATACTTGTTGAGCCAACTCCCTAGTGGGAGAGAGCACAAGGCAGAGAGGATTCCGACTCTTCGACGCTTTACCCTCGCGCTTGCCCAAAACATGCATCATTGCTGGTATTCCAAAAGCTAATGGTTTTCCTGATTGCAGAAATCAAAGTCAGCAGCAAAACTAAGTCACGCGTTCATCTTCCAAACCAAAAGGCTAAGACTGATACCTGACCCAGTAGCCGCAATGCCAATTAAATCACGACCATTCAACAAGAAAGGCCACGCTCGGGACTGAATAGGGGATGGTCTTTCAAAACTTTTGCAGCACTCCAAGACTTCCTTTCACTACTACAAAAAACCAAATCTGTGGCGCTTATAATTATATTAGCTGTGGTGCTTACGAAATGCCACCTATCTTAACGCTACTAAAAAAAGCTGTGGCGCTTGGAAGCGCCACAGCTGTTTAATTTTTTTTTTTTTTAAATAGCCTCCTGTGGCGCCTGACCAACCAGGCGCCACAGGAGGCTACCTTCCTGTGGCGCCTGGTCAGCCAGGCGCCAGTGGCGCCTGGTCACAGAAGGCCGTTTTTTTTTTTGTGTTTTCTTTTTCTTTTCTTTCCTGTGGCCCTTTTTTTTGCTTCCTGATTGTGAAGCTTTATTTTATAATGAGTTGTTTTCATGTTTATCATCTCTCAAATCTTCAATCTTTCTATTTTATATTTCAACCTATTATATATATATATATATAATTTTCACATTTAAAATTCAAGTTCCTCAACAATAATTTTCTTACACAACAATATATTTATTGTCATTTCCTCAACAATAATGTTCTTACATTAATACTCTCCAAAGCTAACATAAAAAATATCACAATACAAGAACTTGATATGTGAACACAGTACATCAACAACTGATTAAGTAAATTAAAAGATTACTAAAAAAATTTAAACAAAGCAAGCTAGAATGAAACAATCTTCTTCTTACGTTGGTGACGCTAGCTTGAGTGACGAGGATGAGCAAATGTGAGCTGTGGAGTGGAGTAGGGATCAACTGTAGTGGGGTTCAAAAGAGGAAGAGAGACAGAGAGTATGAAGAAAAGGGAACAACTAGGAACAAAAGTGGGGACAGACGAAACAAAATGGAAAAAGGGACAAGAGAATTTAATGAAGAAGACGAGTGTGTGTTTTTGTTGTGCAAGAGAAAGTGATATCTTTTACGGGGGAGAGGCATCAACATGAGCTAAGGAAGAGGGAATAAAAAGGAAAAAGGGAGGGAAAAGATAAAAAGTAAAGTTAAAGGAGGGAAATCTGATTGGCGGGAGAGTTGAAAAAATTCATTATTCAGCCAATTGTGGCACTTCTTTAAAGAAGTGCCACATCTGCCCCTTTTTTTTTTCTATTTAATTTTTTTTTACGACCCAATTGTGGCGCCTGGCAAGGCAGGCGCCACCTTTGGATGTGACCAGCTGTGGCGCCTGGTCCACCAGGCGTCACAGCTGGCCAATTGTGGCGCCTGCCTTGCCAGGCGCCACAATTGTCCCCACCAGCTGTGGCGCCTGGTGGACCAGGCGCCACAGCTGGTCCCAAAAATTAAAAAAAAAAAGGGCAGCTGTGGCACTTCTTTAAAGAAGTGCCACAAAATATGCGCCACCTTTCAATCTTTTTGTAGTAGTGTTTGGAAGCCCCGATGAGGAAATGTCGTTGTGGGCGCATACTTCTCATCCTCAATATTCTTTCCAGTAACCACCACATGCTCATCTCTCACCGACTCATCCTCTCCGCTGTTTTCGGCCTCATTTGTCTCGACGGCTACGGTTTCCTCCGCGCGCTTTTTTCGATTTCTTATCCTTCTTACACTTCTTCGTTTAGCCTGGACCTCAACTTCCTCGAGCTCTCTTTTGGGACTATCTTCGTTTTGTTTATCTCTCTTCTTCTTCGTTTTCTTATCATGCTGTTTCTTACCATGGTTGAAGCTGAAACTGAAGGGAACTCGAGCAGATCCCAGAGCCGCGCGAACCAGTGCCAAATAGAACGGCGTTAATGTTTCGGTTTTAGTCGTGGGTTTGCATTAGTTTTTAGAAAATAATTCTTATAAAATAAGTATATGGGAGGAGTTTTATCTTAATTTATGAAAAATGATTTTTGAAACCACATTTTGAGTCTTACCCAAACATACACTTAATACTTTTCCTGGTTAGGTTTTTGCATTGGCCGGATTTTTTAAAAAAAAAAGATAGTACGAGTAAAATTATTCATTTATTTGCTTGGAGCATTTGGGCGCGCTCCATTTTTTAAGGAAAAAATTTGTTACTTTTTTGGTGAGTAAAAAACATTCCATATTTTTTTTTTTGAGTTAAAAAGGTGCCACCTCTATCTAAATATTGTTAGTTATTGAATGACACGACTATTAGTAAAATGGTTAGTTAATTTCACCTATTAAAGGTTTTTTTTTTATATTTTGATTCGGTATCAATTTAGGGTTCGTGATTGTCCTTTCACTAGTACAGAAAAAGGTTTTTAGACCGGTTAAAATCGACTCTTTAGACCGATTTTGGATTCGATCTTAATACAGCCGGTCTTAAAAGTATGTCATTTTTAAGACCAGTTTTGAAACCGGTCTTAAAAGTTTAACTTTTAAGACCGGCTGTATTAATAACCGGTCTAAAAGTAACAATTTTAAGACCGGTTGTCATGAGCACTGATCTTAAAAGACCTCTGGGGGAAGGGGTTTTAGAGAAATTTTTAAGACCGGTTGTTAAAAATAACCGGTCTTAAAAATTTTAATTTTAAGACCGGTTCTAAATAAAACCGGTCTTAAAATTACTTTTAAGACCGGTTATAAAAATAACCGGTCTTAAAAGTAATTTTAAGACCGGTTGTTAATAATAACCGGTCTTAAAAGTGTTATATATATATATATATATTTTAATGTGTGTGATTAGGTTTTTACCAGAACGCATCCTTGAATTACTACCTGCAATGTCATACTTGTTAAGTGCCATATGGTGTTCAGTTTGCTTCCACTTACAATGTCCTTTTGCTTTAACTTTCCACTTGCCATTTCCTTTTGCTTTAACCTTCCACTTACCAGTTCCACTTACAATGTTCAGTAGGCATAAATGAATTCAACCATGTCATATATGAATTCAACCATGTCATATATATATCATGCAACCAACAAGCTAGTGAATTCATCAAAATATACAAAAATCATCTTAAAACCAACAAACATGTCAAATCATGCAACCAACAATATTTGCACCCAATTAACCACCATGTCAATTCATCAATATACACAAAACAATTCCTCAGTTTTAGAAGAACTCACTGTTGTAAAAGTTCATAAATGAATTCAGCACAACATTTACGAATGTGCTCAATATCTTCTTCTGGAAAAGGGTCAGCAAGTTCAAACATCTAAAACACCAAAGCCAGGCAAAACATTAAATTCACTTAAAAAAAATAATAGTACAAAATTTTTGAAATATATATATACATTTACCTCTTCAGTAAGTTTTGTTGTGCCTAGGGTAATAATATTATACATGTGCCTCAGAATATACATCCCACACAAGTTGGACCCCGGTGGTTGCCTACGGGTCTGAAAAATAATATGATATCGTTAAAACAAGTATAAAATTAAAGCATGACTTATTATTGAATACATTCTTAAAACAAACCAATATGTAACTAACCTTTGGCAAGATCCATATAAGGTTTTTTACCTCACGCATAGGCCTACCACAAGTGTGTTGGAATGTCCGCATAGCCCTATATCATCAAAATCACAAAGGTTACTTATTTTACACAAATTCCATAAATTTTGCACACGAAAGGTAATTAATAATGCAAGAAAACTTACGAGTTCAAGCTTTTCTTCAATTCACTAGTTGGCTTGCTAAGGTGGAGGGAGCATAAGAGGATGACAAAATAACTCCTCTTGCACAAAATAGTCAATTGCCAATTATCACTGAAAAAAGGGAAAACTTTTAAGCAAATATAAAATATTATGTATAGTATGAAATATAAATTTGTCTTACCCATGCAAATATAGAGCCAAGAAACACTCAATTGCGGTTTCATTAAGCCTGTGCGATAAGTATGTGTGTCTGATAGAAGAAGTGGTCCCTTTGTCGTAGAGTTGAACTGGGCATAGGAGTCTAAATTTATCGGTTTTTCCAGAGTCAACCAACCTGCGATGCATCAACCTACAATAATTCAAGCAGGGACATTAAATCAAAGTTTAACGGCGTAATTTGTAAAATATTAACTTCCAATTTGAGAAGATACTTACATTAAAAAGAGCTGGACAATCGAAATCGTAAGCTGTTGTAGAGGAGCTACCAGGGACATTAAATCATCCCTCTCAAGATAGCAGTGCGCCCCTGACTTGCCAACAACTGACTCAGTAGCTCAATTTTTTGTTGCAAAGGACGTATCATATGCCATCAGAATCACTTGCTGCATGACATTCAATGGAGGCCGTGAAACATCTTGAGTGGAGGGAAGCGGAGGTGGAGGCGGAGGTGGAGGCGGAGGCGGAGGCGGAGGCAGCGGGGATTCCTCAGCTAGATCAGAAACAAGGTTCTTTGGCCACAAGATGAAAGAGTTGATGACATCGCCCACAACCTTGAAGTCATCAACAGGGATAGGGAGAGGTGCATCTGCAATGATCACCTCTTCAACTGCCACTCTGACTTGATCATCCTTTATTTCTTGGTGGTGGACAGTTGATCCCAAGTTGTACACGCTCCCCCGTGCAACCAATCGTCTCAGAGGATCCTCCACAAACAAGTCATAAGGCTCACCAATTTGGCCGCCAGGACCCTCTGATGACTGACCAATGCAACTCCCTTAGTGATCTGTTTAGGGTTTAGGGAATGAGCCTGGGGAGCACTGGTATTTTCTTGTCTTGTGCTCGTCATGATCATCCATTCCTCCTTCATCTTGCTGAACCTTTCTTCAAATCGTGCATCAAATGATGCTTTTGCCTCGGCCCTAGCTTCCGCCCTCACAGTAGCCAATATACACTCCATCTCCTCCCTAGTCAACATACCACTTGAGGAATGGCGTGAGGGTGCTCCAAAATAATCCCTTATGCCTACCCCTCCTTCAATCCCCCTGACACGGCTGGGATGCTCAGGTTTTCCTGTAGCTACGGTCAGGATGTCATTCCTCCCATCCAACCTAAATGATCCCTCGGCTTTTTTTTTAAGCTCCACCTATAAGACATATGACAAATGTTAGTAATGAAATTTGTTTACTAAATAATTAATAACAACAAGTCAACAACAATACTTACAATTTTCTCACCGACTACACGAGATTGTTCACTCGTATAAGACCCGCTCCTCTTTTGGCGAGCGAACAACCACTTCTCTTCTTGACGTATCGAAGATGGTGGAGAAAGAAGAACAGAAGGATCGGATTGAGCTGCTTCTTCCAATCTCTTCCGTTTGGCCGCCAACAAGTCTTTTTCGGCCTTCGCATACCCCCCACGAGACATTGTATGGGGGGCAATCATTCTTTCTACCACTCTCTTGGGCCTTTTTCCTTTTTTCCTGCGAATAAGAAATCAAAATTAAGTCATTGTAAATCAATAAAGACAATTTATAATTTATAAGCAAATCAATTGCAAAATAAGTCAACAACTCACCAATGCTTCTGGAGTAGTCCGAAGCCGTCTAAATTCTTGCCAAGTCTGTTCGTCAATAAAAGAATACTGATTGCACGGATTAGGAAGAGGCTGACCTTCTTCCACCTCGATATGTACGTAATTGTTGGCTAGATTTGTCTTAAACTTCCTCCAGCGTTCATCACCATACGTCATTGTCTTGTCATACAAGACTTTACTCTCAGGAATGTCGTAAGTGAGCTGGATAGTTTCCCAAATATGTCGCTTCACATCTCTATCGACATTTCTCCACTGCTCTATCAAGATGCTAGGCTTGTTGCGTGCTAGAAGGCCGACAAAACTCCTATACCGTTGGGCATTAGGCTCGATTGGTTTCCAATATCTATCAAACTCAATCAGAATCTTTTCCCGTATTCTGATTGAGAGGAATGTCTCTCAATCGGGTGGCTCTCCTACCCCTTCGTCTAGGCCGATTACGTGGCTCATTGTGTTCCTGACTCGGAGCATTGCTAGGCTCGCTTTGATTTGGATTAGTTGGATCGGGAGTACCCTCACTAGGACGACTCATTGTCTAAAAACACTTTAAGAACACTATTTAAGGCAATTTTGCTACACGGTGCTTATTGTTATAACACGGCACTATCTACAAAGGCCTCGTTCAAAAGCAATTTCCAAGTTATGCAAACATGAACAAATAATTGCGATGCACAAGGTAAAGATTTTAAATTCAAATTGCAGGGCCGAATCAAAAGAAGGAAACCAGAAGCTACAAAATCAATATAACAGATGCAACAAGCTTAAACCAAACAAAACAATATAACAGAAGCTACACCACTAGAAGCAACAAGCTTAAACTATAGTTTTCAACGTACTAGGATCAAAATCATCACTACGACTCTCAAAATCATCACTTTCAAATGGAATAATTAACCCAGGTCCACTAGAAGTAACAAGCTTAAACTATAGTCTGTAATGCAAATGGAAAACCACCAAAATAAACCCACGTCCACAATTTCAGAATAATTCAACCGTACCTTAAACCTTTGCTTGAGGATCCTCTTATTCCTCTGGATTTGAACAGTCCTTAGCCACTTGCTGCAGGAATCGAACAAAGAAAATGGAGGATAAGTAATCTCACAATTTCAATGAAAAACCCAAAAATGAAATGGAAACACAAACCTGACAATAAAAACGAGGTTGAGAACGAAACCAATCGGAGGGGACAAACGACGATAGCCTTCCGACAATGAATTCAACAGTAAATCTCCATTGACGGCGGCGAAGTTAAGGACGGAGAAGAGAAGGGGAAAGGAGGAGCTGCCGCGAACAGACGCAGGGGTTTTGCTGATGTGCTTAAGTCTTGAAATGAAATTTCAGAGCTAAATTTAGGCGGATTTTGAAATCCATGTCAGTTTTAGGACCGGTTGTCACCTAAAACCGGTCTTAAAAGTATTATTTAAAACCGGTTCTATTTTAAAACCGGTCTTAAAATATATATTTAAGACCGGTTATTAATTAATAACCGGTCTAAAATTTTGAATTTTTAAGACCGGTTCTTATCTACAACCGGTTTTAAAAATAATAAACATTTTATTTTTATGATTGTCTTTAATTCAGATAATATTTTCTAAACCGGTTATTTTTAAAATCGGTCTAGAAAATATATTACATATTTTTATTTTTTTTATTGTATATATTTTAAGACCGGTTGTTTTGTAACCGGTCTTAAAATTAGTTTTAAGACCGGTTTTTACTATAATCGGTCTTAATATTTCATCATAATTACAAAAATGCCACCGGTAATCTTTTTAAGACCTTATCCGATGTAACCGGTCTAAATGTTCCGGTTTAAAAACCCTTTTCTGTACTAGTGTTTTCAGTACAAATATCTCCTTTGAGATTTGAACTTGAGGTTCAAAGGATATGACGAGGCTTTACACAGTTAAACCTGTTAGTCTATAAAAGTTAATAAAGTGGTGATTACATTAGTATTTTTTTATTACGCATTTAATAACATTGTTATCAGTAAGGTGGTTATTTAATTTCACCATTAAAGTTAATAAAGTGATCGTATTAAATTAACACTTTTTTTTGTCCAAAAAAAAATTAACACTTTTTTAACCGAAATATTAGAACTTACTTGCATCAATATTAGTTTTTATCGGTTAGAGTAACTTCACTTATTTTTTAGCGCTCCCATGACAATATTAATCCGGAAAGGATATTTATAGATACCACAGTAAAATTTTTCTGAGTAAAATTGAACTTTCACCCTATAACAAATGAATGTTGGTATATCTAAAATAACATCCTTGTTCACGTCAGAATTACCTCTGGGTAAAAATCTTCTTACTATATAGAATCAATAGTAATAATTTAGACAAAAATATATTAATATCTTGTGGTCATGCGCAAGAGTGGTAAATGGTAAAGCATTTATCATGAAAAGTTTGTACTCCTATATAGGATCGGGGAAGTGCCAATACCTGTCGTTATGTTATATAAGTTCAATTGCTGCTTTCATCGTTTAATTAAGGGGATCTATTATTAAGCGATAATTAAGAATACTATTATCCAACAACAACAACAACAATATCCAAAAACAAATTAAGTGCACATTCCAGGCCCATTTGATTAGCGGTGGTAGAAATGCTTATTTTTTAATCTGACTTTTGCAAACTTAAAATAGGATAAAAGTTATATTGTAAATATAATTTGTGTTTGGATTGACAGTGGTATAAATAGCTTTTTCAAATTTAAACTTGTTTGGATTGTTATTTGAAAAATAAGTTTAAATGGAAAATGACTGAAAATGGCATGAATTTTATTAAATAATAGCCACACATCTTAATTAATGTGATTTGTGTTTTTCCTATTGTTTCTTAACAACTCACCAAATCTGAATTTTTTTAATAATTTAATATTGTCAATAGATTTTTTTTTTTCATGTTTTCCTCATTATTTCTCAAATAAATTGAAAATTTGAATTTTGTTTTATCTCCCTAAATCAAGGAGTTGTTATAATTCAAAATTATAACACGGTTTAATCTTGCTAGCCTAATTAAATGTCATTTGTGGTTTCCTATTATTTCTAAAAAAAATCGCCATATATGAATTAGGGTTATAATAATTCAATATTATAACACTGTTTGACCCCGTTAACCACATATCTTATTGTGTTCTTCTTATTATTTCTATTTTTTCTCAAATAAATTATTAGATCTGAATTTTATTCATAATTTAATATTGTTGATTTTCCCCCAACTTTTCCCTATTATTACTCAAACAAGTTGAGAAATCTGAACTTTTTTATCTCCAAAGTAACAAACCGCCGTTACCAAGAGATATACAAACACAACAAGATTTTCTATATCAGATGCAACAACAACAACAAATAAAAAATAGAAAAAGGAACACGGTTGGAGGCCAATCAAGTAAACAAAGGCGAGTGGATCCATGAAGCAGAGGAGATTTGGCATCAAAGGAGATCCGGCAATGGGAAGCAATTCGGCGACTAGATATCATAACAGATCTGGCATGCCAAAACTAAGGAAGGAGAGATCAAAGAAGCATGACACATGGACGACAACAAGACCATTGGACTACGACAAGATGGACGGATTGGGGAAACTAAGCAGAAGAAGATGTCGGCCATAACTGAAGGGAGAGGAGATTGGCCAAAAATTAATATCAATTGGTTAACCTAAATTTCCACTCTCCACGTTATAAATGGAAAAGAAACAAATTGTTGCTTCTCAACCGTCGCAGTTTTTTCATAAAAGTCCATAAATGATTTTCCAAAAAATTAGTTCTGACCCAAATCATTTCGATATTGTGCATTTCGTTAGGGCAGAGTGAAGGGGGCGAAACATTTTTGTTGTTGAAGAAGAAAGTTTGAACGAGTTTGCAAACAATGAAGGCGGAGGGGATGAGGGATTTTCGGGTGTTGATCGGTGGTGGAGTTCTGTTTCAAGAGTCGTGGGGTCAGGGAGAGACGGTGGCGGCTTTGTCGACCAGTGAACAGCAGGTTCTTCAGTGGGATTTGGCTGTGGTGTTCAGCGGCATTATGGGGACTTTGAATGATGGGTTCTTGGGTGAGGTTCTGCGGTCTTCTTTGGAGTTGAGAGCGGTGGGTTCAGTGAGAGGCTTGCTGCGTTGTGTGGAGTTCTAGCGTCGTTGACAGTTGTGGGTGTGCGTGGAGACGATCGACGGCGGTAAGTTGGCATTTTTTCAAATTTTCGGTTCATATAATGATTGGAAGATGCAATGTAGAGGCTTGTGCTTATTTACTGTCATGTATTGCCTTTTACTGTTTGTGATTGTCTCTGGTGGTGTTGGTTGTAATTGGTGAACAATAATGTGATGAACTTGTTTCCTGTCGTATATTGCCCTTTTCCCGCATTGAGAGCATCTTGTATGTAGTGGGTGAAAGGATTGTAATGACATGGGTTTTCTATCAAATTCTTGATTTGCGTCTTTGTCCGATGCGTATATAGAGAGGGAAGTGGGTATTAGAAGTGTTTGACTCTTCGTTTGTTGTACAGTAACTACACCTAGTTAAAAAATAACAACTTTGCCATAATGTTTAACAAGTCTTGTTATGGAGGAAGTTGGGGGGCCATTAACAACTAATGTTTCAATAGTAACAACACGATGTAAGAAAATAACAACTGACCATCCTTGTTTAACAATGACTAATGTGGAAAACGAAAACATGGGTAGTGGAACTTGGGAGACTAACAAGTAGGGGGACGAGCACTAACTCAAGTTTGTACAGTAACATCTACATGTTTAAAAATAACAACCTGTCGTTCATGTTTAACAACTGCTGATGTGGAAAACCAAGGAATGATAGGGGAACTTCTGACACTCACAAGTTGGGGGGCCAATTAACAACTTAAGATTCTATAAGAACAACACCACGTTAAGAAATAACACCATTCCATCCTTGTTTAACAACTTATGACTCGAAAAACTAAAACATGGACAGTAAAACTTATGAGAATAATAAGATGTGGGGAAATTAACAAGTTTAGGCTCTACAGTAACGACACCACTTTAAAAAAAACAAATTTTCATTCTTGTTTGAGCTATGTGACGATGGGTTTCCTGCTGTAGTTCCTTTGTTATTTATCGTTTTGCTCTACTGTTTTAGAGGTATATTTTTTAGGGGTTTGGGAGTGTTATAATTTTTAAATGTAGATTCTTGCTTGAATGATTTGTAAGGCTAGAGGCTCCAACCTCAGAGTCCACTTGAAGGTACTGATATTTGATTGGTCCTTATCTCATTAACGTTCTTTCATTGAATGTATGTAATTATTACGCCATATATATGCAGGGGTAGTTATTTTTTGTCATCCTTGTTCTGTCCCAGCTTCATATTTTCAAACTGTGTATTTGTATGAATAACATGTGGAATGTCTGTCAATTGGTAATAGACACATCATTTTTTAACATTAGTTTCCTGAGAATGGAACCTGCAATGTCTATTATGTTAGATTAAAGAATGGGTATTTTTTTACCAATCAGTTATAGTGCTTGAACTTTGTATAACTCTATTTTGCAAAAGAAGATGGTGGTCAAACAAGGGCAGGAGGGGCAGAACAAAAGTAAAGAAGGGCATGTGGTGGTTGAAGAAGGGGAAAAGGTGGTAGAGGAAGGGCAAAACTTAGACGAACAAGGGAAGAAGGTGTTGCAGAAAGGGGATACATGTAAAGCCTTAAACAATGGGTTGCAGTTGTTTAGAATTGAGTTTTTCAAGAAATTTAAGCCACAGAAATATGACAAATGTGTTGTGCACAATAATGAGGTCCTAAAAGCATGGAGAGCATTGAGTGACCAAGAGAGGAAGGAATATTGTGAGAAGTCTAAATACACTGAGAAAGCAAAGAAAGCAAGACAAGAGAAGAAGAGTACGAAGAGAAAAGTAGCTTTTATCACTCGTAGCTTAATCTAGCAATTCAAGCAATTGGTTGACTTCATAAATAAAGATGAAAGTTTAAAGGAAAGGGTTAAGAGATTAGGATTCAGCAAGTTGGTAGATGTTGGAAGTTGCAAGAAACTGCTAAAAGGTCTGATTGTGTCAATACTCCGCTCATATGATCCACCAACACGCCAATTCTGAATCAGGGGCAAGACACACGAAATTTTCTGCATTGGATGTGAAGCAGTTACTTAGGGTTCCCTACTGTGGGGACGTGGTGAGTGCTAAGGTGGATGATGATGACCCAGTTTATACAAAGTTACAGAGTGAATATTCAAAACGCCTATACAGTAACATTATAGAGGCCATTATAAACGGCAGTGAGAATGAAAATTTTGAGTTCCTTTTTATATTGTACACACTTGGAACCTTTCTAGCTCCCACTGCAAGCCTAAAGGTTAGTGAGCAGTTACTAAAGGTGATGAGGTTGACAGTGAAGGGATTTCAGAAATTTGATTGGGTGACCTTTATCATTACGGACTTGTGGAAAGAGATGGAAGACTATGTAAGGGATGTGAGAAACAACAAGAGGGGCAACTCCAATGTCGATGGATGCATGTTCTTATTGTTGGTATGTAGTTAAATTTACTTAGGTTATGGTACGCTTTAAGTGGCAAGTATTTAAGTTATTGCTATGCTATTTGTTTGGTAGATATATTTTGGTGAGCACTTTTCAATGATGCCAACTAAGAATCATGAATATGTCGATGTTGTTAACTACTAGACTAAGGATCGATTAAAAACAATGGTTAAGTTAGAGAGGGACCAGCAATATAGGCATAATATTTGGAGGCAGGGCATCTAAAGTGAACGGTGACGCAGAGGAAAACGTTGGAATTGATCATTTGGACCAGGTATTTGTTGATTTCTAATTGTTTGTATGCATTAGTACATCTGTGTGTGTAGCAAGTTTTGATTAAATTTTTTGTTTCAGGACTTGAAGGATATGTTTAGACGGTTGACGAGTGTAATTGCAGAGGAGTTGATAAAGGTTCAAGTGAAGAGAGGGAAACATAAAAAGGTTGGAAGAGAAGGAGTGGACCAACAAGAGGACATTGTCAATGTTGAAGAAGAAGAGAAGGATGGAAAAAATAAGCGTCACTTACATGAAAGTTCGAAGGACTCAAATAGTGAAGGAGAAGGAGTGGACATTGTGGAGGAGGAAGAGGTTACCAAGGATAATGTGTTACGAAGATCAACTAGGGTTAGAAAGGAAAAGAAAATTAAGTCCCCCTTTATCATGCCTAAGGCCATATCCCGAAAGAAGATGGTAGTTGATGACAAGGAAAGATTTTTCACAATAATTTCTCAATATCCTCCACGCATTGATGGTCAAAAGTGAGTGTTTTATGTATGTTTCATGATGTACTTGTAAGGAAGAGAACATGCAAAATTTTTCTTGCAACGTTGTTGTATTGACTATTTGTATTAAAAACTATTACAGGGAATTGGTTACATTGCAAGATGAATACGTCACTCGGGAGGAGCTATATTCTTTGGGTGGAATCCACAAGGTTAACACTTGGGTCAGTATTACCATGCCTTCAGGACTTTATAATTTTTTAAGTTTATGGGGACGACTCATTATATACTTGTACATTTTAGGTGGTATCCCTTGTTTGCAAGGCATTAATGGCAGATTTGAAACTACACGGACCAGTGAAGAGGCACATTTTTTATGCAGACTTTATGGTAAGATGCAAACAAATTATGGGTATTCATATGTTAGGTTTTTAAGTACTGGTATAAATTTTGTTGGAGATGCATATCGTTGGTAAATGAAAAAATTGGAGACCTTCATATTACAAGGGGCAATTATTGCCTGATCGATTAGGGTACAATCTTGCATATTGTGATTTTCTCCTAGGGCCTGTTCTTGTCCGGGAACACTGATTTTGTGTAGGCCTGGAACCAAAAACACTGAATTTCTATAGTTTGGACTCAATGAAACCCATTGTTGACACCACAAACAAAAGCAAGAAAAATAGCGCCTTACAAGATCCCCAATCATTGGCAGTAGAGATATGTGTAAGGAACTTTATACTTTAACATCGTCATGAACATTAGCAATTAAATTTCCCCAACTAAACCAAAGTATTTGTATTTTTTGTAGAGGACAGATTTATTGATATAGTGGATTTCGTCAGGAACAATCAACATGGGAAGAAGCAACAGATAGACATCATTCGCGCGCGAGTACCCCAGCAAAATAATCTGTAAGAATTGACTGTTGTATTTTGTGTGTATGACTGTTGTATCCATTTCCTTATTCTTTTGTGTATATGACTGTTGTATGGATTTCGTAGCCTTGACTGCGGTGTTCACATCTTGATTTGGTTGTTCCAATGGAGTCCATCTGCGGTACTTGATTACACAGAGGTAACCATAATAGTTCATATATATGTCGACTTTTGTCTGGTTTTGAAAGTACAATGAATTGAACTATTGCTGTTTGGGTCGTGTACAGGCTCAAGTCAAACAGTACAGGTGAGACATTCTATGGTGGCTAGTGAATCACCATCAAAATTCATCAAGACTCGATGCTCTTGATCTTCTATCCCATCAACCAATCAAACGTCAACGTTTGACACAATAGTTCTTTGGTTTATTTTGGACATCTACAGGGAAACTTTATGTAGTAGTTGTTTTTTGACCTGGGATATGTTAGTTTGTAATTTTCAATATTATCGTACTGCCCAGGGTACATGATTGTAAAGTAGATGAGTGTACATGCCCAGGGACATGTGTAACAACCCAATGTTAGGAAGTAACATGTAACACCCCGAATTTTGAGACTCGAGGCTAGAGAATAAGCCTGAGATTAGTGGATTGCTAAGCCCCGGTTTAGCAAGATCCCAAATTGTGATTAGGAGTTAATGACTACAAAAGTGGACGTGGTTAGTGATTAATGAACCTTTTTAGAGAATATAAAGTGGATTGTAGTCGCTTGTATTATGAGCAACGCCAAAACCCTATATTTGAGTTCAATTGTGGATTAACATCCAAATTGACTTAGAATAGAGGGAATAATTGAATGGGGTATTGTGATGGAAATGGTGTCATGTTGTGGTATTTAATCATTGGAATTGATTTAAATTGGATTGGACACATTGGTTGCAAAACTGGAAATGCTGTCCAGTGTGAATTCTGTCTGGGCAGTCTTCTCGTGTGGACGTTTTTAATAGGCAAATGATGTCAGAAAATTATGAAAATTTCCAGTCTTGAAGTTCACATCCCAAGCTTCAAAATGGACATATAATTTGTGCCATTTCATTTTGGGAACTGGGAGATATGACTGTCCAAAGTTTGAGGTCGAAAATGGACTCTGTTTTGGGGCAGTGATGAAATTTGTGTAATTCTGGAATTGTGTGGTGATTTCTAGTAATGGATCATATTTTTCCAATGAAGAGGACTTCAATACCTTTCATTTGGCTTTGGGATCACCTCATTTTGATGTTTCTAGAATTAGTTATGATTTTTCAAAGATTGGGCAGAAAATCTGCCAGAAAATCCGAAAATGCCAATTTTGGAATTATGACATCATCATAATTAAAGATGACATAAGCTAAATGTTATAAAGTCATCATCATCTTCCTCCATCAGCCAAAAACCGTGCAGCAGCATGGAGAAAGAGAGAGAGGGAGTTTTAGAGAGAGAAGAGGAAGAGAACTCGCAAGGTAAGCCGATTTCTCCGATGATCTAGCTCCTAATGCGTATAACTCCATTTCTAAGCTACTCTTCTATGTAATTTAAGGTTTGGAAGCTCCATTTCTTGTGTTGAAGTGAGCTAGGGTTTCAGCCACTCTGAGAAAAGCTATTGGGAGCTTGAGGTAACTTCCAAACTCTTGTATATTGACTATTCTGGCTGCTGTGGGCAATTTAATCGGTGAAATTTCGCCGGATTGCCATTGGTTGTAAAAATGGAAAATGGGTTTCCCTAGGGGTTATGCTGCCCAAATTGATACTAAATGGTAGTTGTAACCTAATGGAATAGTTAATAAAGTGGTTAGGAGTAGAAAGGAACGTGTTTACGGAGCCGAAACCGAAAAACCCTGATTTTCCCTAGAAAACCCATATATTTCTGTCTGGGCTATAAATGGGTCTTAGAGTTGGATTTTCAATGATTTGATGATTCCATTGAGTTCAGGAGGAAAAATTAGGTGGGGTTACAATTAGGCACTTTTTCGGAAAAGGCCGAGAAAGCATAATTATGAAAATGCCTCTAAACCCCTAAAAGTAGGGCTGCCAAGGGCAATTTCGTAATTTGACATTGAATTTGATAATTCCGAGTCTGGAAATGGATTCCTTGGGTGAAAATATGTCAGAATAGCCCATGTCAAAATTTCGGGAAAAGTACAGCCGGACCGGGTACGGCGGGGCCGGGCCGGGGTCCCGGGGGTATTTTGGTAAATTTTCAAGATAGAATCATATAACCCCCAGAAACACTATGGAAGTGTCTAAATAGTATATTTGACATTATAGGATCGAATGTGAAGCCCCGAGTTGCTGGCACGTAAATCGAGGAGAAAAGACTGGAGGTAGGGAACTTATCTCTCCTGCATGCTCTGATAACTGTATTAATGTGTTGATGCATGTTATTGCTTTGCTTGATTATGTGGAACATGTATGAATGATTTGAAGCTATGTTTCAATATATGTTATGGCCATATGTGTATCGTTCGAAGCATTGAGCTTACAGATTTGTCATTGTATGTGTGCATGAGTTATGTGATGCAAGCATGTCATGCATTAAACACTTATCTTGCCTGCATATTGATAATGTTTCCCTACTGAGATTCTCTCGAATCTCACCCTCCCTTACCAACAATTTAGACAGGGCAAGTGGCTCGTGGAGGGAGCGGCAGGACTCATTTGAGATGAGATTGTGTAATCCCCATTTGAAGAATTGTAATGGGCAATCGTGCCCTGTATATCTTTAGCGAAGGTATGTACCCGAGATTTCCGGGATGATTATGTTGTGCACTCTGATATTTATATGAATGTGATTTATCTTCGCGTAGTAATTGTATTCGAAATGTGAATATGAGACCAAGTTTATAAATGGTTTTGAAAGGTATTTTTGAAAACCCCATCATGTGATGGGTTAGTAAATGTTATTTGATTATTATTGGTCTCTATTTCATTTTAATCGTGTATTTCGGATATAATTACTGAGGGGGTTACATAACACGTTCACGTTCACATTTAAAAAATTTAATTTCTTGTTTAACAACTTGCTGGTCTTGTTTGCCAACTTACGCATCTTAACAAGGAGCATTTGTATATTATCAACTGTATGTTATTTTTTAACAATTAGGTTTTCTTGTTTGACAACTTACCATATTGAAACACTATACATGTCTTGTGTAACCTATGAAAGCAACAATTGGGGCATTAACAAGTGGGGGGTTTATTAACAACAACAGTTTCATAATTAACAATGTGACGCACTTTTTGACATCTTACTTAACTTGTTTGATAATTGACCAAATTGAGAACTTCTGACTGCTTTATACCTCTGAAGACAACTGGGGGGTGCCTATAACAACTTGAGCTTCACAATTAACAACTAGAATTTTTTTATTAACAACTTTCATTTCTTGTTAACTAACTCATAAAGTTCAAAAAAGGGCATGTCCCACTTAGCTTGGAATAGCAAAAAGTGGGGTACCATTAGCGACAACAGTTTCATCATTAACAAATGCACACTTTTTTTGCCAACATTCTTATCTTCTTTAACAACTAACAACATTGTGAACTTGTGACTTCTTGATACCTATGAAAATAAGGGGGGAATAACAACATAAACTTCAATATTAACAACTATACTTGCATTATTAACAACTTTAGTATCTTGTTAACCAACTTGAAATGTTCAAAAAAGTACATGTCGTGGGTAGCATAGGAGAGCAACAAGTGGGGGACCATTAACGACAGAAGATTCACATTTAACAACATCACACTCTTTTTTCACAACTTTGTTATCTTCTTTGACTTCTGAAAACAAGGGGGGAAATAACAACTTGAACTTCACTATTAACAACTATACTTTCATTATTAACAACTGTCTTATCTTGTTAAACAACTTCAAAAGTTTAGAAAAGTATATGTCGTAGGTAGCGTGAGAGTTCAACTAGTGGGGGGCTATTAACGATAGAAGATTCATATTTAACAACATCACACTCTTTTTTTTCACAACGTTGTTATCTTCTTTGACCTCAGAAAACAAGGGGGAAATAACAACTTGAACTTCACTATTAACAATTATACTTTCATTATTAACAACTGTCGTATCTTGTTAAACAACTTCAAAATTTCAAAAAAATACATGTCACGGGTAGTGTGGGAGTTAACAACAGAAGTTTCATATTTAACAACATCACACTCTTTTTTTCACAACGTTGTTATCTTCTTTGACCTTTGAAAACAAGGGGGGAAATAACAACTTTAACTTCACTATTAACTACTAGACATTATTTATTAACAATGTTTGTATCTTGTTAACCAACTTAAAAAGTTCACAACAATACATGTCGAGGGTAGCTTGGGAGAACAACAATTGGGGGACCCTTATCAACAATAGTTTAATAATTAACAATGTTACGCTCTGTGTTAACAACTTTTGTATCTTGTTAGACAAGTTACATGAATGCGCACTTCTGACTTCATGTTACCTCTGAAATCAACAGCGAGGTAATAACAACATGACTTTCATTTGTAACAACTTGTTGCTCTTGGTTAACAGTTTAACCTTCTTGTTGAACAACTTTAATATTCCTGTTTGCCAACTTACTTTCTGGGAAAACATAGACATGGCTGTGGGAAATTCAGCCACATTCTGTGTCACACAACACAGTGAAAGCAAAAACATAATTACATATGCCGCATAATAACATTAACATAATAGCATTATATGCGGCATAATTACATTAACATTATATCATAATGTCTTGCATAATTACATAACTGCATAAGGTACACCCTTAAAGCTGTGATAGTGGATTTTTGACCTGTAATGACAAGGGAACATTAACATTACACTTCACCCTAATATTTCCTTGTCACAACCAAAAAATTAAGACATATGTAGCAACCCATTTCCCCAAAAAAGAACTATACATATTACTTCAATAGGCTTGCTAACTATGAGCAGGGTAAGTTCAGAAAATTTACATGCTATCAACAGGTTTACTTCAAAATATTACAGCTCCTTATATCTATAAAATGGTTACTTCAAAAGATGATTTTTGCCAAATTCAGTTTGGATTTGGATTTGGATTTGGATTTGTGCATTTCCGTATAGTATGCCCCGCTTCATGGTATCTTGCACAGTGGTAAATCTTCTTATTCTGGAATTGTGATTCACACCTACTGGTTCTTGGCCTTCCAGCAGGTCTGGTTGTCCTAGGTGGCAGCAATAATGTCTGAGCAAACAGATAACCCTGCATATAGTTTTTTGGGTCTGGCTTGTCGATTGTCACTACTGGAGTCATGCAACGCTTATAAATCTTTTGTTGGGCTGTTATTTTGTTGTATCCTTCCACATAGTCATAGACATTGCCATGGACATGCTTGATGGCTACACAAGCATGAGGACAAGGGTTCCCCAACATTTGCCACACTTTACAGGTGCAACTACACAAATGAAGATCAACATTTAAGGATCCATATTTAGTATGGACACAAATCCTACCGCCACCATAATTAACGGGTGACATATGTTCAGCATGACAAACATTTTCCTTCACTATAGACTCTATGTTGGGCCCAACGCCATTTTTCCATTTCATCATTGCCATACTCGATGCATACATCTTCTTGGCAACCTTCTCATGATGTTCATGGATAAATAGTGAAACATTGTGTTTTCTCTCCTTCACCAGCCACGCATTAAATGATTCGGCTATGTTAGTAGTAATCTTATCCCACCTTTGGAATGGAAACTTGCTCAAGGCCCACTTATCGATATCTCCATGCTGAATCAACCAATCTGCCATCTCTTTATAGGATTTACTCATGTAATCCATTGCCTTATCGAAATCTGCGTCCAACCTTGCATATACAACATTATCAAGTAACCATAATGCATCTTTATTTGAGCACCCACTTGGCTTCCTCTTGCCTCTATTTAATTTAAGCAATTCTAAACTGAAATTCTCCTTCACATTCCTATAACAATATGTATGTCATTCACTGCCAAAAATTGTTTGCACTCACCCTTTAATTGCATTGTGACGGTCTGACATGACTGTGAGTTCAATTGACCCAACTATTTGTTTAATCTTCTGTAAGAACCATGACCAATCCTCTAATGTCTCCCCTGTAATATCCCAATTTTTGACTAAGGGCTAATCATGATTAGTGTGGATATTTATTAATTTAAAAGGGAATTATTATGTGTTTTATGGCTATTTTAATTAATACGTCATAATTATTGAAAAATTGGAAGAATGGAATTATTGGCCATGAGTTGGTAATTAAGGGAGAAATTAATTACTAACTAAGAGAAAATGAGATGTGTAATTAGAATGGCTAATGGAGGGATTAAAGTGATTAATTAGATGATTACTTTATGAGAACAAACCAAATTCAGACATGTGGCAAGTTGGCTTGTGTGTGTGAGAGAGAGAAAAGTCAAAGGGTTTTTTTAGCATTTCTCTCTCCTCTCTTCCCCTCTTTTGCGCTGGAAAAATATGAAATGGGAAGGGAGTGTGATTATTTCCCTTCTTCATCACTCTTCCCTCTCATCTCTCTCATTCTTGCTCTCTCTCTCTCTCGTCAGTCATGGAAGGTGAAAGGGAAGGAAGAAAAGTCTAAAAAGGTAAGGGAAAATGATCTCAAATGCTCAAACTCCATTCATTAAAGTTGATCCTTGAGTTAAGAGCTACATTTCTATGGTTATAGTTTGCCATTTGGTGTTGGTTTGAGACTTCAAGAAATTGTGGAGGTTGGAGAATCAAGAAGCTACTTTGAGAAAGTTGTTAAGGTGAGTTTAAGAAACCTTTCTATATAAATTTTGTGCCAAATGATTTAGCTTGGAAATTCTGGAAATTTGGCTTGAAATTTCGAAAATTAGGGTCTTGTGGTGTTTGAATTGTTGTTGTCATGGAATTAGTGCCTTGTTAAGTGTTTTGAATGAATGGTATTGAATGGAAGCTTAAAGATGAAGTTTGGGAACTTTATGTTGGTTTTGTGCATTGGGCAAAAACAGGGCATGTAATTGGGTTGTGATTTTGGTCATTTTGAAGTCACCATTGTGTTCCTTGAGTGATTTTGTGTGGGAGAAGTGTTGAATATGAATTTTGAACCATTGGGAACTTAGTGTTAAAAGTGGCAAGTTTTGGTTGTAAGAAACTCTGTTTTGGCAGCGATCTTACATGGACGTTTTAAAATAGAAAGTGGTGTTGGAAAATTTTGAAACTTTCCAGTCTTAAATTTCACATCTCAAGCTTCAAAATGGACATATTTTTTATGTCATTTCAATTTTTGGGCTAGGATTTATGACTGTCCAAAGTTTGATGTTAAATCTGGGAACAATTCTGGAATAGTGTGGACTTTTCTTGAAATCTGTATTTTTGTGGTGATTTCCAGTGATGATCCATATTTTTCCTTAAAATAGTACTTAAATACCTTTCATTTGGCTTTGGGATCACCTCATTTCGATTTTTCTAGAATTAGTTATGAATTTTCGAAGTTGCCCCGGCTGCAGCAGAAAATTCTTGGCTGCAGCGCAAAAGCTTCTGCAAACGTTCTGGCCGCAGCCAGAAAATTCTTGGCTGCAGCCAGAAACTTTCTGTGCTGTTTCTGGCATCAGCCAGAGGTTTTTTTGGCTGCAGCCAGCCCCTGTTTTCAGCACCTTGTGATTTTGAAAAGTGGTTTCCAACCCGATGTTTCCCAATCCTTTAGGGCTTTTATTAGAGCCAATTTTAACTACTTAAATGACATAAATGATAACCAAATCTAAGTATTTCGAAGTCAATTGAGTGTTGGAATAGAGAATAACTCTTCATCCCTAATTATAATTATAGGATACGATATTTGCCCTCCTCGGGAGAGACCTGCGACAAAGCACGCACGGAACGAACCAAGTAGTGACTCTTCTCTCATATTATGTATGATGTTTTGGCATGCATAACTTATCGTTGAATTTGTGAAATGTGTGCCATGGTCCATTACGGTGTGAGCAGGTCAGCGTGAGCCATGTAGGGATTGACGGTGGTCATCTCTAGGTCGGCCGTTGAACTGCCGTCGTAATCGACATGGATATTGTGAATCCGACCCGTGGGGCGGCGTTTGTGAATTCAGCCGTGGGATGTGTGTATCTTGCCTATATGGCTTGTATATGAAATGCATTATATGAATCCCAGCTGTGGTGAAATGTATTGTGTGGATTGTTGTGATGCAATGCAACATGAGCAATCATAAGGGATGACATGTGTCATACTAACCATTGCCGTTGTAACTGCCGTTGTAGTTGCTTGTTGTGGTTAATGATTTGCTTACATGCATTATTATTGTACATTATATGATTGATTTGTTACTACGGGGATTCTTTAGAATCTCACTCTCCCAAAATTAAACATTTTAGACAGGGCTGAAGGATCGAAAGGCAAACGGGCGACGAAGAGCAGTTAGAACTCCAGTTTAGGAGTATATTTTGGGTTAATGGTTATCATTGTATACCTTTTGGATATTTTTGGTAGAAACGATTGTATATATTAGATTTTGTGTAATCCCCAAGAAAAGGGTATGAATTGTAGGCTTTGTGCCTTGTGTAAATCCCTTTTTATTAATGAATGGAACCCGAGTGTGTCGGGAATTTATGCTGTACTCTGATATGTATGAATGAAACCAACCGGTAGCGGCCATTTTGTATTGAAATGTGAACGTGAGACCATTATCTAACAGGTTTTGTAAAGATTTTTGTGAACCCTGATTTGGGAAGATTGACTTTGTTTAAGTCCCAAAATCTATTACGGTCTCTAATTCCACATTAATTACGTTTTTACGAACTAATCTCGGTCTTAATCGTGAAGGGGGTTACATCCCCCTTCATAATTGCTATTGCAAATGGCAACATTTCATTGTCCGCATCATAACTAGAAGTTGAAAGCATTGTTCCCTTGTATGGTCCGAACAAGTGAGTTCCATCAATGTTTAGCACATGTCTCGCACCAGCCATAAATCCCTCAATACAGCACCTATATGCAATAAATACTCTCTCAAACATGTTATTCCTACTTGTTTCCCACTCAGCAACAATTTTGTCATTTGTTTCCTTCAACCGCTCACAAATCCAAGGTATTAACATATAAGATTGTTCTGGTCTACCTTGTATGTCTTCCATCGCTTTTTCCTTCACCTTGTATGCTTGCTTGTATGTAAGAGTGACACCATATTCTGTCTGCAACATCTTCCTTATTTTATTGGGCCGTTTGTCAATGTGATTTCTCACCTCATCAACTATAATGGAAGATGTCAAATTAGATCTTCCACCACGGGTCACCTTAAGATTGTCTTGTGCACTATCATAATGTTCGTCTCTGAATGTCGTCACATGTAGTATTGGAGTTGTCTTACCCATAGAATTTGCTGTTACCCTCCAAGGACAACCTAAACTCCTATACTTTTCTGAAATGCTATGCTTGCTATTTTTCACATATTCAAACTTAAACTTGTGTGCTATGCTGTACTTGTACAACGCCTGCTTTAAAGCATCCGCGTGTGCAAATTTCTACATCACTCCTGAAATTATTCCCCTCCATTTTGTGTAGTTCAACTCTGGGCTAGGTGTAGGTGCACTCTCTACTCCACAAAGTAGCTTATGAGATCCTCCAGAAATTTCAGCCGTCGTACACGAAGCAACACTTTCATAGTACCACGCTTCATCTTGATTTTTCACACTGGTTTGATAGTCAATAGATCTTCCTTGTGAGAATCCCAAGGAATTTACATACCTGCAGTCAATTACAATAACAACTTTTGTTACTTAATAACCGACAACAGTTTCACAAATAACAACTATAATCCCTACAAAATTTGCACTTACGTTTGTGGGTCATCTGATATGTGGCATACATTATCATTTCCTTTTACTTCTATATAAACATGGCCACTCCTGTCATTATATTCAAAAAGGTTTTTAACTTCATCATCATCATTTAAATCTATTAGTGTGCTTTCATTAAACCTCATTGTATACTTCATCTCACACATATTGCAATCAATACCAAGCCCTGATGATATCATCAACCTCAAATCTCTAAGTGTTATCACCTCTTTCAAGCATTTCAACTTCACATAACCACCATTATATTTAATTTTACCTTCATCATTCCACACAAATTTCCCTCCAACATGGAAATAACAAAATAGTTTCTTCATAGATTCTGAGCCTTTGTTGCATGTCATTTTACATGCCTACCTGAAAAAAAAACAAAAAGAGAGAATTAATTAAACAAAGCCGCTTATCATTATGTCAGTTAAGTAATCTTGTCAGCCATTCTTTATGAAACAAAGTAACTGCTTATTTCATCTCCAAACAGGGGCAATTAACAACAAACCCATATATTTTAACATCCTCATATTCACCATTAACAACATCGTCCACATATCATCACCTTGTATCTATTAACATCAACACGTTATATTTTACAGTATATTTTAACAACTTTGTATTCTCATTTAACATCACAATTTATTTCAACTTCTCCATCTCCATTATTAACAACGCCCCCTATCATCACCCTCTATGAACTATTAACAACAACACCATTCATTTTAACATCTCCATCTTCAGTATTAACAACACCCCCCATAACATTACCCTCCTTGTACCATTAACAACAACACAATATCTTTTCACATCTCCTTCTTCACTGAAAACAACACCATCCCCCAACCAAAAAGCCTCAGCTTTATCATAGCTTGCAGCAGCCATTATGGTTTACTCCCGCGAGTGCGCCCAACAACAAAAAACCCACAATCTTCACCATTCATACCACCAAACACAATGAAATCCACACACAACCATCAACAATCTCCCATTACCTTAAAGCTGCAACCTTTCTCCATCTTCAACCAACACCCCCTTATCCATAAAAGCAAGCGTCCATTACCAGAAACCCATCACAACTGTTCACAATTTTAGAAGAGGAAGATAAAAGATTCACAATATAAACATCATTTCTAGACAAGAATTACTTACCGTTGGTTATCTCTGCTTTGTCTTCAACTTTCAAGCGTTTTGAAACTTACGTATTTTCTCCCGCCACCGTCCTTTCTTTCCTCTCATGTTTTTTCCCTTCCTTTATTTCCCATTCTTATGCTTTTCAAGAAGGCTTTTTTACAGGGCTAGTTGTGTCATTTCCACTGAAATTTAAAATCCCTGATTCCTACCGCAGGATTGATCAGGGATTTGGGTTTTCAATGCACCAAATAGGGATTTCCCTATTTTGAGAGTATTTTACAGGAATTTTCCCTAAAACTTTCTAAAATTTCATTACACCTTTACTTTATAACTTATATATGATTATTTACAAGGTATATAGAGAATTTATAAGTTAAATATGCTTATGCACAGGATAAATAAGTGAAATTATAATACCATTTCGGCCATATATAAGATAATGAGCATATTTACAAGAATACATGGTATTTACATGAGACATGTGGAAATTTTCAAGTTAAATATGTGTATTTATAAGACATGTGTGAATTGACTAGTCAAATATGCTTATTTACAAGATATATGACAATTTACAAGTCAAATATGTGTATTTATAAGACACATGTGAGAATTTAATGCACAGGCTTTTCAACTAAAAAACTTAATTTCAATTTAACCTTAGGGATGCACTGAAGTTTTAAAAAGTTTTTAGGGCTTCTTGAGAATAATTTGTTACATAAGGGATACTGTGAAATTTTCCCAAAGATTAAAATAACCTCTCCAACAACATCCAACTTTCCCATTGATTTCAGGCAAGTAAAGCCTCACTTCATTTGCTCCTCCCATCGTCCTCCGTCGTCTTGACCACCGCCGCCGGTGTGTGCCTTTGGTCTTTTCCTCCTCAGCCAGCATCATCCACAGTAGGAACAGTGGGAGATTTCTCCACTTAGCTCGGAGCCACCGCTGCCTTTCACCTCGTCGCAATTCTTCCATCGCCAAGGTGTGTGTGAGATCAAGCTTCATTTTTTTCTTTTCTTCTTCCCCCTTTGATGTGTCAGCTAAGAGTGTGTAGTGAGCCCAAAATCCTTTGAAATAATTTTTCCATTTTCTTTGCAGCCGGCTATTTAAAGAAATAAGGAAGGTTGGAGGTTCTTCTTAGTAAATAAAGTATTTAAGACTGAAAAGAAAGTATTACATTGATAGGTACTTACTTCTACCAAGCTTTTGCTGTTCAGAACCCTAACTTAACTCAAACACTTGCACTAATCCGCATCTTTATCTGGAGCAAAGAGGTAAGATTCTATATTTTTTCCGTACCCATGATTTCTTTTATTCCTTTTGGTTCCCTTGATTTAAGACTTTTATGTTGACAAGAATCCTAAAGTAAAGGAGTGTTAATCAAGTGGTTTTATAAAATAATACTATGCATGTGGTAACGAATATAATGCATTAGGTTTCATGATTGCTTATGTCTCTTGATAAATTGTTTGAGATCTCATGAATTAATTCAAAGGAAGTGTGTGTTAATGATTCAAATGACGCTTGTAGGAAATTATTTATGCTTGAAGAAAACGTCTATTAGTGATTCATAAGGAGAAGACAGGAAGTTAATTTCATATTAAATACTAGAAAAAAAATAAGTATACTCAACTTTTTGCCTCACAAGATTATTTAACATCCTATGCCAAGTTATTACTTTATTTGGTCTGTATATTTTTATCTCTTTAATTCAACTTTATCTCAAACTCATTTTTGTGTAGGGCTAGTTAAGATTTATCTGGGTTGCAATTTCAGTGCTTAAAACTATATTACCCTTTTATACAAACGACACTCAGATTTTCATTGTCATTATTTACTACCCTTACATTTCCTCATCACAGCAATTAAGCCTAAATTCGTTTTAACGATTTGAAAGTATTAGAGTGCATCTAGAGCTTTCATTCATAATTAAGACACAATCTTTATGTCAAAGGCAATATTCCATTTATTTATCCCAAATACATATATAGCGGGCAAGGCTTACAATGTCTATAGATAACTATATATTGCTTGGCTTTATTCTTTATCACTCAAGATGTACTTCAAATAGAAGAGGAAAGCATTATTAGAGTTGGTCTTTCTTTATTCCCTTTGGTTGGGTATACACCGTAACTGCAATTTATTTTACAAATATCCCGAGCTTTTATGAAGATGTAGCCATCTTGTACCAAGTTGAGTCCTTATGACTTCTTGACAATCTAATAATCTTGACCAACACCATATCCTACGATTAATACATCATCATCATGTTAACATGATCCGATGCCTGAGCAGTTACCTCCTTAAAAATTCCTTGTTAAAGTTTAGAAAACAATTATTAATTATTTTGCACATGTTTATTATTGGATGATGAAGTAATTAAATTATGACTTACGTTATTGTAAAACTTAGAATCTGGGCTTGCAAATAGGGAACATTAACAAATTGCTTGAAGACCAAACAACATAGAGAACTTGTTGATTTAAGGGCACCAAATCAATAATTTGCACCATATCAATAATTATAAATATCAATAGTAGCACTTCCTTCATCAAAGTAAAATAAAAAATTAAAACAAATACATATGTTTAAACTATCCAATTAGTTGACGCAAGTATAAACACTAACAAGGGCACTATTGTCAGCTGTGCGAGTAGAGATAGTCTAGCTCTAAAGCAATGACATATTGAAATGCGTCACCAAACCACCTTCCCTTGCAGTCATCGTTATTCTTATGGTCAGATATGAATTGTTGTTCAAAGAGTTAGAAGACAGCTTGAGACTATTTTTTAATTCCTTCTATAATTCCAATTACAAAGAATTTTCAACAACTTCCTATAAACATAGACTAGCTTTACGGTTATGCATATGTCACATGCGTTAAGTCAGGGTTGTTTTCTATATATATATATATAAACACACTCATACTTCCTAATGGTAGAGAAGGAATTTGGATGAAAAGATAGTATAAAGGGAGGCAGTAATCAATGCTCAGCCCTCATTGCTTTATATAGTCATCAGAGAATACATGTGGTCCTTACCCTAATAGTATATACTAGGGAATATTACACTATGTACAATCACAGTATTACACATGTTCTAGCTAAGGACCACAACACAAAATTATAGAGGAAATAATTCATAATGAATAATAAATCATAAAGCAATATTATCTAACATCCCCCCTCAAACGAGAGGGTGTGATTGACAGCCCGAGTTTGCTTCTGAAATACAAGAACTTAGGATATGACAAGGCTTTTGTGAGGCAGTCTGCAACTTGATGAGAGGATGGAACATATCGAATGTCAAGAAACCCATTTAGCACAAGATCACGAATAAAGTGTATGTCTATCTCAATGTGTTTACTCCGTGCATGGTACAAAGGATTGGCAGCAAGTGCCTTGGCACTAATATTATCACACCAAATAATTGAAGGTTCTTTTAACATAAGTCTAATTTCCAACATTAAAGAGTATAACCATTTGATTTCTGTAGCCCCGTCTGAGAGAGCTCTATACTCTGATTCAGTACTTGACCTTGAGACTACCTTTTGTTTCCTAGAAGCCTAAGAGATTAAAGTATTTCCCAGATAAACACAACATCCTTCTACTGATTTTCTATCATCCAAGTCAACAGCCCAATCAGCATCAGTAAAAGCAATTAATTGTGATGTGTGAAATGGACTTACAAGCAATCCATAGTGATATGTTCCTTTGAGATACCGAAGTATTCTCTTCACCCCTTGATAATGAACATCCGTCGGTTTGGCCAAAAATTGACTCAGCTTGTTTACAGAATAGGTAATGTTTGGACGAGTGGTGGTTAAATATTGCAAAGAACCAATGGCTCTTCGAAAGCAATAAGGGTCTTTCATCAGTTCTCCATCTTGGGCAGAAAATGACGATCTACTACCATAGGAGTAGAAACTGGAGCACAATCTAACATATTGAACTTCCTCAAAAGATCTAAAACATACTTGCCTTGATTTAGATAAAAGCCAGAGTTATCACGATAAATCTCCAACCCAAGGAAGTAATAAACCGGACCTAAGTCCTTTAATGAGAACAGAGAATTCAATTTCTGAATAAACTTGTAAAAGTATCTAGAGCAATTCCCAATGACTCTCATCAACATAGACTAAGATAAATACCTTAAGTTTGCCAGTCCTGAGATAAAACAGAGAAACATCACTTCTTGTGTTTTGAAAACCCCCATTGAAGCAGAGTCATTCGAAGTTGATCAAACCAAGCTCTGGGAGCTTGTTTCAACCCATAAATTGCCTTTATCAATTTACAAACAAAGTTAGGATAAGTGGAATCGCGAAAGCCTTCTGGTTGCTCCATAAACACATTTTCTTGTAAGTAGCCATTAAGAAAAGCATTATTCACATCAAGCTGTCTTACTTCCCAATTAAATGTAGCTGCAATAGAAAGAATAACTTGAATTGTAGTAGGCTTAATTACCAGGCTAAACGTTTCACCATAATCGATTCCTGGAGATTGTTGGAAGCCTTTAGCTACGAGCCGTGCTTTAGGTTTGAGAAGAGACCCATCAACTCTAAACTTATTCTTGAACACCTATCTACAATCAACAACAGTTTGTGCTTGATTTCTTGGGACAAGGACCCAGGTATGATTTCTTATAAGAGTATCGAACTTATCTTTCATTGCTTGCTTCCAGTAAGGCGACGCCAGAGCTTCATTCACATTTCTCGGCTTAGCAATAGTGAAAAGTGAAGTCAGGTCTTCTAATTTAAGAAGTCCCGCAAATGGATATTTAGGTTTAACCACTCCTGCTTTGGAGCTAGTGACCATTGGGTGTTTATTTACTTTTGTCGGTGAAATGGGCTAGGTAGACTCAGCAGAAACAGGCCTGGTGGCAGAGACTGGGCTTTCATTATTGGACTCAAACAACTCTTGTTCTGTAATGCGCTGAACCTGTAATTGACCTTCAGAATGAGATGCTGCAGAATTCTCATGAGAAGAATTCACTCTTTCATCGAATTCAAATGTTTAACCTGTAACAGAGGAAGGTACATCAATAATTAAAGGGATAGACAAAACATTCTCTGTATTAGACACACCACTGCTACGTCAATTTAGAAAGCCTGAAGCAAATGGATAGACTGCAGCATCGAAGACAACATGTCTTGATATATAAATTCTACCAGTTGGACTTAAACATTTGTATCCCTTATGTTGGGAAGCTAGTCCTAAGAATACACACTTTTGACTGTGAAAGTCAAATTTGTGTGCATTGTATGACTTCAGACAAATATAGCACGTGCACCTAAACAGCTAAAATTCCATGTAATTAGGTTTTGTTTTGAACAATAAAAACAGAGGTGTAGAATCGTTGAGCACCGGTGTGGGTAATCTGTTGATGAGAAAAACTGCCATTTGAAATGCATCAACCCAATAAACCAAGGGCATTCGAGCTTAAGCCAACAAAGTTAATCCAACTTCTACAATATGTCGATGCTTATGTTCAGCTCTACCGTTTTGGGGCGAAGTGTAAGGACATGTGTATCTCATAATAATCCAACTTTTTTTAGCTAATGCAACAAATGGTTTGAACTCTGTACCATTATCACACTAAATCATTTTGATTTTAGCACTAAATTGATTTTCCACTTGTGTCCTGAACACATTAAACACATGCACAGCTTCACTCTTATGACGCAAGTGAAAGATCCAGGTATATCGACTAAAGTCATCAACGAAATTGATATAAAATTTGTGACCTCTAGGAGATTGCACTGGTGAAGGTCCCCAAATATCCATGTGGATTAACTCTAAGGCCCTGTTTGGTACAAGGTATTGAATTTTGATGGATTGGGATTGGGATTGGGATTGGGACTGGGATTGATACTTTAAAAATATGTTTGGTATGGAGTAATAGTTGGAGGGAATAATCTTATTTATCTTATTTAAAAAATCATCACTGATAATAAAAAGACGGAAATACCACAGGAAGAGAGCCCGATTCTGTTTCAACTTTCTCCTCCACTCCATCGAGACAGTCTCGTCTCACCCGTCAAGCCCTGACCCTCACCTCCTCCTCCTCCTTTCTTTGGCCCCGGTGAGTTGGCGACCAGCGTGATCTCTGATTCTCCTTATTAGCTTCGTCCTCTGCCCTCTGCGAGGAAGATGATGGGCGACCAGTCGATGACCACGATGTGGCTAATGCAAGACTCTCGAGCGTGAAGCCTGAAGCACGATAGACTGTGAAATGGTTGGTGTAGGTCAAGGAAACAGAAGTGCTCTTGGAAGAGTAACACTGGTATTAAATTTGTTCCCATCCATCTCGCGATAATCTTTATGCATGTAAAATTATAATTTGCCCCAAATTACTTGGTATTGGTGACTTTATATCATGAAACAGATTGTTTGGTTTAGTGAAGTGATTAATCAATATGGATTTGTGTCATTTCAATCCATTTTCATTTTCTATTAGGCAGGACTTCTGCTTAACTTGTTAGTTAATTAGTTTCTTCTATTCCAATGTAAGGGCAATGATTTGAATATTAACAAGTGTTTGTTTACCTAAGTTACATTATCAAATAAAATCTTACGACTCTGGTTCTGTGGTGTCAAATTTTATGAGGAAATGCCATCAAGATCAATCTTGTGAATTGTTGTGAAGATAATGATTTTGGCTTGAAACTGACACTCACCTAGTTTGGTATGGATATCTAATACTACTTCTGTCATGGCAGGTTAATAGATGGGGAAATGTTATTTATGATGAATTTGTTAGACCAGTGGAGCGTGTTGTTGACTTCCGCACCAAAATTAGTGGCATAAGACCTTGGGACTTGAGAAAAGGTTGGCTTTTTCTTCTTCTCCCACCTCTCAAAATATAATTATTACACAGAGAACAAGGTAGTTTATGTCTAGACCATCAGTTTGAATTTCTTTGAAAACAACTCACAGTCTGCACTGAAGCTGCTTAACAAATAAAGCATGGAAAAAGTGACATAGGAACTATCGCCACTCATGGTAGATTGGTGGCGGGAAAAAGGAACTATTGTGTGCACTAATAAAAAATCTAATATTCAACTTGATAGAACTCAACTTTTAAGAGCAGCAACTCCATGCTTAATACTTGAAGGTTTAAGATTTTGTTGGATCTTTTCTTTGATTGGATATGTTCTCAACACTGATAAGGAAAGGCATATGCCAATGATACAAATTGTAGCGAAGGATTTTATGGCCATTCAGAAGAAAGTGGCAGAGTTGATCAAAGACAGGATCCTTGTGGGACATGCCCTGCACAAATTGTGCATTGAGTGATTGATTTGAATTCTTTTGCATAAATAGGAAGAGTTCCAGTTACCGCTTTTCTTTATTGTACTTGTTTTGTTAGTAGTTTTTCCATCCATATTTATGTTTTATGGTACACTTGACCTGGTTGTTCATATGAATACAGCTTCCTCAAGTTCCTACCTTCTCTTGTTGCTGCAGCTGCTATTTTCCTTGCCAGATGGACGCTCACCACTCAGAACACCCGTGGGACAAGAAACTGCAGAATGCGATTTTATTTCCCACATACCCTTCTACTGAATTGGTTCCTGATGTGATTCTTCGTCATTAGAGTAGAGCTTTGTACTGCTAGCTTTTGTACTTTTGTTGCTTTGCACAATTTATTGTTTTTGAATAAATTGGACAGTCGAATCACTGTGTGGGATTCATCTCTCTGCCTTGTATTGATATGATTAATAACATGGCCTTGGCACCATTTATAAGCTACAAATTTCTGGGCATTGTTCGCTTAGACTTAGCAATGATACATAGTGTCAGGAGTAGGACAAAATGAATAATGAATAACCAATTGATAGATAAAAGCAATTAAAAATCATTGGAAAAATCTAGTCTTTTTTAATAATCAATAAAAAAAAGCAATTCTAGCATGAAACGAATAATCTTCTTTACATAACTAATAATCAATGAAAAAATGTCTAATATGAAATAATAAAAACCTACTTAGTAATCAATGAAAAACATCTACCATAATTTTAAATAAATAATAAATCTTAGAAATTAGAGTATTTATGCTATCATCCGGCGAAGTACACGAGCTTTTCCCTCTTGAGGCGTAGCATAGAATGCAGTCAGCAATTTCTTATCGAACATCAACTTGATATAAGCTGAATCTCGTTGTTGGTCTGAAAGCCCGTCAACCTGCATAATATCAGTATAAAGAGATTCCTTCATGTCATCCAAACGCTTCTCGTGTTCTTCCATATGCTTCTCACGTTCATCTTTGTTCATGTACATGGCTAATCGCTCACTTGCCTCTTTGAAGCCATCAGCCAACGTATGAGCAATCCTCTCCATACCTTGGAGTAGAAAGTCGTCACGATCGGAACTACTTCGCTTTCTCTTTTTTAGCCCTGCATTTATAGCATATGGAGTTTGCTCGTCAGGAGTTTGCTCTGATGATGGATGCTCATCTGGAGTCTGATCAGGTTGTAAATTGTTCTCATGGGATATATGCATGTCTCCATCATTGTGCTCGTCCAAACCAGGTTGATTATTTATCTCTTCAATAGCATCATCATATTGTTCAGACTCCTTGCCTTGTGCACGATCCTTATTAAATATAAGGCTGAACTCCTCATAATAAGGGAAAGACATATGTCTGTACTTTGCATGTTTCTTGTGAGCCTGTAAAATTGACATCATGACTAATTAAATTTGATTAACATTAAACGATATATATATATATATATATAATTAATCATATTTACCTTTATATAGTCATCCCAAACTGTCTTAGGAGCTGTCACACATTTCGTTTCAGAGTTCCAACCAAACCCAGATAAGTTGAGAAGGTCAGTCACCACACTATAATGAGCCTTTAAAATTTTATATCTGGATTGGATATGAGGATATGCCTGAATTTGGCATCCAGGTATAGTCTCATGAAATTTGTCCTTTAATGTGTTCAAGACACCAGGCCTAAGACCACTTTCACTAATAAGATCACCCTTCTCATGCAATTCAAGCATGAAACGGATTAACAAGTCGTCCTCTTCACTTGTCCATTTGTGAATATCCAACTTTCCATATTTTTCTGACATGTTGGTCAACTGTAAAACATATTAGAACCTAACATAAATTATGCATAAAAGAAGAACATATATAGCTTAAAGAAAAAGGAGCAGTTATAGCACAAATAAAAATTGTACAAAATACACATCTCTTTCAACTCATTATTCTATTAGAAGTAAAAGCTGTAAACATTTCATTAGCAAGATTGTTCCGAAATGTAGCCCATTGATTAGAGCTTTCCATGTTTTGGATTGGAGGGTTGTACATCCTATCCACACCAACTTCCAGGTCATCTACTTCATTTTCAAGTGGATCTACACCATCTTGACGAATTAAGTTGTGCAAGAGACAACAAGAAATTATGATTCGGTTGTATGTCTTAATGGGATAAAATGACGGGCTTCTTAGAATAGCCCACCGTAACTTCAAAATGCCAAAGCACCTCTCAATGACATTTCGTGCCGATGAATGTCTCATATTGAAGCACTCTTGTGCGTTTCGAGGGTATCTCCCTTCTCTCCATTCATTTAAGTGGTATCTTTGTCCTCGATATGGTGCAAGAAATCCCTCACAGTTGGCATACCCAGCATCAACCAAGTAATATTGACCTTGTGGAACTCTTAAGCCATTCCTCCTACTAATGGCATCACAAAGAACCCTTCCATTTGCTGCAGATCCTTCCCAACCAAGCAACACATATATGAAGTAGCCATCTTGTGAGCAAACACCCAGCACATTTGTGGTTATGTCTCCTTTCCTATTTTGGTATCTTGCCTTGTCTAAAGCAGAAACTCTCACCTTAATATAAGTTCCATCCAACGCTCCTAAACAATGCTGTCAAAAAGGAAAAAAATATATTACAAATTCTCTATATGTTTATACAAAAGTTAATGAGTATAAAACATATATATCTACCTTGAACCATTTCCACCGATTATCATTGGAGTCTTCTGCCACAGGCTCTGCTTTTTTGAATAAAATATGTCCAACCCTCATCATACTATGTAGAACGGAATTGAAATACCTACTAATGGTTTCTCCAGATCTATTAAAGTTATATTTTATTACTCTATTCTTCACATGATGTGCTAGTATGTGAAGAAAAATGGCAACTTGCTCATCTATAAGCATATTCTTACTAGGTTGGAGACCTCCGACATCCGTTAGCATAGAGCATAGCTTATCAAATGTTGACCTATTCATTCTAAGTAAATTGTAACATGCTACATCACTGCTACACACTAATCTCTTTAGATAAGATCCCTTTGCGAAAAAGTCCATTTTGTAAGGTAAATGAATGATCCGTCGGCTCCTTAATATAATCATCATACACACACATAGATAAAACCAATGTATTGTCTCAGCCATGCTCTGCCACCAGAGTAACAAGCATAGCTGGGCTCTCTTTTCTTCAGATATTGTCATAACTGTCAACAACCATATAAGAGTTAACAACGAAATATGTCTTACACGTTACACCAGCGAGTTTTAATTTAGTCATCACAAAAACAGAACCAAATATAACATAAAGCTAGCTTATAAAATGACATTCAGTTGATGATTCATATGTTTACTTCCCGTAAGACACGAGAGACCAAGGCCAGGAACTAGTGGTGTAGCTATCTGTGCAGGAAGGGGAGCACGGGGAATCAGCTGAGACAATAAAGGAACTAAGAATTTTATGTTTCAAGAAGTGGAAAAGACTCCTTAAATTCATGCTATCTGTGCAGGAAGGGGAGCACGGGGAATCAGCTAAATAGGAAAAATAAATAGGCAATCAAATCCATACTTCACAACGCAAGAAAATATCATTAATGTATAGAAGACCTCAAAAGGCTATGAATCAATCAAACTGCCCTAAAGCATAACAATGTAGTTGTGCATGAAACACGGGAAGATAAGGAAGCGAGCCACTGACTACAAAAAGCTATATATATGTATATATCCTAATAAAGCCTATTTTCCTCTCAAGAAACCTATTTGGATGGGGGTGATAGATATAATTAATAGTAAAAAACTAAAAATCACAAACCAAATTCATCCCTTTTACCCTTTCCCCAAATTCTAACCTCCTCAAACACTCATTGTGGACTCTAATAAATCATTAAATGCACATATTTGAGTTCCTAATTCTTCAATATAAGTCTGTAATTTACAAGCTTTTACAACCTAACGACCACATAATAAAAGCATGCGACTAATTACCAAAGATCTCTAGACTCTTATGAGTATCTTAGTTTTCAAAGCAAATTAGAAATCAATCAATCCAATTAGCCCCACTTGAAATAAATGCTCAGAGGCTAGCTAGAACAAATAATTCCAGTGGCGAGATGAGGTGTGGCTTTCACAACACATTTTCCTTTTATAATCTCAATTTTAAGCCACAAAAATAATTTGATCGAAAAGTGACTATATCCACTCTGGTAAAGTTCACATATCCAGCAATAATGAATAGTTAGCTTGCAAGTTTTCAGGGCTGAAGCTGTTCTAACTCGAATTGGGCAGCCATTCTAACTTGTAAAAATAGCATTCTTTGATAGAAGACTTGATCGTAGCACAATGAAAGAACAAAATAAAATAGGAGTCACAAAACCGGAAGAACCAGAACAACAACAACATAAGCAATAATAACAACTGTGTGAAGAATAATGAGAAGAACCAGAAATTACAATGAATCTCATCACTCACCATGAAAACCCAGTCTAAATACAACCTCATAAGTTGTTCTGCCACCCAAATCTGGACAATTTAGCTAGTATACACAGTATGCACTATGCCAAAGATGAAATTCGATTGAAGGAGAATAAATGCACTTAATAAGCTGATCAGCCTTTGTTTTCCCCCTTGAAATTTTCAGGTCTAATTTCTAAGCTAGCTAACCATGGCAGTAGGCAACAATTTGATAACACTTGGAATTTTCATTACAGTTCAGATTTCACACTTCACTATAATTCATACAAAAAATTCAGTAAACAAGGCACAATACAGTTCCAAAGTTCAGCAGTAATTGACCAAAAAGTTTAGGATTTAAATAGCCAAACTTCTTTAACATCAATGGTTATGACATCAATGAATTCCAACCTCCAAAAACCAAAATCTCAAAGCTTCGATTACAACTTATGAGAGGGACCAAATCATTCATAATTCAGCATAGCACATGACAGTAGCTATCTTAGAATTAAATCAGTTTCTCAAAATCATCCTCTGCACATAATTTGACAGCAATCACTACATAATTTCAGCAACAAATAATTACTCAAAGTGACCAAGAATTCAATTTTGAGCTCCAAATGCTTTGCCACAATAGAATTCCAATAGTCAGCAATTAAAATGTAATTTGAAGAGTCAATGATGGCACAGAATCACAGCAACCAGGACCCCAATGTGACAGACGGTTTCACAAAATCCAATTTAAACTTCTAGCAAAAAATTGATCCAAACAATGTCAAATTCCAAAATTATGGACTCAACACAGCTAAGCAAGATTTCAAAACACTCCTTCAAGTCAAGTACTTCAAATTTTGTCCAAAAGTACTTTCATTCAAAGTTTTACCACAGAAGCTGGTTTATTTTTCCAAAATGCAGCAAGGGTCACATAAGTCTGAATCAATAGCGTCAATCAAAACTTTTTTCTTCTTCTTTTTTTTGGGGGCAAAATAACAACAATTGCACCTATATGGACTCAGATTACTCGCACAATTTTAGAGGTAAAACTAGTGCTAGAGTGTCCAAAAGATTCAGAAATCAATTGTTTTATGTTAAGCAAAGTCATGACCAAGAAAATCAGCAAGGCACTAGACTTCACAAGAAATTTTCACAGCATGCTTTAGTCCAAATGTACTATTTGATACTTTCCTTCTGCATAAGGAAGCATTCAACATCAAATTTTAAAATAGATCATAGCTTCCAAATCCACTCAGAACTGATATATACCATAAACACAATAATATAGCACACAGAACTGATAAAATTCTGCCCAAATATTTCATAAACTTAACATAGCACACAAAATTAAGAAGATTTAGCACACAGTTTCTCCCTTTTCAAAACCACCTTTTCTTTATTGAAAATTATACCACTTGTTTATGTCATCAGCACACCTTCAACTATCTATATATACACACAAGAATTCAAGCACACTATTTCGTTACACATCCTACATATGAGCACATCCAATAGGAAAACAAATTAGAAGTTCTTAGGATGACTTCATCAAAGGAAACTTCAATGCTGGGAACAATGGTAGAACCTATTATCAAATCAGCGGAGTACCAAAGGTACATGATGAGTCTAACATTACTTTATGTATATTAAATTAATACATTAATTTGTATTTCTTTCTGATCTTGCCACTCTCTTCTACATAATTTGGAAAACATGATCAACCTACAAAACAATTGTTGTTCAGTTTATGTATAGAATAATATTTTACTAGTGTTTAATGTAGATGTTGTCAAAGGAAGAGTTCCAATAAGGACTCTACCTTTTTGAATGGGCCTTTGGTGGATGTTCTTCAAGAAGGCATTTTGAGATGTTATCTAGAACGATGGATGTAGATGTTTAAGAACACATGTTTCTAGTAGTAATTGACATATCTATAAGATTAGTTTGTTCTACTTTCTTTACAAGACAGATATATAGTCTAGTAGTTGCTGGTGT
Organism: Inga leiocalycina; assembly: GCA_963242795.1. NCBI lineage: Eukaryota > Viridiplantae > Streptophyta > Magnoliopsida > Fabales > Fabaceae > Inga > Inga leiocalycina. The sequence continues at coordinate 13,239,017 of OY725321.1, forward strand.
GTGGATTACTTGTGAGTTATGTGCTTTTGTCCAGGTAAAATACATATATCATATGAGAGGAGGAAAAGTAAAGCCAGTTTGAGTTGCTTGTTTCTTCCATATCATTTGTGCGTTTTAATTTTTGTGAGAAAAGGCAATCTATGTTAGGATCAAAACGAGAGAAGACAAGAAAAGAAAAAGAGGAGACATTACACCATTAATTTTGGGCTCAGAGACTTGATCATAACACAGTTAAAGAAGAAAAGAAAAAGAGGAGACAATACCTCAAATTGGCAATTGTTCTTCGGGAAAAAAATCTGGGTGAAGATGATCGGTGGTGAGGCTGACTGAGTGACCAACGGTGAGGTTAACGGAGAGAAAGGGGAAAATTTTTCGGTGCTGAGAGAGACTGTGCGCGATGGTGAGAGCTGATGGAAACCTTCCGGTGGTGAGGCCGATGGAGTCCGCGACTATGTGGGTGGGGCTGAAGGCGACAGAGATAAAGGGGAAAGGCGCTCGGTGCTGACGCTGATGGAGTTACCGACGGTGTGAGCGGCGGTGAGGGACTGTGCAGGGCGACAGTTCAGAGTGATAGTTTTTACGCCGCTGGTGAGGAAAAATCGAAGAGGGAGTGATTGTGAGAGAGATTGATTAGGTTAAAATCAGGGTATTTTTGTCTGAAAAAATTAAATCAAGGGTAATTTTGTCTCAACAATTTTGGAATCCAGGAATTGAAAACACAAAACCAGGGGGGAGGTGGCTTTGCAGCAATCCCTCTTTCGTGGCATTCTCAATCCCTGATTATTCATAATCCCTGGTACCAAACGATATATTTTGACTTAATCCCTCACCCAATCCCTATCCCTACCCCCTGTTACTTTGTACCAAACAGGGCCTAATGGTAACTCAGCATGAGACATAGAAGCTGAGTAAGGTAAGAATTTAGATTTGCCCAATTGGCAAGCCTCACACACAAAATTTTCATTAATTTCAAGTTTAGCATTACAACTTTTCAAGACTTGCTTCAATACTCGACTACTAGGATGTCCTAGTTTACAGTGCCATTGAAGAAAAACATCTGTATTATTTAGTGGTAATGATGCAGCAGCAGTTAAGACATTTGCAGCAATAGAGACATTAGTAGCTTACTTTAAACCTTGTTCATTTCCCATGGGGTACATCCCTTGACTTGCTTTCCCTTGCATCATTATTTTCCCTATCAGTTTGTCCTTCACAACACATTTCTCATTAGTGAAATAAATGTCAACACAATTATCTTCAAGAAGCTTATTAACACTAAGCAGGTTTTTAGTTGCTGAGAGCACAACAAGAACATTTTTAAGTTGTAAACAAGACGTGGGTAATGTCTTAGAGCCAATACCATAGATTTTAGCTTTTTCTCCAGTACAAGTGGATAAAAAAGACTTACCAACCGGAGTCACCTGATCCAAATGATCTGCCCGAGGAGTAACATGATAGTTAGCACTACTATCCATGTACCAAGAAGGATCAACCACTGTTTCAAGACCAGCGTACATAGCTTAAGGACTGTAATTATCATAATCGCGACTAGACCCAGAGGAAGGAGGCTTAAAACTTCGATCAAACCGACGAAAGCAATTTTGAACAACATGACCATATTTTTCGCAAAGATCACAATATGGCCGACCATCATTGTTTCTACCATAATATCCTCGACGTCCTCTGCCTCTTCGACCACGGTGTCCACCTCTCGATCCTTGATAGAGCTAAATATTTATATATCTTTTAGTGATTAACCTTAGGCTTTTGTGGGATTTGATTAACTATTTTGGGCATAAATAGATATTAATGTGAGATTTGAGTGCAAAGGTAATTTGGGAATTAAATTGGTTAAATTGATATATCTTAAGTAATATTTGTTATTCCTATTATTCTTTAGTTGTGAACATATGACATTACCTTTTTGTATCTCATTTTTGTAGGTGATGACATGGTACATTGAAGCTTAATGGAGGGCAAAGATGGAATTAGAGGAGGGCACATGTGCAGATTTTATTTCTTAATTTTCTAATTTTAATAGACATGAGAAAAGAGTTAGGCATTGTTTGGTGGCTTAAGTTTCTTGGCCTTAAAATCTTTCACATTTTTTGCTCTCCTCCAAACATGGCCTTGTCCCATATACTTGCTGAAATCAGATAGCACAAAGGGGGCAGAAGGGACGTTCTGATGAGGATCACGTTTTCAGACTTCCCATCTCACGCTGATGTGGGTTTTTTGGGGTGTGACTCATTTTTTCGGGATTCCGTTTTTCTCTCCATTCCGATAGACCATCACCTCTCCTTCTCTTCCACTTTCCATCGATATTGTTCCTTGTTTTCTCTGTTTTTTTGGATCTGTAATGGCATGGAGAAGAGAGTTTGATGGAGCTAATTTCCCAATCATGAGCAGCTAGATTTTTTTTGTCTGATGGTAATGGTGAAGCTAACCTGAGTCCTTGAGCATCTAGGAGAGTTCTTTGTATCTTAATTTTATCTTCCACTCTATGTATATGCAGATTAGATTCTAGGTTGCTAGAGTTTATGATTTGTGTATATGGCTGAGGATTTAATCGGTTGATGTGATCTGGATGATGAAACTTGTGCTAGATTTGTACTCATGGATTGTAATTGGACTATAGCACTCTTTTGTTATTCAATTGCTTTCCTCTATTCTCTTGAAATCAATTTTTTGCTAGGTTTCTATGAATTAATTGGTGGTAGAGAGGATCTCTTATGAATCTAGCATGAGCTAAGTGCTTAAGATATTCCTAATTGATAATTGAGTCTAAGTTTAGATATAATTGAGAAATTAGGAGTATTGATTAGCAAGGGTTCTTACTAGTCCTTGTGCTTAGTTAAGAGAAGAACTTAGAATTAAAATTGGACAAGGATGGTTAGTGGACTCATTCACCTAGGACATTCATCTCTTGCATTTACACCCACTCACTTACTTTATACATTGAAAAAATTCATAAACAAGTAGCTCTTTAGTTTAATTAGGTAGATGAAACTCACATCCCATACTCTTAGGTTAATTTGTTATTTACACTAGATTACTTAGGAACTAAATATAGGCTCCACGTAGAGATCGACCTAGGTTAGTTGTCCTATATTGCATTTAGCTTAATTTTATTTGATAGCCCCACGATATGGCTTTTCAAATTTGGCGTCGTTGCCGGGGAGCCTAGCTCCTAGGTAATTGGGTGTCAATTGCAAAATTGACCAGGGTGTAGCTTGTGTAGGTTAGGAATACTTGTTTTCAATTTTTTTTAGAAAAAAAAATATGGGAAAACCAAACAAATATTATCTGTTTCATTTTGTGTTTTCAGTTAAAAAAATACAAAAACAAAACAACCTGGAGTAGAAAACCTTGATTTGAAGCTGATTGTTCTTTATATTGAAACAATTTATCTCCTTGGCTGTTTGAGTGATCTTGCGAGTTTACTTGCTTGGAAGTTGCATTAAACTGTCCAAATCTGAATGAAAATGAAAATATATTGGAAGCTTAGCAGAATCTTTTTCTGCGATTGTGAATTTGCTGTAAATGCACTTGAGGTTGCTTGTGAAATTTCCATGTTACTGTCATCTTGCTGAGTTTACTGTGACAATTGCTACTATCTATGGAAACCATTTTACTGATGTTATTGTTACTTTATGAGCCCAAATTTTGCTGATATAATTGCTGATTTATGGTGTTGCTGCTATAATTTTTTTTTGCTGTCATTGAGTATTGGAATGTGACTTGGCAGTTTCAGCCCACCTTGCTGTCATAAAATTTTTTCCGTTGTGATTTGAGACCCATGGAACTTAACTGCTATCATTGAACACTGATTGCTATTGCATAAGGTTTGAACATCTTAGTGTGCCTTGATTTGCTGCATTTTTGCTATACTATAAGCACTGAAATCGTGGGTGTATTACTGTCAAAGGTAATGGTTATAATAGCTGTCACAAACTTGCGTCTTGCTGTTACTTGTGGTAAGGGGTGCTTTCACTAATAGAGTTGCTGCTCTAAATATTGAAATTCATTAAATTGGTTAGGCTGCTGCATTTCCAGTGCATCTTGTGACCACCTTGACTCTGGATTTTTGGTTCAGATAAATATAAATCTGATTCTGAACTGTGGAAATATACTCTTGTGTGCTAAATTCAAAAGCTTTTGCATATCTTCACCGATGCTTAACTGATTTCTGCTGTAATACACTTGCTGAAATTTAACAACATGTGAATAGATCTTTGTGAAGTGAAAGGCCCTGATCAGGTTGTTATTCTGAAAGTTCTCACCTTTGAACTAAGTGTTTTTGAATAAAGAATTATACTTGTTGCTGACTGGTTTGGGAGAATTTGACATGATCCTGGCTACCTTGTGCATCCTAGAATTTCAAGCATACTGTTGCATTCATATGTGGATTCCTACTTGTTTAACACCTTGTTGCTAAGCTTTAATTGTTTGACTTGCTGATTAAACTCTCCATGTTTACTTTGAATTCTAATTGGAAGATCTTGTAGTCAAGATAGATTCTGTTCTGTGAGCTTCTTTGAACTTGTGAAACTTGTTGCATTTCATTGCTGTCCAGATTGAGGCATTGTGATTAATTATGTGAAGGGAAGTGGGGGATTTGTTGCTTCCTGCTTTGTTTGGGAATCTTAGATTGATTCATAAGTATCTTGGCCTTGTTTTGGCTTGAGTGGTGCTTTAGAGCGTATTTTAGTGATCTGAATTTTGGCCGTTAAATCTATTAATTAATCTGAATCTGGAAATTGTTTTGTTGTTGTTGAAACTTGCTGATACATTGTGATTTTAACTACTGAGATTTGTCCTGTTAAAGATCTCTGTGAATTGCATGAAAAGGACACCAAAAAAAAAGTGTTGGTTGGTTCTTAACATGTGTTCCAAGTCTTGAATTTCTTGAACCAAAGCCTTGACACTTTGCATCTAATCATTTCTCTGCATCGTGGATTTTTCCTGAACTTTTGCTCTTCCTATTTGTTTTTATAGACTTTTATTCTTTTGGAATTGTGAGGTCTTGCTTGCTGGAACTGACATTTGAGTGGCTGTGATTTGGAAGTTTAATTGATCAGTGTCTTGGAATTGGTCATTAGCTGCTGGAAGTTAAAATTGGACTCTGTGAAACTGTTACTTTCACATTGGGGTCTTGGTTGCTGTGATTTTATGCTGTCATTGACTCTGGAAATTACATTTTAATTGTTGGTTATTGGAATTATGTTGTTGCAGAGAATTTGGAAGTTGATTTGTTGTCATTGATTTGTCTGCTATCACTTGGGGATTTTTGCTGTCAAAAATTCGTTACCCTGCATTTTGTCTTGCATGACTTCATTGTTGTCATTATGACCATTCTCTATAATTGACATTGGGCTAAGTCACATAATTTCTTACTTAATTGAAGTGGTGTGTTGTCATAAACTCTGAATTTGCTGTAGTAATAAGTCTGAAAATTTCTTGCTGTTAGAGACCGTTGCTTGTGGTTGTGTTAAGGTCAAACACCTTGCTGCCTTTTTCTTGGTGTTATCTTAAAGGAAGTTTGTGTGTGAAATTGCTCTGTTTTTGAATCAGATTTTGCTATAATTTTGTGTGTGAAAAGCTGGAATTTGCTATTGAAAGTGGTGATTTCTTTGTTGACCCCATTGATTGCCCTCTCATTGATAATCATTTTGTGCTAGATCAAAACATGGATGGACACATTGAACATCAAGATAATGAGGTTCCTAATAATGGCCATAATGAAGTACCTCACAATAATAATCATGTGCATGATGATGTAGGAAATAGGAACATAAGAGATATAATTTCTTCCAATGTTGATTATAATCCTTATGGCTTCTATAATTTCAATGCTAATTTTGAATTGAAGGGACATTTGATAAATGCTTTACCTAAATTTCATGGTAATGAAGGTGAAGATCCTCATAGGCATTTGGAGACTCTCAATGTGGTTTGCTCATCCTTGAATCCTCCGGGTGCTGACTTGGATGAAGTCATGAGCCGTGCTTTTTTCTTTTCTGTAGAGGAAAAAGCTAAAGAGTGGCTTTATATGCTTCCTCGCTACTTTGCAACCTTGACTTGGGAGCAAATGAAGAAAATCTTCTTGGAGAAATTCTTTCCAGCTACAAGAACAGCTAAGATGAGAAAGGAAATTTATAGTGTTCAATAAGCAATGGGAGAAAACTTGTATGAGTATTGGACTCGCTTTTTGGCTCTCCTTGCCAAATGCCCACACCATCAAATTTCCCAACCACACTTGGTGGAATATTTTTATGATGGGTTGCTTGATCACAACAAAGACCCCATTGATGCTGCAACTGGTGGGTCTCTAATTGATTTAACCTCTCAAGAAGCTTGGGGTCTCCTTGAAGATGGCTGCCAATAACCAACAATTTGGTACAAGAGAAAGAGCTCAAGCATGTGGAGTTGGAGCTTGGTCCAACGATGAGATTTTGAACAAGTTAGCCATCTTAAGTGATCAAATGGGTTGTATGCAAAAGACCATTCAAGCTCAACAAGTCCACAATGTTGGTGCTTCGTATCCTTCTCCTATGTCTCAAGCCTTGGTGCCTACTTCTTGTAAAACTTGTGGTAGCCCTATGCACCCCACTTTGACTTGTCCTTCTCAAGCTAAAAAATGTGATGTGGCAATGACAATAGAGGCTATCAAGTGAAGGAGAGCTTCTATAGAGGTGCTGAAAATTCTCAAAGACACTTTGGGAATCGCTCTATGACTTCTTATCAAGGTCCATCAACTTCAAGAGAGGTACCTATTTAAGAACCTAACACTAATGAGGCCTTGATGAAGATGATGAGCAAGCTTTGTGACAAGATTGAACAAATGGAAGTGAAGCATGACGATCTTCAAACCTTTGTTCCTCAATTGGCTAATGCAAAGAGTGAGAATGATGCCAAGAAGGGAACCTTGCCTTCTAATGTTGTGGTGAATCCTAAGAGTTTAAATGCTATCCAACTAAGGATTGGCAAGTAAGTTGGATTTGATGATACAAAAGAGGATGATGAAGAAATTGTTTATGATGAAAGCATACAAGAGTAAGCTTCTCTATTCCAAGTCATTCCTTCTTCTGAGAGCCAAAAGGAGAAAAGCGTCTTGAAGAAGACTTCCTCCACTAGTTCTACAAACCAAAAGAATGAAGAAGCTGTACAAGGATCCCAAAATGAGCACTATGGAACCATTGTCCACCAAGGTAAAGAGGTAAATTTGAAAGACCTTCCTTTCCCTTACTCTTATCTTCAAGGCATGAACAAGGCTAGTGAAAAGCATGATAATGATTTGTATGAATTGTTTAGCAAGATTGACGTCAATATATCTTTGCTTGAACTTGTTAAACAACCCAAATATGCTAAGATCTTAAGGGACCTATGCAAATACAAGAAAATATTCAAGCCTAATGAGAAGGTCCAATTTCCTTCTAATATGAGTGTATTGTTTAAGCCCCAATTACCAGTTAAGTGCCAAGATCCGGGGAGTTTCACCATACCTTGCACAATTGGGAATTTCACAATTCCTAAGGGGTTACTTGACCTAGGTGATGCAATAAATATGATGCCCAAGTCTGTTTATGAGTCCATAGGAGTTACTATACTCAAGCCCACTAGTGTTATTTTACAATTAGGGGATCAAACAATTAGATATCCACTTGGGGTGCTTGAGGATGTGTTAGTTAAAGTTAATGACTTGCTCATTCCCTCTGATTTCTATCTTTTAGACATGTCTAAGGAGAGTATGAGAGAAGGTGCATTGATTTTGGGTAGGCCTTTCATGAGAACTGCTAATACTGAGATTAAAATGAAGGAAGGTTTTATAACTATGTCTGTTGGTGATCATTTTGTGCATTTTAATATGTATGGAACAATGAAACACCCACATGAAGACTATTCTTTACTTGATGTGCATTTTATTGATGAATTGCATGATAATGATCATATTGAGCATGGGTTAGTTTATAGTGGACATATGAATCATGTTGATGCACATGTGATCAATTCTACCCCTTCTATCCTCTATTCTTGTATTTCTCCCTTCCATGGTAGTGATGTCAAGTGTTCTAGTTCTAGTTCACTAGACTACACTTGTTCCACACCATCTGCTATTTTACCAAATGATGCTATGCTTGTTGAGTCTTCCGCTAACCCAAATTCTCTTGAGAAAGGTGTTGTTTGTGATGATAGTACAGGGTATAGTGGAGCTGCCAAGACTCCTTCAAAGAAACCTTTGAACATTTTTAAAGCCTTGAGGCAAGTTTCCAAACCGGTCAAGGTAGTGTACCAAATCCATACTAATCGACCACCTAGCAAAAAGACGCCTTTGAGGCCTAAGGATGGATTTGGAAGCTCTTCACTACTTCCACTCCATGCCTTGTCCATTGATCCAAGTAAACTTACTTATGAGGAGCTTCAAGCACAAAAGACCACTTTTGAAATTGGTGACTATGTCATGGCTTATGTGCCTCATTACTCTGCTCTACATGAAGAATTCAAGGAGACATGGATTGGTCCTTTAGAAGTGGTTGCCAAGTATGATAAGAGGACTTATAAAGTGAAGGATGGCTATGGAAGACACTTTCATACTGGGGCCAACCGTCTCCATTTGTATCACACTAGCTACAAGCCTCCATGATAAGGTTGCTTCCTTCCTTTACCTTGTTCTACTATTTTGGATCGTTCATTGCATGATTTCATGATGTTGAACAAGTGTGGAGGAGGGATACTCTAGTAGAAAAAGGTAGCTTGTGTCTTGTGTGTTGTTTTTGTCTTTTCTTTGTGTGTTAATTTACTCTTTCTCACATTGATTCTTTGCTGCATTATTGAGCATCATTGTCATATCATTAGTTTCTATGTGCATTGAGGATAATGCAAGGATTAAGTGTGGGGGAGAGATGGATTGTGTGCTTTTTGTTTTGTTTTTAGGGACTCTAATATGCCATCATGTGTTGTGCTAGCTGCTGCTTCATCCATTTTGAGCCTAATTTTTCAATAATTTTGAGATGTGTAAGCATGATCAAGTATCTCAATTGCATGTGTTAAATATTGATGTTGAAACTTGTATAAATGAAGTGAGTTGCCATATGTTCTAAGTCTTAGAAATGATGCATTGTTTAATTTTGATGAGTTTGTTAGGAAACAAAAAGCCTAGTTGGAAGGTATTTTGGGCTTAATTGTTCATTTCATTATGTGATTTATCCACTTAGATTATTGCTCTCTAGAACTTGTTTTGTTTCTTGCTTGAGGCTACATTTTGCATTGGTATGGATAGAGATGACATTGGCATTCATTTCTAAACCTTATAACCCAAACACAAACTATTCATCATTCACCTTAATTTACCCCTTTGAGCCTTTCACTTTCGTTTCTATTTCATTATACAAATGCTATGTTTGCATCCTTTATCAAGTTCTTTGTAGCACTATTGAAAGAAAAAAAAGAAACAAAAGGAGAGTACTATTATATATTAGAAAAGAAAAAAAATGCCATGTAAATAGTCAAGAGAAACAAAATAGAAAAAAAAAGAAAAAAAGAAGAGAAAAAGTGTGAAAAAAATGAAATAAAGTCACAATAGTAAAATATGTGAATTAAGTTAGTTCTATAGTGCTAAGTGATCTAGCAAATTATTTGGTGTAAGCATAGTGTTTGTTATATTTTCTATCATTTGACCTATTCAACTTTACAACCCTACAAAGTCCTTTGGGTTTATTTATGCCATTGTTGCAAGTGGTGGAGAGCTTAGAAATACTACAAGCCTATGGTAGAGTGTGGTCAAAGTGGATGCGAGAGAAAAATTACCTTACATGAGAGTTGTAATATCCCAATTTTTGATTAAGGGATAATCATGATTATTATGGATAATTATGGGTTTAATTGGGATTATTATGTATTTTATGACAATTTTAATTAATGTCATAATTAGGGGAAATTGGAAATATTATTGCATATGTGTGGTATTTAAGATCAAGGGTTGAGATTCCTTGACCGTGGGTCAGAATCAAGTGTATTAAGCTTGTGTGAGCTCATTGTGGGATTGAGGGAGATGTTGACATGTGGCGTTGTGGTGGCCAATGGATGAGGCCACAAGAGGACAAATGGCCACTTTTGCTCATCCTCTCCATTTCTTTCTCTCTCTCGTGCTCTCTCTTTTCTCTCTCTCTCCATTGTTGAAGGCAAGGAAGAAGGGAAAAGCTTGATCTTTGGATAGGTAAATGATCTCCTTTGCTCAAACCCACTTCCTTAATGTTGATCCTTGAGTAATGGGCTTCATTTTGGTGTGTGTAGTGTGGTCATTTGGTTGTGATTTGTGCTACACGAAAATTTGGAAGGTGGAGAATCAAGAACTCTCTTTGGAGAAGTTGATAAGGTGAGTGAAACCAATCTATCTATCTATGTTTCATACCATTTGAAGTAGTTTGTAATTCTGGGAATTTTGGCTTGAATCTGAAAATTGGATGCCACTGTTCATTTGGTATGTTTTTGGCTTGAGAATGATGTTTTGGAATGAGTTTATGATAGATAGATTGATTAGAAGTTGAAATGTGAAGTTTGGTTAAGATTGGTGTTTTGATGAGATTGTTGCCCAAAGTCCAAAGCATGATAATGGAGTAGGATTTGGATGATTTTGAGTATTCCATTGAGTTTGTTGGGTGTTTTTGTGTGAGAATGGCTTTGGTTAAGTTCTGAGTCCATAGGAATCAATTGGGCAAAGGTTAAGGGGAGTGCCTCTGTGTTCTGCGTTTTCTGCTATCTGAGGTATTCACTCGAGCAGGCAGGGGTGTGCTCGAGTGAAGTATGAACATCACCCGAGCAGAAGGGGTCTGCTCGAGTGAGGGATGAGTTTCACCCGAGCAGGGATGAACTCTGCTCGAGTGATATGAGAGTTTTCCCTTTTGTGCTCCGAGTTTGTCTGGGTAGTTATGAGCAATGCTCGAGCACATTGCTTGTGCTCGAGTGAGCTTGTGCCTCAGGTGGGGGCTGGTACTCTCGGGTTGTCACTCGCGAGTAAGGTGCGCGAGTATGCCTTCTCACTCGCGGGTGTGAGTTGTGTGCTCGAGTGCATGGGGGTGTGCTCGAGTGACCATGGTCTTGGAGAGCTTTGGGTGCTCTCGGGTCCTCACTTCCTGGATTTCTCTGGCGGGTGCTCGAGTGAGGCATTTGGCCTTGTGCTCGAGTGAGGATTTTGTGCTCGAGTGAGCCAATTCCTGAAAGTCTCTTTGTGCTCTCGGGTGCTCACTCGCAGCCTCACTTTCTCTTGTGCTCGAGTGATATCTGTGCTTGTGCTCGAGTGTCCGTACATCTGTGCTCGAGCATGGTCATCTGTGCTCGAGTGAAGCAGTGTAAAATCTGAGTTTTGTGCTTCCAAGAAAGGGTCTTTGGGATAGTTCTTCCTACCCTTTAGGAGTTGTGTTAGGAGTATTTAATGACTCTAAAAGAGCAATAATGATAACCAATTAAGCATTATAAAGTGAATTAAGTCTTGGAATAGAGAATAACTCTTCGTCCCTAATTGTGAAAATAGGATTTGATATTTGCCTTCCTCGGGAGGGACCGGCGCTAGGACACGCCCGGAAGAACTCAGGTAGTGACTTTTCTCTCATCTCTTGTATGATGTTTTGGTATGCATATCTTATCATTGAACTTGTGAATTGTGTGCCATGGTCCATTACGGCGTGAGCAGGTCAGCGTGAGCCGTATAGAGAGTGACAATGGTCATCTCTAGTCGGCCGTTGGACTGCCGTCGTAATCGACATGGATCGTTGTGAATCCGACCCGTGGGGGCGGCGTATGTGAAAACCAGCCATGGGCTGTGTGTGTGTAACTTGCCTATGTGGCTTGTGAATATGATATGCTTTATATGGATCCCAGCTGTGGTGAATTATACTGTGTTGATTGTTGTGATGCAATACAACGTGAGCAATTCAGCGTAAGCAATCGTCAGGGATGACATGTGTCATACTAACCATTGCCACTGTAACTGCCGTTGTAGTTGCTTGTGTGGATGATGATTTGATTACATGCATTATTGTTGTACATTATATGATTAACTTGTTACTACGGGGATTCTTTAGAATCTCACTCTCCCAAAATTAACCCTTTTAGACAGGGATGAAGGATCGAGAGGCAAGCGGGCGACGAAGAGTAGCTAGAACTCCTGTTTAGGAGTATATTTTGGAGGTTATGGTTATCATTGTATATTTTGGAATTGTATATAGTAGATGTTGTGTAATCCCCAAGTAAAAGGGTATGAATTGTAGGCTATGTGCCTTTTGTAAATCCCTTTTATTATGAATGGAACCCGAGTGAGTCGGGAACTTATTTGCACTCTGATAATTGTAAATGGAATCCACCTGTTCAGGCCAGTATTATTTTGTATTGAGAACTTGGGACCATTGTGAATAAGTTTAGAAAAGTTTTTGCAAAAATCCGATTTTTGGGCAAATGAGTATGTTAATAAGTCCCATTTCTAAATATGGTCTCTAAGTACAACTTAATTATGAGTTTAAGAACTTAATCTCGGCCTAAGGTGGGAAGGGGGTTACAAGAGTAGAGTGCAAACACTTATCCTAGTTAGGGTTTTCAATTGAACTAATTTGGATTAAGCTTTGCATCTTTGCTAGTTCTTCTAACATGTGGCATGCTTGTGGAGTTTGGATAGATGGATACTTCATTGTTTATCAAATGTGATTCTTGAAGATTGATCATACTTGTTCATCTCTATTTTTGGATCTTGGCTGGAAATGATTTTTCCCGGGAGTGCAAAAGCTAAGTGTGGGGGAATCCTCTCAATGTACCACACTGCGACTCAGAGTTACGAGAGTCAGAGGAATCTCGATGAGCCAAATTTGCAGATGGCTGAATGCTAAGGGACGAAAAATTGTTGAGTTGCTCTAATCTGCTCTCAAAGGACAAGATTGAAGCCTGTGCTTCAATTCAAGAAAGATTCACTTGATTGATAAGCTTAACAACGATGGCATTATAGTCTGCATCAAGCCCATTTAAAGTGTGCATTATTAATTCTTCAGTGGTGATCGAAGCTCCTGCAAGTGCAAGTTGATCAAACAGAGTCTTCATTTTTCCAAGATATTCCTCCATTTTCATACTATTTTTTCTTGTATTATGCAGATCCGACTTATAAACCATGACACGTGCCTTATTTGACGCAGATGTTAAATCTTTGGCTCCATTCCAAAGTTCCTTCACTGTTTTATAGTGAAGGAGTTGTGCAGCGACCTCTTGAGACATAGTATTCCGCAGCCATCCAACCAACATTTTATCCACTAAGTTCCACTCCAAGTACTCAGGATTAATGTTTCCTGCTCCTCCAGGAAGAAAGCGAGGTGGTGTGACTCTTGTGCCATCGACATGAGACTCAAGGCAATTGCCTTCAATCAGTGGAAGAACTACTGACTCCCACACAAGAAAATTTCCACGGTCAAGTTTAATATTAGTGGTTTGACTAGATGAATTAAATAGTCCATAAGCTTTGGCGGCGGGTGACGACAGCATAGATGTAGCAGAGGAAGACGATGAAGACATTCTTTTTTTCACTCTGATACCAAGAAGGAATTTGGATGAAAAGATAGTATGAAGGGAGGCAGTAATCAATGCACAGCCCTCATTGCTTTATATAGTCATCAAAGAATACATGTGGTCCTTACCCTAATAGTACATGCTAGGGAATATTACACTATGTACAATCACAGTATTACACATGTTCTAGCTAAGGACCACATCACAGAATTACAAAGGAAATAATTCATAATGAATAATAAATCATAAAGCAATATTATCTAACAGGTAGCATTTAACATATGCATAATATAGCAAATCAAATTTATTTTTATAAGTGACCGTTGGGCATTCTCTGCTATTCGATTTTTGGAAGGAATAAATCAAATAGTCTCACAATGATTTTGGTTCTTTATGAGCAACTCCTCGTATCTTGCATTAAGTAACAAAGGCTATAAAGAAGGTATTTAGTGCATTTGAATGTCATCAAGAACGATGATTTTGCCTTAGAGCTGAGTTATCCTTATACTACTGACAATTGTGCTTGCAATTCTGCATGTTGCGTCTTCTAATTAGGAAGTTAAATATTTGGAATTATTTTTATCTTATTTTGATTTGATATAGGAAGAAAACTAATTTTCTATTATCGATGACTATGATTATTGATATCACAAACTTATATTCAAAAGTTTTCTCTGTTGTTTTGTTTTCAAGTAATTTGTTAGTGTCTTTCTATCTGTAAGTTTGTATTTCATGTTCCACTAGTGTGAGTACAATTTTTATTACCTCACCAGTTTGTCCATAGCAACAAGACACATTTGAAAAGTCATCATAGATGTTATCTTAACTTCAAAAGAGAATATTTGATGGGGAAGATTGCTCAGCCATTAAAAAAAATTAATTAATTAATGAAAAACAAATCATACCATATTAATTGTGGGATATGTTCAATCGGGAAATGGTTAGAGTTATTTTATTGTCAAATATTGATGGAGATATTTACGTTACATCAAAAGAAATGCGGGTGCTATTCAGTGACCATGTGACAAAAATTGTTTCTATACATATCCAACCAAAAGAGACAAAGAAACGCTTGTATTGGAGCTTGGTGCTTCTATATGAAGCACACCCTCTAGCTATAGTAGTTGTATGAAGAACCCCCAGTAATGTGTTGTATATATTATGCATGTATTATATATAAATAAATGGCGCACCATTTGTCGTGTAATAAAGCCAGGAAATATATGCTTCACCTAGTCTAGTTAGGTGTTGTCCTATGTATGTATTGCCATATAAATAAATGGCAAATGATTTGCCTTGGAATAAAGCTCATGCATGTTTAATTAAGAATTAAAGCTCTATGCGTACTTTACCTTGTGATACTCATATAATTCTGGGGATTGTGATAGTGCTATGGTTGTTGATTCTTTATTATCTGTCTTGTTTGGTGTCACTTCTCTTTATTTTGTGTTACTGACGTTTTAAGGAAAACTTGTTTTTCTTATTAGTTAGGTGATCTTCCCATATTTCAGATAAAAGAGAGAGGTGTGCGATGTTTTTAATCTTTTAATGAACAAAAGTGCGTTGAAGAAATGATGACCGTGAAAATTAGGTTGTTTGGCTTCTTGGATTAATTACACGTAGAGCCGGGAAATCGGGCCGCGCCCGTTTAGGTCCGAGCCCGTCAAGGGCCGGGCTTATAATTTAAAGTGAAAAAAATGAGGCGGGCTTAAAAGGGCCGGTACTTTTAGGCACGTTTAACCTTTTTTTTTTAACTAGGCACAAGGTAACAAGCAGTGGTCAGGGGGCAGAGTTAACCTAACATAACCCTCAGATCAGAAATGCTCTCACACTTACTCATACCTCATTTGAAGTTTTTCTTCTTTGATTTTCTTTTTTCTTTTTTTTGTATGTGTATGCCAAAATCCAAATAAGGTATTTTATTATTACTAACATTTGAAGCTTTTAGACTTGCTTAATTGTGACCGTGGACTTGTATGATTAGTTTTGGACATTAATTATGGTTTGAATTTAAGTCTTAGTGTTTTTTTTTTATTAAACTTGGATAATATTTATTTTTTAAATTAGATATTTTAGTCTTTAGGAGAATAAAGAAAAAAAAAAGGCATGGCAAAAAAAAAGAAGGAAAATGCTAAATGGGCCTAAAGCCTGCGGCCATAAACGGGTCGCGCCTCTCTTTTTTGTGTACTTTTTTAGTACTCGGGTCTAAACGGGCTGGCCCGTTTTCCCATCTATATTTACACGATTGTGTTATGAATATTAATTATGTGGATGTATATTGACTCATATTCAAACCAACTTACTTTTCTAGTCAATTTGATCTCTAAAATCGAACATCACTATTTATATGAAGGCACTGTTCATACATACGTTACTGTAGTACGTGGTTTACTTTAACAATACGCGTAAATAACTGTTCATACGCTTTTTTGTGCCTATAAATAGAGGTCTTGGGCTAAGCATTTTGTATAGATAAGCGAATAAGAATTTCTCTCTATTTTCTCTCGAGTTTCTCTCTTCTTTACCTCTTGCTCTCCCTTACATATTTTATAATAAGAGAGAGCAAGAGGTAAAGAAGAAAGAATTTCTAGAGAGAAAATAGAAAGAATTTCTTATTCACTTGTCTGTACAAAATGCTTAACCCAACGCCTTTATTTATAGGCAGAAAAAAACACATATAAACAGTGATTTACGCGTATTGTTATAGTAAACAGTGTGCTACAGTACGCATGGATGAATGGTACTTTGCTACAAGTGTGGGCCTACCATATCTTTTATCATACTTCCTCTTATTTTTATTATAAGGCTCCAACTAAAAAGTATTCTTGATTCTTTTTATAATGTACTTGCAAGTTTTCAAGAAGCATTTAATTTATTTTTCCTTATCTGTCTATATATATTTAATAAGAGTAGTGGGAGAGAGCAATAATTAATGATATACTCCTTCCAGTTCACAATATAGGGCACCTTAACTAATTCACAGGAAACAAGAAATGACAGTTAAGTCATATAATATGTCATAAAATGTAATTTTTTTTTCGTTTTTACCCTTGTTGAAAAATGTGTTTAAAAAATGGTATTTGTATGGGAAATGGGAGAGAAAGTCATTACACAAAAGAATTTGCATAGGAAATGATGGTTGTGAGGAGAGGGAAGAGCCACCATTTACCATTATAATTGCATTGGAATTTTTATTTTAGAGAGGGGATAAAATTAGTGGGCAAAGTTGGAAAGTAAGCATTAATCATAGGGGTAAAATAGGAAAAAAAATGTATTAATTAAACTGCAGATGTCCTATATTGTGGACCGGAGGGAGTATTTGGATTTCGAGAGTCATTAATGTTTATTTATCAATTTTTTTGTTATAATTAATGTTTAAATGCAACTCTTTGGGGGTAAAGATGAGAAAATTTATTAATTTAAAACATATTAAATAAGTTAACAATCATTATTTGGTTCATGTGAATTAGTTAAAAGTGCTTTATAATAAAAACCAAATAGGATACTCCCTCTTATCCTTATTACATGGCACCAACTACCAATTCTCACAATCCAATAAAAATTGTTAAAATCATTAAAGTTATTCTAAAATTCAAGTGATTTTCAATATTACTCTTATCAAATACACTAAAATCATACTCCCTCCGATTCACAATATAGAGCATCTGTAGAAGAAATGCATGGACCACAATATAGGGCACCTGTTGTTTAATTAATGCATTTTTTTTTCTGTTTTACCCCTGTGATTAATGCTCACTTTCCAACTTTACCCACTAATTATATCCCCTCTCTCTAAAATAAAAATTCTAGTGCAATTATAATGATAAATTGTGGCTCTTCTCTCTCCTCACAACTATCATTTCCCATGCAACTGCTTTTATGAAATGTCTTTCTCTCTCATTTCCCATGCAAATACCATTTTTTAACATATTTCTCAATAAGGATAAAAGTGGAAAAAATTACATTTTAAGATATATTATATGACTTAACTGCCTTTTTTTTCCTGTGAATTAGTTAAGATGCCCTATATTATGGACCGGAGGGAGTATATCATATTAATCAGTACTCTCCCCCACTACTCTTATTAAATATGGATAGATATGGAAAAATAAATTAAATGCTTTTTGGAAGCTTGCAAGTACCTTATAAAAACAATTAAGAATACTTTTTATTAGTTGGTGCCTTATAATAAAAATAAGAGGAAGTATGATAGAAGACATGGTAAGCCCAGACTTGGCTTCAACTACTGAAGAAAACCCAATTAATACATTTAATAGTATACAGCCATCATAATTATAATTACAGCATTTAATGTATTAAAAATATATACAGTACATAATTGTGATTCATTCATTCATAAATAAATAAATGCCCTATTTAATTGACCTATTAGTAGCCTATTTACATCCTTATTTATAAAGAAAACCTAATTGTGAAATTTACATAACTCAGACTACAGATCAGAACTGCTTAGAAACCAGAAAGTGACCAATGAGTCCTAATGCTCAATTGTGCAGTGTTCTATCTCTATTGCTTATATGCTCTCTCTTATGTACGTTATTAGATTCAGTGGGTGTTTGATATGCGCTAGAAGAAGTATTTTTATGCTTCACGATATTTATCTTATATAGTCCAAAATCATTTAAAATAAGTTAATCCAACCACTTATTAAATTCTCATCAATATTTTTTTTTTGGCAAACAGAAGGGGTTTTTATTTATAATCTCTGATTTCTAATAATGCTTTGTTTTTCCTGTGACCAATCCCTTATTCCAAATTGATGGTTTAGGAGACACTTGCATGCCAGTTAATGGATAGCTAATAATATCAAAGAATTAATGAAATGGACTATGGGCCAATTGGGCCTGGAGCATATGACTCAGCCCAAAAACAAAGGCCCAGCATGCCTCCTTTGTCCTCATTGCCAACATAAAAGTTAATACTAACCATGAGGTCTAGCACAATTAGCATTTAGTTGGATTCCTTAAGTATCTAGTTAGGGGTTTGATCCTTGGCAGTGTATATGGAGAGGGTCTTTTGGCCAACACTAAAGTCTCTTCGGGAAGTCTACAGTGTGAGAGGATTAATCACTTTTATTTGCGGTGGACACCCCAGGCCTACAAAAAAAAAACATAAAAGTTAATAATGTGAAACTATAGCTTGACATATCAGCTTACAATGACGTTGTCATATGTTTTGCAGAGAACATGGCGTGTAGCAAGCCCAAAAACATATGAGAGTGTTTTGAAAGACAACATCAACAAGATATGTTCGAGCATAGATTGTAGGATTCTGGAGTCAGGAGGTCTTTGTTACACCAACAATATACATGGGCCCAGGCCTCAGTTGCCATGCATTTGTTCTACAAAAGCTGTCCGGATCAAAACTGTGACTTTCCAAAACGCCAACTTCCTTTGTTTTATTGACCCAAGTACGTAATTCATTTAAGGGTTTAATATTATTATCAGTCCTTACAGTTTGATAGTATTCTAGTTTTGGTTTATACAGTTTCAAACCATGGTTTTTCATCCTGGTAGTTTTTTCACTCCAAAACATTAGTCCCTATAGTTATATAATAACTTAAATGAGTTTAATGAGGTTAATGCGGTTAAGTATAGGGAGCAAAATCAAAACTTCATAAAAGTATAGGCATTAAAACCAAAACTCATTAAAAATATATGGAACAGAACTAAAACTTGTTAAAATATAATAAAAGAAGTTTCCCTTTAGAGAAAAGTCCCTACTTGGCAAATTATTTTATCATAAGGACCTGTTGTGATTTATTCTCAAGGGGTGTAACTTTTCTCTAGTTATGTGTGACATTTATATTCTAATTATGTGCAAAATTTTCAAATTATATTCTAATACATGGACCACATAATTAAAGATATGTTGCACATAGTTAAACAAGAGTTGCACCAATTGACAATAACTGTACACTCTCAAATTGATGAAATCAAATTTGAAAGTGAGAAAGAAAAGCATGAATTCAAATGGTAGAAGTCAGATTTTATTGTTGGAAATTAATTTTTCCGTCCAAAATCGGTTTGTCAGCCAAAATCGTTCTATTTATCTTCTATCACCCATTTATATAGATTACCAGCATGAAGCGTAGTTTCATCTAAATTTTTAACATGTTTCTTTCTCCCTCAATTCCTTTTTCATAATTTCATTTGTATACCTTATTTAATTTCAGGTTTTGGATCATGTCACATGCCAGGGAAAGAATGAAAATACAAAGAAGTGGAAATGGAAGAATATACATTCAGGGACGTGTGAGACTAAGGGATTGGAACAATAATATATTGTATTCATAGAAAAATATATAAAGCTTAAAAATAAAAGGGAGAATCACTCCTAGGTCCCAAGGAAGAAAGATATTATCAGAAAAGTCCCTAGTTACAATCTTAAAGCGTAAATTAATAGTCTGTTGAGTGTGTTTTACAACCTCGAGAGACCTTTCTGATAATATCTTCCTTTCTTGGGACCTAAGAGTGATTCTCCTAAAATAAAACTTATTAGTTTTGTAAAGAAATTTGTGGACCTGCTTAAAAAAATAAAAAAGACCAGCTAATGAGATTTTAAATCTTGTGATGGTCAATAATAGATGAGTGAGGAGATGATTTTGATAGAATACAAGGCATAAAGAGTATAAATTTTGATCATATATATAAGGGGGCCCACGTTGATCTACAAAACTGTCCTTATTTAATTATCGCCACTTGTTAACCAAAGGAAAAATGGGAAAATTCTAAAAAAATATCATTTGAATTTCAAAATTCCGTTGACAAGAAGCACAATGGGATTGATAAAAAGAGTAATGAGATTGATAATATGAATTCTTGTCAAATCACTAATTTAGGATTTTGAAATTCAAGTGGTATTTTTCTAAAATTCTCTCAATAAGAATTATTCTTCAATCCTGTCTTTCTCCCCACTATTAAATCTCATATCTTCCAACTCTGCTTCTCTCTTTTCATTTTATTTATTCGTCCAACTCAATTGTTTTGCTTGGGATAAGTTCCATTCCGTCTATAACTTTACATGCTTCCAATTTTAACTTGGAAGAGAATTAAAGGGATATATTTTGTTTCAAAACAATCATAATTTAGTGATTTAACAAACTTATACAAATACATTGAATATGTTTTCCTTTGGCTGATAATTAGAATACATATATTTTGCCAAAAGAAATTAATCCCGCAAAATAATTAGAACTTTGTGTCTTTGTCCATATCTCTCGCATAAGTGCGTGCTTTATTCGCTCGCTTGCTATAACAACAAAACTTTAGAGGTGCATAATTTGTCGTCAGCCCATTTCTGCACACTTCTTGATTCGTAGCATTTATTCCGACTTTTGAAGTCACCTATATAATATTTGTATATATGAGGTGATAAACACGCTCACACAGCACAATTCCCATCCCAATTTATTGAATTGATACATGCTTGTCTACATACCCCAGAAATGCAAGTTATGTGGAATGGTAACCCTGGTCAAGCTTTTACACCGTCCCGCGGTGTTCGGCAAGGTGATCCTATATCCCCGTACTTGTTTGTGTTAGTAATGGAGAAACTAGCTCATCTGATTCAAGTTGAGGTGAATTTGGAAAATTGGATTCCATTCAGGTTGAAGAAGCATGGCGTTGCAATTTCTCATTTGTTTTTTGCAGATGATCTACTCTTGTTTGCGGAAGCTTCACTTGACTAGGCAGCAATTATCAAAGCCTGTTTGGACAATTTTTGTGCTGCTTCGGGAGAAAGAGTTAATGGAGCCAAGTCAAGATATTTCTTCTCAGGGAATGTTTGTCATACTAGGAGGGTAGAGATTAGTGCTTTTCTAGAGTTTACTCCGACTACAGACCTGGGTAAATATCTAGGCATTCCAGTGCATCATGAAAGGGTGTTGAAGTACACATATCAATACATTTTGTCTAAAATGGAGGATCGGCTAAAGGGGTAGAAAGCGAATACTTTGTCAATGGCAGCTCGTCATACACTAGTCTCTTCGGTGGTGTCAACAATTCCTTGCTATGCGATGCAATCAACATGGTTACCAATAGCCGCGTGTGATGAAATTGACAAAAAGTGTAGGGGCTTTCTTTGGGGAAGTTCAGGTACATGTAGGAAGCCGTCAATGGTTACCTGGGATGAGGTATGTAAGCCTAAGGATGCAGGGGGTCTAGGCTTACGACATGCTCGAAAATAGAACGAAACTTTCATGATGAAGTTGAGTTGGGGTCTAGTGAAACGAAGGGATACTTTGTGGGTGAAGTTCATGCGGGAAAAATACAAATGTGGGGAAGACATGTTGCCCAACATTAGGCAGGTGAGGGGTGGATCTCAAGCATGGAAGGGCATCGGGAATGTTTGGGAACGGGTGCAGGAAGGTATAGGATGGAGAATAGGGAAGGGAGACCGAGTGCATTTCTGGACAGACCCGTGACTTCTGCATCATAATAGTCTTGTGAAGTATTGTGTTAGGGAAGTCTCGGCTTGTATATTAGAGGATCATCTGTGTATGTATGTAACACCATCAGGTGGGTGGGATTGGGCGAAATTTGATTTTTTTCTGCCATACCAAGTGCTTGACGCCATGTTGAATGTCATGCCTGATGCTAGACGACATGAGGAAGATAGACCTATATGGCGGGCCTCACATAGTGGGGAGTTTACTCTTAAGTCGGCCTATGGGCTGGCGACGGGTGTACGGCCCTCTCCACTTTGTGGATTATGGCGAACTATATGGAAACTACGTATCCCACAAAGGTGTAAAACTTTTTTGTGAATGACAGCATGTGGGAGATTGATGACAAACTCTTGCCGAGCAGCGTGTGGAATACAGGTGCAACAGGATTGTTTTGTGTGTTCAGGGGTACAGGAGAGTGTGTTGCATGCTCTCCGGGATTGCCACATTGCACGAGGATGTTGGGAGAAACTTTTAGCTTCTTCTTCCCAGAGCAGTCGGTTTTATGAGTTTATGGACCCATGCTCGTGGATACACTGGAACTTAGCAAGGAGGCAACAACATGAAGGGGTGAGTTGGTCAGTGTGGTTTGCAATACTCTGTCGGCAACTTTGGCTGAATAGGAATTCGGGTGTGTTTAATGGCAAGAGATCAGGAGTTAGTCAGGTACTAGCCCAGGTCCGAGCTCAGACGAGATGGGCTGATGTAAAGCTATGTCAGTCTCTTCTCGAGAAGGAAGATTCTAGCATGTGGAAGCCTCCATATGTCGGCTGGGTCAAAGTTAATGTGGATGGCACGTGCAATCAGGTGAGGGATGTTGCGGGATGTGGTGGGATAGTGAGGGACCACGAAGGCGAACTCCTAATGGGATTTATGTATGGATTGGGCCGTGGAACTAGCCTTCATGTTGAGGCCTGGGCTGTGTTGATGGGGCTTAAGATGGCTTGGGATTCGAGGTGGAGGCCAGTGGTAGTGGAATCAGATTGCTTGAAGTTTTTGGAGTTGATAGCAGGTGGCTGGGATGATGATCACATGGAAGCTCAATTACTGGGGCAAATCCATCAGATGCTGGATAGGAATTGGGACGTCTCAATGGAATGGTTTGGAAGCAGGTCTAACAGTGTGGCTGATGCTCTTGCTCAAGAATCGATGCGAGTGCCTGCAGGATTGATACGTTTTCGTGACCCGCCAGATTGCATTCGTTCTATGCTACGACTGGATTTAAGTGCCGTGTAGAGTTGTTTTGACTGTACTCTTCTCTATAAAAAAAAAAGAAGAGATTGACAATGCAAATTCTTGTCAAATCACTAATTTAGGATTTTGAAGTTCAGTGATATTTTTCAATAAGAATTATTCTTTAATCCAGTCTTTCTCTCCACTATTAAATCTCGTATCTTCCAACTCTTCTTCTCTCTTTTCATTTTATTTTATTTATTCGTCCAACTCAATTGTTTCGCTTGGGATAAGCTCCATTCCGTCTAGAACCTTACATGCTTCCAATTTTAACTTGGAAGAGAATTAAAGGGATATATTTTGTTTCGAAACGATCATAATTTAGTGATTTAACAAACTTATACAAATACATTGAATATGGTTTCCTTTGGCTGATAATTAGAATACATATGTTTTGCCAAAAGAAATTAATCCCACAAATTAATTAGAACTTTGTGTCTTTGTCCATATCTCTCACATAAGTGCGTGCTTTATTCGCTCGCTCGCTATAACAACAAAACTTTAGTGGTGCGTAATTTGTCATCAGCCCATTTCTACACACTTTTTGATTCGTAGGCTGTATTCCGACTTTTGAAGTCACCTAAATATATATATATATATATATATAGGGTGATAAACACGCTCACGCTGCGCAAATTTTTAATAGGAAAAAAAAGGCTTACACCTTTGGATTTACAGATATCCTGCTGGATATATAATAGCATTCAGCTTGAAGGTTTCAAAACGGAGTGAAAAACCTTTCAAAACTAGGCATGATGCCTATTGCCTAGTACTTGTTTGGAGAAGGAAGTCGGCAAAGTTGTTGGGAGCTATTTCTTTTGCTTCCCACCACATACTATCCATTTATTCTTTTCTTGTGCTTTCTATTTCTACCTCTTTAGGGTGCTAAGCTAAGGCTCTCAAAAAAGAAGAGGAATATTCTACCTCTGGATGTTCAGTTGGCATTTTGGAATCTGTTCGTGACCGGAGGAATATTAACAAGAGTTTTAAACAGCATCACTCACTGATCTTCATTGACACAACTCACATTAAAAGAGTGATATTATTGTAAATTCTGATAGCATGTTTGCTCAAGTTTCAATCCTCGAATCGCTTTCACTGTCTCATCATTGCAAATGATTCAACCTCGCTTAGACGTAACACTCCCTTTCGGCATTTTAGTGTTCACTTTCCGTGATTATTTTTATTTAAACTTTCAAAATCCTCGTTCTTTTACTGTAGGCTATCATTTTAATACTTTTTAGGCATCTTCAATCTAAGTACGACTAATTAGTTATTGAGCATGTAATGTGGTCGAAAATTTAATTATTATTTGAACTTCCCAGATAAAAAAAAAAAATTAATCATTCTTCACAGAGGGCATTCTTACAACTTTATAAAACTAAAATTCTTAGTCTTGTTGAGACTTTGCAATTGTCCTATTGACTATTGAGCGCGTTACTCTAGTTGAGAAACTATTTTTAAAAAAAAATAAAAATTGTTGCTGATTTTTTTTTACAGTGAACATTTTTATTTTTTAAGTCTTGTTGTATTGATGTGGGCCATATCCTAATTCATTTTTCTCCAAAAGATGTGATAGGGAGCACAAGACAAGCCAAACCATACAGTCACTCCTAAAGTCAGGAGTGACTTGACTTGTTGATCATAAGGACGCATTTGATAATTAAAGAACAGATATAAAAAGCCCTAACTTATACTGGATTAATGTAATATTTCATCTCTATATATATATATATATCTTTATTAATTTACTGTGACTTTTATGGCTTAATACACAAGACATTACACTTTGTAGTTGGATCTGTAGGCACATGATAGAAAAATTAAATTAATTTATTAGAATCTACATCTATCAACAAACTACAATTCTCCTATCTTATTCTTATTATACGTTACTTTTTAATAAATTCTTTTAGTCTAAAGTATAAAGGGTTGCGTAAAAGTAACTTAATGATTTTTTATTTCTTGTCCATCAGAATTTTAATAAATGTTCTCATACCATTGATTATGTTTCTTTCAATAACGAAGGTGTAATTGAAATTTTTATATTTGTTTTTGAAAATTCTAGCACAGTACAATGATATAGGACAGTAAGGAGTTTCAAAAAATAAAACCCACTTTCATCAAAAGCTTTCCATTAAGGATATGTGCCTAATAATAAAAATACGAGTATGAAAACCTTTTTCATACTCATTTTTATTTTTTATTCTCCCATAGAAAACCCATCCTTTTTAATTTTAACCCATGTTATCTCTTCTGTTATTTTTTTTTAATTCACCCATAGAAAACTCATCCTTTTTAATTTTAACCCATGTCATCGCCTCTGTTAGTATTTCAATGCATTTTCCAATCTCTACGAGGTAATGAAATTGACAAAATGTCTTTACAAATATTTAATGATAAACTAAGTAAGAATATACATATCAGTAAAATGGTTTTTACTTTTTAGAAAATAAAATATATGTGTTTATAACTGATTATAATATTACATATCAGTACTTTAGAGAGCTCTTGTCACATATGTACTTATTACTTATAATGATAATGTTTTTAGGTCTTGGCCAAAAAAAAAAAAAGATAATCTTTTTAGGGAAGCCAATGCTTGAGTTGGCTAGCCCACACGACATACTTGAGATCACCAATAGTGGAATGCCATTAAAATCCAAACAAGCAAAGACCCAAATTAGGTAACACAAATAAATGGGCCCTTTCAGTTTCTAAAGTTTTTCCCAAAACAAAGGGCTGGTGCGGTGCAACTACAACGAAGCATCGCGCCAATTCTCAAAAGTCACGAAGGGTGGATGACTTGACTTTACTTGGGGACCACAATGGCATGTGCGTAGGCCCCCGGTGTCTTATAGAGGACAACTTTTATAACATAATTTTTTGTCTGTTTTTTTTATAAGACACTTTTCATAGTTTTAACACTGCATTAAATAATTTTTTATACATGTCCATGTTTAATAAGAATAGGAAAAGAAGAAAATTATATTATATAGGGTTAAGGTGCAGAATTAGTAATAATATTTTACACTTTGAGCATCCAACACAATTATCTTTTGTTGGGTGCAAACATGACAATTAATAATTTTTTTGGTATCTAATATGACAAATCTGTTAAAGTTGGACTACTTTGACTATTATATGCCAGGGTGGAGGGAAAGTTGGACCATATATGGTGATGTGGCAAAGGCTAAAAGATGATGTGTCAAATTGTGGTGTATGATGTGGATAAAATAATTAAATGAAGTAATATAATTCAAAAAGTAGGTAAAAATGGAGTTTAAAAAACAACTTTAGGTAAAAAGAAAATCAAGAGAAAAGAAGATTGTGGTTAAGTTGAAGATGAGAGAGGAGCATATAAGTATTTTTGGAAGCCTTCATCTAATGGTTGTTTCTCTGTTAGTTCTGCTTATCATTTTTTGAATGTAGGTTCTACGGTGTCAAATTCAACTTTTTGGAGGAAGCTATGGAAATGGGAAATTCCTGAGAAAATTAAATCCTTTATGTGGCTTGTGGCACATGGAAGGGTTCATACAGCGCAGCTCAGAGCTAGGCGAGTATTAGCTGATCGCAGAACTTGTCCTTATTAATGTGATTAGGATGAGGATTTGATGCATCTTCTGCGGGATTGTACGAACGCGCGTGAAAGGTAGATATCCATAATTAAACCTGTCATGTGGAATAACTTTATAAATTTGCAGGATATGGAGTGGATCGAGTGGAACCTTAACCATGAAGCTGGTCGGGATTCCACTAGCAAGGTCAGATGGGCAACTCTGTTTGGTTATGTTTGTTGGGATATCTGGGTGGACAGATGCAAGAAGCTGTTCGAAGAAGAAATGGGATCGAGCTGCCAGACTGCCCAATCAAGCTTCTTTCGGGCATGTTGGAATTTGGACCTGAGCAATCATTGCAAGTTCTACTCACAAATAGGTGGAGGGAATGAAGACCAACTAATTCGAAAACCGGGATTCTATACGCTCGAAACAGATGGATCAGTCCTTGACTTGGGTCAAAGTGTGAGTGCCGGAGTGGTGAGAACAGACGATTGTGGATGGCTGTGCGGGTACATGGGCAAACTTACACGAGTGCCACCGGTCATAGCAGAGATTATTGCAATCATCCAGGGACTGCAAATTTGCTGGCATAGGAATTTAAAGAATGTCATTCTTTCCACGGATTGTATTGAAGCGATTCATTTCATTACTAGGGGATGTGGTGAGAGTAACCCTTTTAAGGAGACCATTAACGAGGCTTGAGAGTGGTTATCTAGAGATTGGTGTGTCCTTGTAAACCATATCTCTAGAGATCAAAATTCCCAAGCAGATTATTTAGCTAAGCTTGCTCATAGTAGCACTGAGTATTTTGTCATCTTTGATCAACCACCACCTGTTTTGTCAGCAGGCATTGGTTGACGAAGGATTGTTTGTTTTGCCTCTCGTGAGGTGTCGTTGTACTAATCTTATGATAGATTAATGAAGTCCAGTTTTTAGTCAAAAAAAAAAGCTTTGCCCGATTTAATATTTGGTTAGGGTTCGACATTGGGAATTTGGGTTGAAGCTACGATGGAGACAAAGAAGAGATTCTTATAGGGTTTTGTAGTAGGAAGGCAACAAAAGCAGAAATCGAGTAAGAGGACAGCGAATTGAGAAATAGAGAGAGTGAACAGTTTAGTGAAAAAGCGAGAGAGAGGGAATAGAAAGTAGGTATGTGAATTAGAATATTCTAGAGTTACATCGAAGGTGACAGAAAAAACCTCATAGGTAAGCATCGATTGTCACAAGATTTTTTTTTTCTTGAATAGTGAATTCCCGTTGAAGCCTTTTGGTAATGTGTGTGCATTTGTTTCAGAGCAAATGGAGACAAATATAGAGGCTACTATAGCTGTAGAAGATCAAAACATGAAGGAAAATATCCGTGACAACATTGAGGGCAAAACAGAGACGTTTGAAAAGAAGTAAGTGAGGCTAATAAAGAAGGTTAGTGATTTGTGTGAAAAAGTAAAAAAAGGTGTTGAACATACTAAGGAAAAATACAGACAGGGTCATAGTAGTATAGCTGAAAGTATTAGAAGGTTAGATGAAAACGCGGTTACCAAAGGGAATAGGGAAAATGAAAATAACCTAGACAGGACTGGGGCAAACATAGAAGCTGAAGTTGAATAGGGAAGGAATGAGACAGTTGCTGAAGTAGAAGTCATTGACTGTGTAGGCGGAATTGTTGAAATTTGTGATAATGGCAATGGCCTTGAGAACTTAGATGGAATTGAGTTCGGTGATGTTGGACAAAAGGGGGTAAGAGAAGTGTATGTAGGTGGTGATGAGGGTGATAGTGATAGTGAGGCTAGAAGTGAACGTGAAAGTGATTCAGATAGTGAAGATAGGAACTATATGGTTGGTAGTTGCAGTTCAGATACTGATGAAAGCTTGGAGAATGATTATGAAGTAGCTGGTGCTAGTGACGATACTGGTTGTTGTCAACACTTGTTTCCATTTCAATAATCGAAGAGTAATAAAGACGACATTCAATAGGCATACAGAAAAGTACAATTATACTAATAAAAATATTCGTTTACAATACCGATATCATTCATTGACGAAATACAAAAAATACAGCGGAAACTTAATATTTACAAATTTCTTCAGAATATCCAAAACATAGACTAAATATAACCACTATCTTGTCCTCACCTCGAGGCATGTGCCGCTCACTTTCCGATGTCTACGTCCTTGCCCTTTGGCCCACTGGTACCTACTAAGATATTTGTTTTTGAAAAAGGGTGAGATTCCAAAGAATCCCCGTAGAGACATACGATCGACATATAAAATGTGAAAATTAAATATTCAATGTACTATATTAGGCAAAAATAAAAGTTCGATTCGATTCATATATATTTACCTCAGCCGAGTCACCGACTATAGCTAGGATTTCTGATAATATACCTCAACTGAGTCATCGACCACAGCTAGGATTTTCCGATATACCGTTGTTGGGTAGTGAACCACAACTAGGTACTGTGCCTCTAGCACACAATCATATCACGAAATACAATAATAAATACATATAATTATTCACATAGTGTATGAAAGATGGTAGTCCCTACCTCAAAGTTTGTTAAATCCTTCTTTTAGTGTGCCTCGAAAAACATGTCGTTCTGGCGTCCGACTCGGTCCTAAAATATTAAATGTACCAGAAATAGGTCATAACCTATCCAAGTATCATTTTAGACTTTTCTATAGTGTTTCTTGTGGCTATATTAGTCTATGGTGAAATTTTACCAAAATGCCCCAGGATCGACCCGGCCCGATGGCACGTTTTCCTAAAATTTCAACCAAGGCTATTTTGACTTATTTTCACCCAAGGAATCCATTTCCGAGCTCAAAATTACCAAATTCATTGTCAAATTATGAAAATATCCTTGGCAGCCCTTATTTAGGGATTTCAATGGCGTTTTCGTAATTATGCTTTTTCAGCCTCTACCGAAAAAGTGTCCAACTGTAACCCCACCTATTTTTGCCCACTGAATCCAATGGAACCATTTATTTCATGAAAATCCAACTCCTAACCTCAGTTCTGGTTCTAGCCGAAATTCAAGAAAAAAAATGAAAAAATGGAGTTTTGTGTTTAAGCTTCCAAAACTTGTACCCTTCCACTTCTAATCCTTGATTAACTCAATTAAACACTTCTTAATCATGATTTAAAGTATTTTGGGCAACATAACCCCTTAGGGTTATAGCTTTTCAAATTTCATAACTCAACCAAAAATCACATAAACCAAATAACAATTACCAACAACAACTTCATACTAACATAAAGTTGAGATTGGTATAATTACCTCTTAACTTCTTGGATGCTCTTATTCTAGGCACCTCCTCCTTCTCTTTTTGATCTCAAAGTGTGACTTCACCACCATGGATTCATGAGAAACAAGAGTTTAGAGAAGGATTCTAAGGAAATGCTATAAGAAAAACCAAAGAAACCACCCATACCTTAACCTCTTCTTCTTCTTTCTCTCTAATCTCCAAAGGACTCACAAGCTCACTCTCTCTCTCTTTTTGCTCTTGTCTTGGCCGAATTATGTCTTGAAAAAGGAATGAGGAAGTGTTTTATTAATTTAGTCTTCTCTCTTAGTAGCCCTTGATTTAATCAAGAGGCCAAAATGTGACACTTGTCACATCTTCTCTTCCTTCATGATTTCTTCATTATCTTGCCTTTAAATTGAATCAATTCCTTCCCTTGCTTGCTCTTAAAAATCCATCCCCCCTCTCCTCTTACAAGACAAGCAAGCTTTCTTCCATGTAATCAAGTTTGTCCTCTTCCAAGCAATCAAGTATTTCATTCCTCCACTCAAGCTTATCCCTCCGTCATGCACTCAACATTAAATCTAACACATCACTCAACCATTATCATCATTGACCATGTACATGTAGTCTTGCCATCATGACTCTCTTCATGTAATAATTAGAAATGCTCTTGGAATTAAAAATTTTCCCCTCATTCTTCATGGGTTTGGACGGCATCACAAGAGGAAAGGAAAGGAAAGAATGATTTCCACAATTCCATCAAGAATAATCTCATTATGCATTTTCCTTTATTTTCCTTGATTAATTGAAATTAACTCCAATTAATTGAAAAATAATTAATCTTGAGCTAAATTGGCAAAATTATGATTTTGCTATCACCTTTGTAATTTAATTCAATTCTTGAATTAATTTGCCCATTTTCTTATGAATATGAATATTTCAAAATTCACAAGATTTTCACCATTTTATTGAATTACTCAAATAATTATAATTTATATTTGGTGAATAAAATTTGGGGTGTTATAGTTGTGATGAGGAGGAGTTGGGCCTCAATGATGTCGATGGGCTGAGTGATCAAAGGAATGGACTTAATGGGTTTAATGGGAATGAAAATAGGCCCTTCTTCATATTGGGCATGACTTTCTTGGACAAAAAAGAGTTGAGGATGGTCAATGATAGTTATGCTATCCATAACGGGGTTAACCTCAAAATAGTTAGAAGCAACCAAAGAATGGTGATAACAACATGTGAAATGGGCTGCCCTTTTAGGTTATATGCCTCTAGAGATAGGGAAAATGTAGGGTACAAGATCAAGAGTTTAGTCCATGAGCATCAATGTGCTACGGTTTACAAGAACAAGAGAGCAAGTATTGTATGGTTGGCCAAGCACTTTAAAGAAAAAATTAAGCTAGACCGCAATTCACTATTACTGACATGAAGAATGAGATTGAGAGTGAGTTGAAAGTACATGTGAGTATGCATAAGTGTAAGAGGCCAAAGAGGAAAATCATTCAGGAGTTGGATGGGAGTTATATGGATGAATTTGCTAAGCTGGAAGGGTACTGCAATGAGCTGAAGGTGACTAATCCTGGGTCAGATGTTAGTGTGGAGTTAAGTGAAGAGGTATTAGAGCAAGGGAGGCGTGTTTTCAAAAGGATGTATGTCTGTTTCAATGCGGCTAAGGTATATGTTACTTATTTGTATTATTTGCATGTTAGTTGATTGTATGCGCTCTATAGTGTTAACTTAAATTATTTGTAACAGGTTGGATGAAAAGTTGGGTGTAGACCATTAATTGGTGTTGATGGAACTTTCTTGAAGGGTAAAGCCAGGGGTATTTTGTTAACTACTGTTGGAGTGGATGCAAATGACTCACTATATCCATTAGCTTTTGGCTTGACACAGAAAGAGAATGCGCATAACTGGGGTTGGTTTATTCGATGCCTTTAATTTTCTCTAGATCTTGATAATGGAAGCATAGTAACATTCATGTCAGACATGCAAAAGGTATGGATTTGTGTCTGATTTTTTCTATACTAAATGCAACTGTCTATATTGTTTCTAAATGCAACGTGTTTTGATACACTGAATGCAATTGTGTCTGTTTTCATTAGTATGTGCTTTTTTTTGTTCTAAATGCAACCGAGTCTTATTTAATACTGAAACTGTTGGTGTAGGGGCTAATAAATGCTTTAGCTGAAATACTTCCTCTTGCTAAGCACAAACTTTATGCAAGGCATATTTATGCTAATTGGTCAAAACCATGGAGGGGTAATGAGATGAAGAAGAAATTCTTCTCTTTTGCATAGAGTTCATTTGATGAACAATTTAAAGACAATTTGAAGGCACTGGAAAAGATCAATAAACGAGCAGCTGAAGCAGTTGTGACATATCCTACAAAGGCATGGGTAAGAGCTTACTTCACTAATAGATGCCTTTCTTGGATTGTAGATAATAATATGAGTGAGAGCCTTACTGCATGGATAGATGAGTATCGGTATTACCCTGTGATAAGGATGTTTGACGGAATTAGGCTAAAAATGATGGGAAAATGGGCCATTAGTGAGCAAAATGCAAAAGGATGGAAGGGAGACTATAGCCTAAAATGTCTGGAGCTGTTTGAAACAAACAAGTTCTTAGCTGTGAATTGTAGGGTATTTTTTAATGGGGATGAGGGATATGAGGTGAGTAAGGGTCAGGATAGGCACATGGTGTCTCTCATTAGAAGAATGTGCACTTGTAGGTCTTGGGATCTAACTGGCATCCCTTTGTCAACATAGTATTTGTGCGATGTACCATGCAAAAATTGACCCCATGTCTCAAATATCACGTTACCATCACAAAGACACATACATTGCTAGCTATAGGACTAAGTTTAAACCTGTGAGGGGGAAGCAATTCTGGGATACAGAGAAATTCCAACCAATGCTACCTCCACCTGTGTGTACTTTGCCTGGTAGACCACCCAAAAAGCGTAAAAGAACAGAGGAAGCACAAAGAAGAAAGGTAATTGGAAGGGGTCTGTCTGGAATTGGGGGTTCTTCACAATCTACTCAAGTTTCTCAAGTTGAAAAAATAAGCAAAAAAGGCATGCTTACCAGATGTTCCTTCTGTCGACAGGAGGGGCACAATAGAAGCACATGCAAAGATGTAACTAAAATCTTTAAGATTTATACAAGTATTTGTTTCAGCCAAAAAATAACAAATTGTTTTTTTTCTTGATTTTGGCACTGCAGACAGGCAACCCACACCCTGGCAGAAGAAGGAAAGCACCTTTGCCTACACAAGAGTCGCAAGCACCACATTTACCACAACAAAGGTCCCAAGCCACACTAACTCCAACTAAACATGCACAATCAGCACCTACTCCCACACCAAATTCTTCCAAACAGAATAGTGCAAAGAGATGTGTGTACAAGACAAGAGTTTCATTTGGTATAGGTATAACAATTGATGAGGAAATAGGAAGAACCATATACAATGTGAGTTCCCTATTGATTTCATGGCCTGTTTTGTAATTTGGTTATATTATTATTTGTTTGGAGCTAAATTGATTTATGTTTGACATTCTTGCAGCCTGGATTGAGTTCTGAGATGGTTCTTGAGGAAGGTACTACAGGAGATTATATGAACAAATATTCAGACCCTCAAACAAAGTTTCCCATCCCAAATAAGAAAGATATAAGAATTTCAAGGGCCACAAGTTCAAATGCACCATATGGTTCAAGGAAGATATAATTAACTACTGTTTCTGATCCAACAGCACTTCCAGTTAAACCCCCTAGATTGATGTGGAAAGGGCAACCAAGTATCACAAGCTCCCAACTACTACTTCAAAGGTAAAGGATGATGACAAGGAGCGTGAACAACTCAAGCAAGAGTCACATTTAGACTACTGCTATGTTTAGTCATTTTGGTTTAGTATCTTGTAATTTGTCATGTAGTTATTGAGGATCGTTATATTTCAGCCTTGGGACTCATTAAGTGTTGAGGTATTTTTTGACTAAATCTTGTCATCCCATGTAATTGTTTTGGTATCCATTCACAAGATTAGGCCTCAATTCCCTTGTTATTGTTGCTAGTTAAGCATCCTTTGTTCCAATCACAGATGTTGCTTTCCTTTAAGATTGCCCATTCAGTTTTATTTGTGTTTCTATTGTTGCAATCATCTTAGGGCCCGTTTGGTACAAGGAATGTATGATGAAGGAAAGGAAAGGAAGGGAAAAGAATGGAAAGGAAGGGAATATTGCAGGGAACTTAAAAAGGTAATTTTTTTTTTTTTGGTAGACATGGTAAGGTAACTTAGGTTGAAGGAAAATGAGACATTTGGTAGAAAGAAAATGGAGTGACGGGAGTTAGAAGAATACGTGAAATACCCATAACACTCTTATAATAAAGTAATGAAACAAATATGTTAAATCAATTTACCAAAGTGGTAAATCGATATACCATTTTGGCAAATCGATTTACCAAAGATGTAAATTGATTTACAACTTTGGTAAATTGATTTGCTAAAGTTGAAATCAATGGTAAATCGATTTACAAAAGTTGTAAATCGATTTACCCCTTTTTTATCTCGTTTTAAAGGACAAAGAGGAAGTGTCTCATTTTCCTTGTACCGAATGGGCCTTTAGATTGCTTCTTCATTTTACATTGCTCATCCAATTACTCTAGATTTTGCAATCACTTCAGATTGCTCCTTCACTTTTTAAAAAAGCCATTGGTACTCATTTTGCTTCCTTGAGAAAAAAGACAATTATCATACTCTAATGAAATCTATAAAACTACAAATGTTATACATTAATCTCTTTCTTGCTGATTTTGCAATCATCTATTACAGAGTCATTCCACCAATTGATTCCATTCATATCCATTTACACACATAAACAACATGAAACATATTAATGGCTTTTTTGTCACAGATTTTGCTCCACAAATTTTATCCATCTACTGCTTCGTTAAGAAAGACACTACTATCAAACCCCATGTCATTAACAATAATGCCAAAGCTCCTATAAACTTCCTTGCCCACTTCCTCTGTTCAGCATCATTACTCTCATGCTTCAGTTTAAGGTTGAAATGTTCACAATGAATTGCATCAATTTATTCATTTACCCTTTGCCCAAGCTCTCCTCTTTTGAGCTTTTTATTTTCATCATATAGTCTGTCAACATCATCTAACAACTCTTTAATCACAATATTTGCCCTCTCCCCAAACTCAGCATCATGCCAAGCGAAATAGCCACACCCTCCTTCCTGTGACAATTCCATACAAGAATTAGGAATAAACCCACACAATAACTTTAAACCTTTCAATTAGGAACAAACCCACTCATTATAATCGATTCAAATGCACTGTACACAAACACACACTTCTATCAGATTGTCCCTTTCAATCTCACAGCACACACACTTTTACTTGGTTATAGTATGGGCAACCATAGAACCTTCGACTTGGGTTCCCATTGGTCCATGCCGTCCATCGAGGGGCGACTAACTTGTGGTGGCAATACCTCCTCGACACTTCATATTGTCCTTCCCGACTCGGTTGTCTTAGCAATGCCACCCTCCTTCAACACCTTGCCGTCGACAAACAGGATGACGAGGCCATCACCCACCCACTTCCAGGTCCTCTTCCCCTACTTCTTCAATCCTTCGACAACTATGAAAGGTCTTGACTGCTATGGAGGCTTCGATAGGTATTGAGGCTTCGTTCTTAACTTTTTTTTCTTGGTCAAAAGGTTGGTTTGACCATTACTTCCCACAATAAACACCTCACCTACCACATTTTAATGTCTACGAAGCATAATCCATGCCACCTGGTCAAAATATGGGCTCCGCCATGCACAGGGTGGACGGACGTTACGGCAATTTGACGGACTTGTCATATTAGATACCCAAAAAATTATTAATTGCCACGTTTGCACCCAACAAAAGATAATTGTGTTGGGTGCTCAAAGTGTAAAACCTTATTGCTATTTATGCACCTTAACCCTATTATATATATATATTAGTTTAGTGTAGTTAATATGGATAAGATTGAAAATCATTTTAATTTTAGGACAAGAGGGAGTATGATATGGGAGGGTAAGCAGCTTCAAAAAAAAAAAAATCCTACTTCTTATCTTTAATATTTCTAAGAGTTAGATAAGATAAGTGAATTAATTCGATACTATATACAAGACCCAAATCCATATTGTCTTCAATATTATAAT
This sequence comes from Inga leiocalycina, assembly GCA_963242795.1. Taxonomy (NCBI): domain Eukaryota; kingdom Viridiplantae; phylum Streptophyta; class Magnoliopsida; order Fabales; family Fabaceae; genus Inga; species Inga leiocalycina. The sequence continues at coordinate 13,275,280 of OY725321.1, forward strand.
TAAAGGTCTACACTCAAAATAAGATAGGCCTAGATCATTAAACAAATTTCAAGTAGCATGTTCTGGCAACAAAAAAAAAAAAAAGTAGTATGCTTGAATACTTTTTTTTTTCTGCCAATTATACTAAATTATTCTAATATTCATGAGCTGGGGGAGTAACTTTTTCAAAAGGAGTGCACGGCAAGCAGACCATTCCAACACGGCAACACCACCGACACGCGAGCTTCCTGGAAAGAGGAATAAGATTAAGCATGTGTTTGGTATAATTTATTTTTAGATAATAAGTCCTTATTACGTAAGTTGAGATAAAACTCCTCTCACATACTTATCTCGTATACCATAAATCACAAGTTATAAGTACTTATTACCCAAAAATAAGCTATTCCAAATGAGCACTAAGAGTACTGAAACAAAATATAAAATCATGGTTTAATTTAGGACCCCTTTGGGTTCCCATTAAGTATGTTTATATAAGTCGAGTAAAATTCCTCTCACATACTTACCTCATAAATTATAAATTATGTTAGAAAAGTAGCTTATACTATTAATCCAAATATGCACTTAATAGTGTTTGGGCAGCTTATTTCAAACCATCATTTCAAAGATTAAAAACTATTTTAGATTTTTTATGAGTACTTGGTAACCTCACGTTTAAAATCAGGGAGAATTATAATTAGGTGAAGTCTAAGAGAAAAAAAATGAAAATATGGTCCTGTTAACAATTCCAGGGGGCATGAATTAAGAACCAGAGGAGCGTAATTAACAACCGCATATGACCAATTTTTCATTTTTTCTTTTGAACAGGATATGATTGTAATTCTTCCTTAAAATTATAATTTGAGCCAAAGCTATAATTTTAAAAGTGAAATCAAACACACAATCAGAAAATATTCTCAAAAATAACTTCTTTCACTTTTTTCCGGAAACTGTTCTCTAAATGCTACTTCAAACATATTCTAAATTTTTATCTTTGATAAAAATAAATAAGATTCCAAGTTTTGACCAAAAGCAAAGCACTGACGCGGTATAACGAAGTATCTAGGCAATTCAAGAGTCACAAACGCATCATGACTTGACCCTGTGATCAATGAACATATTTTATATTAATAATTTTACTTTCTTATTTTATAATTTCGTATTTCAAAAGGGATAAGTTTAAAATTATAAGTTTTAGGGTTAATAATAACACATGTCTCATTATTAACAACACCATATTTATATTAACAATTTCATTTTTTTATTTCACAACTTTGTATCTCAAAAGGGATAAGTTTGAAATTAATAAGTTGTAGGGCCAATAATAACAACTGTCTCTATATTAATAACACGATATTTTATATTAACAACTTCACTTTTTTTATTCACAATTTCGTATCTCAATTTACACCCCTTCTCGTCCCTCATCTTCAACGGTGTTACTGTTTTCATTGGCTCCCACTGTTCCTTGGCCTTCAAGAAGCGCGGCGACTAAAGCGCACCAAACAGGCACTTGCTCTCAACATCAAAAACTCAAAACTCATTCTTTGAATTACATTTGATCAGCTGGTGGAGGAAATTCAAAAAAAAAAAATTGCCCAGATTATTCCGAGCTGAGGGAAAGGAAGAAGAAGATGAATAGTTCAAGGGTAGGAGCGTCTTTTCGCTGAGATTTAATAATAATAGATTCCTCCATTATACTGACAGTATACTGACATGGGATTATATAATTTCAAAACTCTGATTTATCTTTTTATATATTCCCACATCTTTTTCTCTGGAATTCGCATGATTATGAGGCAATTCGTATAACTGAGGGAGGGTTTTTTTTTTTTTTTGAATGAAAACTGTATATCCATTATAACTTCACAAGGAAAGTTACAAATGTGAAACCCCCTGCACACTACAAATCAATCAAAGATCCTATGACCTAATAGCCAGACCTCATCCTTCAGCACCAACCATCTCAGGAATAGGAGTTGGTGGGTTATGAAGGATGACAAAATTCTCCTGCATACTGTGAGTAGACTTGGCTAAGGAGTTCGCTAATGTATTAAACTCCCTAGGCCAATGTCTAAGCAAAATCTGCCAAGATTTGGACAACCATAATTTGGCATCACCTATGATATCACTAAAAGGGTGGCGGTCATCACACCCTCTCATAAGCAAGTTTATTGCCTCAATACAATCAGTTAAAATAAGAACTTTCCTGTAACCATTGTTCCAACAAATCTGTAAACCTTGAACAATCGTAACAACTTCAGCAACGGCCGGGGGAACTGGTGTGAGTTTACATTTAAACCTGCAAACCCAGTGTCCTCCTTCAGATGTAATCACTCCTCCGCATGCACTCTGTCGTGTATCTAAAACTGAGGCATCAACTTCCAGAGTGATAAAGCATGGGCCTAAGAGACACCCCCCCTCAGGTTGACGAAGCCGATGGCCATAGAATTGACACTGCGACACGAGATCTTGGTCCCAACTTGCTCTAAATAAACTAGCGAGGGCATTATGGCAGCTTATGTCTTCATCTTCATCAAACAGCCTCTTGCACCTGCTTACCCAGATGTCCCAACAGACATATCCGAAAAGAGTGTCTCATCTGACTTTCTTAGTGAACTCCCTTCCTGCCTTATGATTCAGGTTCCACAGTAACCACTCTGTACCGGATAGAGAGCTGAACTTCTCCCACATTTCTGGCTTGACAATGGAAATCCATCTCTCCCTTGCATTGATACAATCCCTCACAAGGTGCATCAGATCGTCTTCTTGTTGACATCCAAAAGGGCAGTCTGCAGAATCAGCAACACCTCTCGTAGCTCTCAGCTGTCTCATATGAACTCGACTTTGCGTGAACAGCCACATAAAGGACTTGATCTTCTCCGGGCCCTTCCATTTCCACAACGTCTTCCACACCGGAGGGTCTTTTTTTTTAGTGTTCGGTTTGAGGCAATTGGATTTCGGGCTTTTATCTCTTTCGTACGAGTAGGAATAAGCTTGCAGGAGGAGCATTTTACAATTCATTCATGCGATATGAGTAAAATTTTTTTAGTTGTATCCAGTGTATTATCAGACTGATTGTAATTTTATCCTTAATATATATTTTCAGCTCCAAAAATTATTTTAAAATATGTTTTAGTACTTTTAACCCCTTAAAATATTTTTTTCAGTTGTACTCAGTGTGCTATCAGACTGATTGCAATTTTACCCTTAATGTACTTTTTCAGCTCCAAAAATTACTTTAAAATATTTTTTTGTGCTTTTAACCCCTTAAAATATTTTTCCAACTGTACCCAATGTGTTATCAGAATGATTACAATCTTACCCTTATTGTACTTTTTTAGCTCCAAAAATTATTTTAAACTATTTTCAAGTATCACCTAATATTTTAAAGAAATTTTTAAATATTTACTTGATTTTTTAAATATTTTTCCACTACTCTCTCTTACGATTATCACAAAAATTACTTATACTTAAATCAATCCAAACAAATTTTATTTTTATAAAAGTCATTTATACAACCGTCAATCTAAACATAAATCACATTATATAATCTAACTTTTATCTAAAATAAAATTATAAAAAGTCAAATTAAAAAAAAAATCATTTTTATTATCACTATTTTTTTTTGATTGAAATACTGGAAATCATTAATCTAATAAAAGATTAGTCCATAAAACAACTCAAAAGACTCAAGCGCATGTTTCAAATACACAAATGTAATTTCGAAACTCTGAATTATCTTTT